>CAVLJG010000008.1:69060853-69400267 GCA_963669975.1 Acanthoscelides obtectus
CCAGCAAGCCAGCAAGCCAGCAATCCATCAAGCCAGCCAAGCAGCAATCCACCAGCAATCCAAGCCAGCAAGCCAGCAATCCAGCAAGCAGCAGCCAGCAAGCCACAAGCCAGCAATCCATCAATCCAGCAAGCCAGCAAGCCAGCAAGCCTCAAGCCAGCAAGCCAGCAAGCCAGCAATCCAGCAATCCAGCAAGCCAGCAAGCCATCAAGCCATCAAGCCAGCAAGCCATCAAGCCATCATCCAGCCAAGCCAGCCATCAAGCCAGCAAGCATCATCCATCAATCCAGCAAGCCATCAATCAGCATCCATCAATCCAGCAATCCATCAATCCAGCAATCCATCCCATAGCCATCAAGCCAGCAATCCATCAATCCATCAACATCAACATCAATCCATCAATCCAGCAATCCATCAATCCACAATCCATCAAGCCAGCAATCACATCCAGCAAGCCAGCAATCCATTCCATCAATCCATCAAAGCAACAAATCAGTCAAACCGCCTGTCCGTTAATCCATCAATCCGTCCATCCATCAATCCGTTAATCCATCAATCCATCAATCCATCAATCCATCAATCCATCAATCCATCAATCCATCGATCCATCGATCCATCAATCCATCAATCCATCAATCCATCAATCCATCAATCCATTAATCCATCAATCCATCAATCTATCAATCCATCAATCCATCAATCCATCAATCCATCAATCCATCAATCCATCAATCCATCATCCATCAATCGATCATCCATCAATCCATCAATCCATCAATCCATCAATCCATCAATCCATCAATCCATCAATCCATCAATCCATCAATCCATCAATCCATCAATCCATCAATCCATCATTCCATCAATCCATCAATCCATCGATCCATCGATCAATCGATCCATCGATCCATCGATCCATCGATCCATCAATCCATCAATCCATCAATCCATCAATCCATCAGTCCATCAATCCATCAATCCATCAGTCCATCAGTCCATCAATTCATCAATCCATCAATCCATCAATCCATCAATCCATCAATCCATCAATACCTACATCAATCCACAAATCAGTCACACCGTCAGTCCGATAATCCATCAATCCGTTAATCCATCAATTCATCAACAATCAATCCAACTAATCAATCAGATTGATCGAATTATCTGTCAACAGCCAGATTGGTGACTACGTCTTTCGAATGATCAATTGCTCAGCTAAATAAAACTTCATAGTGAATTTGAAATAGTTATTTGCAATACCTGATTTTGGATTTTTATGTTCAGTTTTTGCAGTATGTTTTGTAAGTACATAATTTTGTTGTGCATTTAGTCATAGGTACACTATAAATTTCCGAATTAATTGATCACGTTTCACAATATACGCTTTTGAGCAAAACTACAGGCGATCCAAGGTAGTATATTAAGGTTCTTCCAATTTTTGAAATAAGTTACTAAGCTAACGCTATGACATTTTCCTATCATACAGAACAGTTTAGAAGACCATAGATAGTGTCTTTAGAAATATCCTTCTGTTATCTATATACATATATACGTAAGCAGATTTTTTACAATCATTAACCCCCTCCCCCACGTCAGAAAAAATAAGCAATTATCTTACACCCCCTCCCATAACCATAAACATTTTGGTACATTTTACAATTTCACGCAGATGTTCTGAATAACATTTAATGTCTGAAAGATCAGGAAAATCTGGTGGACCCCCAACACACTTTTGACTAAGATGATAACCATGAAATTAAATTGAACTTGTGCTAATATATTTCCGTCAAAATTCGATCTTTCTAAATGCTTAGTAATATCAAAATTCAGAATTAGCAAGGATGTATTGTATTGTAGTAATATATAATATCATTTTATCGGAAAAACAGTAGGTTTGGGTGTTTAGGAGGAGCAGCGCCTCGCTCTAAATCTGCCATTGAGTCTTAGCTCAATACCTCCAAACGGGTGTGCTAATGACTGAGCAGCGGCTATTAAGTAATTGGCCCATCACTTACCTGTAACTACTGTTTTTGCTATTTGTTAACAACTTACAACGATTAGAGTCATGAATTGATAAATTACAATGCATGACAAAAAAATTTACAAGCAATTCTTCTAGCAATCAATTGTCACTGAACGCAAAAAATACTATCTTCATAAATTTTACTCCTCGTTCGACCACAATCAATGAGAGCCAAGTAGTCAAGCTCAATGGGAAGTCGTTGGTTCAAGTAGTAAAGTAGCAAATACAAAATTTCTAGGAATTCATCTTGATGCAGCTTTTCAGTGGAGCACCACATAAGCAAACTATGTAAAGCTTGTAATTTATTTGTTTTGCAATCTGGAGGCTCCGACACGTATGTTCAGAGAAAGTTATAGGGTAGGATCGCCTAAGAGTACGCGTTCCATAAGAGTACGCGATCGCCATTTTTTTATTGTTATCCCCGCCAGTCGGCTGTCGTCTCGTCAGTAGTTAGTTGTTAGTTGTCCCAAGAGTTTGTGTAGTTTTGCTGACAATTTTTAACAAATGCGTAACATATATGCGGAAAAAATAGTTTTTCCTGAAATTACATGTAATATTTTGAACTTACTGGGTAAGTAATATTTAATTAAATCGCAAATTTTTATAAAAAATCGTAAATATGCCTTAAACAGTAATGTTTACAGTTGATCCTTAGCGACATACATACAGTTTTTCTGGTTGCCTAAATTTGTAACTCAGTGTTTAAATTTTTCATGTCAAGGTTCCTAAGAGTACGCAGGCAAAGAGTACGCATGCGAACTCTTAGGATTCGTGCGTACTCTTAGGGACACATGAAATGACTTCTTATTATTTGTTTTAGTTTGTTATAATGGGTAAATACAAGCGAAAGAGCGATAGATCATTAAATTTACTCAAGAAATCATCGACCAAGCAAGGGACCGCATCGCAAAAGGGGAAAGTAAAAGATCGGTCGCAAAGTCCTTTCATGTGAATGAGTGTACATTAAGAAAAAGATTGCGAGAGGTAATAATAAACTGACGATTTTAACGTCAAAATGCAATTTTATTTTTATTTTAGGGTACTATTCCATCTAGTCTGGGTAGATTTAAGCCTGTATTTTCACAAGCACAGGAAAAGGAATTGGCTGACCATATCAAAGATCTAGATAACAGATTTTATGGACTGCGTATGAAAGATGTTAGGTACTTGCCTTTCAGTATGAAGAATTAAATAAAATTCCGCATAGGTTTAATACAGAAAACAAGATGGCGGGGAAAACACTGGGTACAAGATTTTGCAGCAAGAAATACTTTGTCTCTCAGAGCTCCAGAAAAATGCAGCTTAGGTCGCGCTATCGGCTTTAATAAAGTTCAGTGTCAACGCTTTTTCGAAAATTTAAAAATAGTTTACGAAAAATTAAAACTACCACCACACAGGATCTTTAATATGGACGAGACGGGATTATCTACCGTACCAAACAAGCTCCCAAAAGTTTATGCTTGTAAAGGGAAGAAAACTGTGTCAAAGTTGTATCAGGTGAACGAGGTCAGCTAGTTACGGCTGTATGCTGCATGAGCGCTGGTGGTACTTGGTTCCGCCAGGTCTTATTTTCGCAAGAAAAAGAATGAAGGAGGAACTTTTTTTTGAGCACCTCCTGGGACATTAAAAATGATCTCAGATTCAGGTTATATGAACACTGATTTGTTTGTAATTTGGTTGCGACATTTTTGCGACTTTGTAAAACCATCCGAAAACAGATCCAGTGGTTTTAATAATGGACAATCACACATCTCATTGCTCATTGGAGACCATTTTATTCTCTAGAAGTCATTTTATAACGCTACTAAACCCTACCTCCTCATGCAAGCCATAAAATTCAACCCTTAGATAAAGGATTTTTCTTTCCCTTAAAAACAGCTTTTCAAACGAATGCGATAAATGGATGGTCAACAACCCTGGACGCCCTATTACTTTAAAAGAAATGGCTGCCATTTTCCATTTTGCTTATTCAAAAGTCACTACTATAGAAATATGTGAAAAATCATTTGCTTGCACTGGGTTGTTTCCTT
This sequence comes from Acanthoscelides obtectus, assembly GCA_963669975.1. NCBI lineage: Eukaryota > Metazoa > Arthropoda > Insecta > Coleoptera > Chrysomelidae > Acanthoscelides > Acanthoscelides obtectus. The sequence goes on from CAVLJG010000008.1 coordinate 69,064,907, forward strand.
ATAACCCAGACGTTTTAGTGATTTAGATTTTGCTCCATCTGAGGTCACAAACAGACCACATCTAGACCTGGCCCAAGAAACTCAATCTGAAATACAAAGAATCGAATCATCTGTTGAAGAGAGTTCATTTGATGACGATTGCACTCTTGCAGAAGTAAGAAATACCATAATAAAAGAAAACTTAAGATTAACCGAAGAAAAGCAATCTACGATTCCCGAACCACAAAGTTCAGACGTTACTGAAAGTACAGCTTACTTAAAGCAGCTCCTAAGGAACTAAGTGAACCAGGTACAAGTGGCTATATCCCGCCTAAAAACGATAAGGAAAAATTATTTGAAAATGAGCAAACTAGAACACCAAGTCCAAAAAGTACAGGCTTTACCAAAATTTCAACTTATGTTGAGGCTACGTCTGCGGCACCGATTGATCTAGGTTTAAGTGTTTGTATTACTCCTAAATGATTTTACCGTTACCAAAAGCTACCATGAACAAGTAAGAAGAACTAAATCTAAAAGTCGGAAATCCTGTCATCTACCCCATACAAAGACAAATTGTTGGAAGAAAAAGATAGGCGTAAAGAAGGCCTAAAGAAAAAGGGAGGAAAAAGAAAGTTTTTGGTGATTCTGGGCAAAATACAGAAATCCAGAAGAAGAAAAAAGTTGACAATGAAAAAGACAATACGATTTGTCTCGGATGTTCCGAGCATTATTCTACATCCGATTGGATTAAGTGTCACTTGTGTCAAACATGGTGGCATGATGACTGCTCTAATTATCTAGGAAATGGCCTATTTTCTTGTGACTTATGCCTACATTTAAAAGAATAAGTTTAGGTACAGCCAATTGGGCGATATATCTTACCGCGTACTCTTTGGTTTACATGCGTACTCTTTAGGACACAATTGAGTACTCTTAAGGAACCTGTATCCTAAGAGTACGCATTTTATTGTTTTTGTTTAAACTTTTATATTTTCGTTAAATGTTAAAATGTATGGCAAAATTTGTCTTTTAAGTTTAGATTAGTATGTAAGCTAAAATATTTTGAATAAAAATTTCAACTTAAAGCATTTCAATTATTTTTAAACAAAGTAAATTGGTTAAGTGCGTACTCTTGTGCGATCCTACCCTAATTTCATACTATCATGCACAGTTTGCTTCTAGAGTAAAATATGGCATTATTTTTTAGATAGCTTCAAGTCATGTGCAGAGGGTTTTTATATTACAGTAAAGGGCATTGAGAACAATAGCTGTTGTAGCAACGCGAACATCGTACAAGAACTTTTCAAGAAGTAGAGGAACTGCAGCATATTTGTAATACTGGTTTGTTTTTTGGAAATACATTGTAAGATAAATGGGATAGCAAAATTAAAAATGCATTAAATTATTGCGAAATCATTCAATTTTAATGATATAAGAAATCAAACGAAACAAAAACCAGTGTCATCAAGATATTTATCAAAATAAAAAACTCCAGAATCGTAAATTTACTTAGGGTGCAGGTAATTTGTAATGTAGTATTCCAAATTATTATCACCTTTTATTTGACAATTGATTACACTTTTCCTAGAAACTAATACATTTCTCAACTTTGTAACCGATTTACAGACTTTGGTAATTAATCTGTGTAACAAAATAGCCTATGATAATCAATTATCAAATTATCAGTCACAATAATCACAAATCAGTATTTAGCCTGAAATAAGTTTAGTGTTCTTACAATAATCACATATATACACACCGGATTCATAACCACTACAAGCAGCGTGAACCCACAAAACGAACATTAAGCACATTTTCTCCTTTTCCCATCTCGTTCTTTTCTTGTATTTGTGGGATGTTGTTTATATTTCTAAAAAACACAGAGGAATTAATACCTATACCGTAAGTATGTGCATTAAATTTGGAATATTCCAAATCATATTCACTTTCAGTATTCCAAATTAACAACATGTCACACTTTTAGTTCTAATATAATCACAAAATCAAAATAAAATTAAAAACTAACAAGGACTCATAACATTTCAAATAATTGCAATGAAGATTTTACGTATCATAGTAAATGATTACCAATGTTTGCATTCTTACCAAACAGGTTTTAAAAGTAGACGTTTCGTTCCCGTGTGGCGTTTACATTTAATTAGATAACTAGGTATTCCAAGTTACCTGCAGTATTCCAAATATGTTGCATTTCCTCTATAATATAATCACAGTTCCACATATTATGATGATTGTACTATTAATGCACGTAAAATCAAATTTCTGTGACTTTCCAGTCAATTCAGATTATCATAACTGCACTTCACTATCGGCGATGATCGTTGATGGTATGATCGTTCATAATACGCACGATCATCAGGCAAGCATCCACACGAGCATAAGTATGAGTAGTTTATCAAACGGCAACCATCAATATGGCCCGGCGATTTCCTTTGATGCGTGTTCGAAAAACCGAAAATTCACGGATCATAGACGATGATCGGAGAGTACAGCCGATAATCGGCGAGTACAGCCGAGTATGCACTCTACACGATCGTTTGTAATCTCCGATTGTAAAGAAGAGCCATTACACTCGCAAATCATTCGTCCAATTTTGAAAACAGTAAGAACTATTTCGGCTTGAAACTGTTCAATAAATTATAAAATTACATTACAGATATTAATGATCTAGGAGTGTACAAAAAGACGTGACTACATATTTCCTGAATAAGCCTGTGGCGCAATATCTGGGATCTTGAAGGTGATCTGTTAGGTCTGTTCTGCAATGCTCTGAGGTAGCCTGTAGTCATCATATGATTACTTTTTCTGTAAAATTATAAATATGTATACTATCATTTGAGTGTGCATGGACGTTTCTTATGCCACGTAGTCCAGTTAAATAGCCGAAACTGCCGCAAAAGTGATAACGTAGCCACACAGTTATGTCCGCTGACGTAATCGTGTAATAAAGGCTTGCGAATATTGTCGTAAGAGTTTGGTTTTCCGGAAACCAGCCGTTTTTTGTAAAACAGCGAAAAACCCAAAAAACGTCTCTTTTGCTGAAACGTATGAGGATATATGGGATTCTTTTCACGTTAATTTTTCTAATTTTTGGGTCATCAATAAAGGTCTCTGGAATTTTTTTGCTAAATAGCTTAGTGTTCGCGCTACAGCTTGCTGATAGCTTGTTGGCGAGGGGCTTGCGGGTTCATGGACGGCGTACACATATCACCTGCACATTTTTGAAATTTGTGCGTTTAAGTATAGTACAAGATGCAGTAATTTCCCTTCAGCCGCTTACCGATTGACTGGATAAGTAATTTTCATTTAGAATTGGAACAACGACAAAAAACCTAGAGCTGCAAAAAAGGTGTGAACGTGTATATAAATGAGTGGCGATGATAAGAATACATTAATAATAATAATTTATTGATGTTAATACACAGAAAGTGTTTACACAAGTCAATATATACTCATCGAACGCTTAGAAAAATCTACATCAAACATGAATAAAACAAGTTAAAAACAATGCAATGCTGCGTAACGCATAATTACCAAAAGCAAATTGAAAAAAAAACAATACAAAAATGTCATGAGATAAAAGAAGATCGCTAAGAAAAATATATGTATAATACAATTAACTATACACATACAGACAAACAAAACAATAACAACTGTACATAAGTTGGAGACAGAAATGAATAAATAAACATTTAAGGTATATCAGTAAAGTCATTTGCCAAATATTCGTCCATGCTAAAGAATGCGTTTTTTATTAAATAATACTTTAGTTTCCTATGAAAAACACCAATATCCAATGTTTTTATATTGTTGGGTAGCACATTAAAAAATTTAATGCCATAAAAGTTTGTTCCAACTCTTGATTTTTCTAGACGGTAGTTATTATGGCAAATGTTGTTTCTATTTCGTGTTTCATATTTGTGGTTATCACTATGAGTGGGGAAGGTACTAATGTTACTTTTGATATAGATGAGACAACTCAAAATATACGCGCATGGAAGGGTTAGTATGGCCAATTTAATGAATTCAGCCTTGCAGGGGTCTCTATATTTCAAACCAGAGATGTATCGTATACAACGCCTTTGCATGCCAAACACTTTTTGCATATGTGGAGAGTGTCCCCAGACCAAAATTGCATATGTCATTTTAGAGTGGAAATATGCATGATAAGCAGTTAATAAAACTTTATCAGATACTCTATCCTTTAGACTACGTATGAGATATATAACTCTGGACAAACGATCCACCACACAGCGAGTATGCACCTCCCATGTCAGAGTACAGTCAATATGAACGCCTAGCAATTTCACTGTTTGAGCAGATTCCAACTCATGACTGCGTAAGCTTAGTATTATAGACTGAGTTTTATCAGTGTTGAGCAATAGCATATTGGCAGCAAACCAATCCTCAAGGTTCGACTTACACAATGAGCTAGTTTCGACAAGGGTGTTTACATATTTATTAGAATTTACCAAAGTAGTGTCATCAGCATATAAGAACAAAGCAGCATTGTGCGTATCTGACAGGCTATTGGGGATATCATTAATGTATAATAAAAACAGCAGTGGTCCCAGTACGAAACCCTGAGGAACTCCATGGATCACTGATCTGGTATCAGAGTTACAGCCATTGAAATGTACTAGTTGTTTTCTGTCGGATAAGTAAGAGTCTAAAATTTTGATGCTAGAAGGATGAATGTGATAATAAGGTAATTTTTTTATTAAAATACTATGCTGCAGACAATCAAAAGCCTTAGATAAATCGAAAAGGTCCGCCTTGGTATGTAGATGGTTCTCAAATCCTTCGTTAACAAGATCTATAAGACAATTGATTGTTTTAGTAGTAGATCTGTTCCGTCTAAATCCAAACTGCTTGTCATTAAATAATTGACTTGACTCTAGATGAGAGGTTAGTTGATCTTTTAGCAGAATTTCAAAAATCTTAGCAAAGTATGAGATAAGAGAAATTGGTCGATGGTTGGAAAGCACATCACCCGATCCATTTTTAAGTATTGGAATGACTTTGGATATCTTGAGAATTTTAGGAAAAGTACTATTTCGAATACAAATATTAAAAAGTTTAGCGAGTGGAACGATAATCAGATTCATTATGGTCTTTATAATTTTTGAATTCAATTTATGTACATCTGTACTCTTAGAATTTTTTAGTGATGAAATCGCTGATCTGACTTGATTGTAGGATACTTCTTTGAACAAGAAAAGGTCGATGTTATCAGTATGAACCAAGTAGTCTAGTGCATCACGATTTGCTGGAGGAATATTGTCAATGAGCGTCTGGGCTATACTTGAGAAGTATGAATTGAATTGGTTAGCATTCAAGATGTTGCTTTTGTTCTGATTATTAGCTGGAACATTGGATCTAATAATATTCCACATTGCTAGCTGCTTGTTGCTCGAATTGTTTATATACAAGTCGTGTGCTTGTTTTCTGCTATTAGTGATAGCCTGTCGATATTGTGATCTATACTCGTTAACAGCTTGTTTGGTAACTATTTGTGGGTTAACCTTGTACCAATCCATCAGGAGCCTCAAACGGTCTCTCATAGCACGCAAATGACTGTCAAACCAATTTATTTTTCTTCCCCCTTTATTATCACTACCAAAGATACGTGATTTATATGGAAGGCATTTTTCAACTTTACTGCTGATTAGATGAATGAATGTTTCAAAGGCTTGCTCGATGTTATCATTTCCCCCGATGAATGACCAGTCAACCTTCTCAATTTCCATGTACAGATTGAAAAGACCCTCATCCGTAATTGGCCTAAAAGTAACTCTGTTAAACGTTCGTAAGTTCTTACTTTGCTCACATGTAAATTCAATTGCTAGGTGATCAGACAGACAGCTCTCAAAAACTGTGACACCGGAGGGCCTGTCTATGTTTGTGAATATATTGTCCAGACAGTTATGCCTCCTAGTACTGGTGCTGACTTTTTTATTCAATCCATAGCAGCGAAATAGACTTTCGACTTGGTGTGCTCGAGTGTCATTGGTGGTGAATTTCACATTAAAATCGCCTGCTATGACTATATCCCTCTCGTAATTTAAGCGATCAAGTGTAGTACATAACTTATTAAGGAATGTATCGAAATCGCTGTTAGGGCTTCTGTATAACGAAATAATTTGAATATTGTTAATATAAGAGCCTGCTATCTCAAAAGTCTGTTCTTCCTTTTCTACAAAAACTGAATCTGGCAAAGGCGCCGCATCAACGTTGGTTTTTATAAAGATTGCTACACCACCATGTGTTTTATTTTTTCTACAAAAGCTTGATACTGGTGTATAACCTATTAATTGATTAACAATGAATTCACCCTCAGACAACCAATGTTCATTCAAGCACAGCACATCATACTGATTGTCAGATCCTAACACTGCTAAATCATCTGATTTGTGACGCAAAGACTGTATGTTGAGGTGAAGAAGTTTGAAATTAAATTTAGAGATTCTTTCTTTATTGGGTACGAAAAAACTGAGAAGTAACTGAGCTATTGACAGTTGCCAATTGATTTGTCTTTACTACTTTTAAAACAATATTATTTGTGCTACTCTTAGAGAGTATGTACGTTAATTATTAATCAGCCCGATTAAGGCATTTCGTCTTATTTGAACATTCCATTGAAAGTTTGTCGATGTATTTTTGTTTTTGTCTGTAAAATTTACAATTGCCTTACTAATAAACTCATCAATCTTTTCGTCCTGCATATGGTTTCGTTCAGTGAGAATGTGTAGATTCGTTACTTTACTGATTGGCAGCAGATATTTCAAGCTTTTGCTCAGTTGTCTGAAATTTGAAACGTTTTTTGTGCTAATCATAACAATCACATGGTCATTTTTACCGTATTGACGTGAATGTTCAAACAGAGTTAAAACTGAATCTAAAACATTTATGCTCGGCTTGACCACACCTTCTACGATAAAATCTCTTTGTGATAGAATGGAATATACTAAAAAAGATGCATGTCTTGCAAACTCATCGCCGAAGATCAGCACTTTAGATTTATCACTACCTCCATGTCGTTGTTCTAAAGATATGGGTTCACTGATATTCGTTGTCATACTGTCACTGGAAATAATCCCACTACTTGGATGAGCATCGGTAGTTAAGATGTCATCTAGAGTCTTAGACAAGCTTGATGTCGATGTATTGTGATTTTCTTCGTTCTGTGTGTTGGCGCCAGTTTGTGGCCTCACATACAATTCCACACTTCCTGATGAGTTGCTTACTTCTGGTTGGACTGTACGAGAGATTTGCGTATTAATTGCTCGACCTTCATATTTAGATATGTCTCCTTTTAATGAATACGATGTGTCTAATTGTAAATTTGTGTCATCAGTCTGTGATACAGTTGATGTGACTTTTTGATGTGTCTGAGTAGAATTATCCATAACTATACTTTTGCGTACAACTTTTTCTATTACGCTTTTCAGGTAATCAATAGTGTCTTGCCTAGCTTCTAGTTCTCTGGCAAGCTTATCATTTTTCTTGTTCAGCTCAATTAAGGTGTTGTTGAGCTCCTCAATTTTCGTTTCCTTCTGTGCCAACCTGTTCCTTATATCCAACACAATGCTTTCCTGGGTTTTAGTGTTTTCGTCAATTACAGGATGTTAACGCCCAATGAGTAATCAAAGGTCCCGTTTTCGTGGCTCCACGTTATTTTCATAATCATCCCCGCAAATCAGTTTGATCCCGGTAGTTCTTGATCTACGACCATGATAAGATATTTAACGGTTATTGAGCCGCATCTATACGTTGGACTAACTTACGCCAACGCAAATATCTAAAGAATAGACAATGGCCGATTGTGATGAGCATTTGATGTCTTCTCTGCACACTCGCTGTGGAAACCAATAATAATGCTTATTGGTCTAGTCCTAGTCTCAATGTATCGGTGTACGTTAGCTTGACGGGTAGACAAGAGCTATACAACTTATCTGCACAGGACATTACACCTTTTTTGTGCAGCTCAGGGATTTTTTGCGTTTCTAATTATTTATAATGGAAGTACGCGTGTGTACATTTCAGAGTTGAGTTAATTGAACAGAACCATAATAATAAAAAAATTGTCGTTCTATCAAAATCGAAATTACACAAAATTGATGCATTATCCGATAAATGGTTTGTCCATAATTTCTAGTCTCCAATGAAATATTTTTATGCGGGAAAAATATTTAACTTCAATTCTAAAATGTACACAGACTTACCTCACTTATCCAGTAAATCGACAAGCAACTGAAGAGAAATTACTCCACTTACTTGAACGCATAGACTTCGAAAATTAGTTCATTCGAAAAAGTCGGTGAACGCCAAACTGACAAGCGATCTCAGGGTTCAAAATTCAACTGGACTATGGACCATGGATCGTCTGTGTCGTAAACGGGTGGATAGCAGGGCTGCCAGGGGTGGCGATTTTTTGCCAAAGTAGAGATTTGACAACTTCAAATGGCCACTAAAATAGATAGCTTGGCGATTGGCTACTTTAGTGGTATTCCTGACGCCACTTAATTTGTAATCTATTTTTGCCGATATAGTAATAATAATAATAAATCGTGTTTATTTAGCATAATGCTACTCTGCCACTTAACCCCCCCCCAAAAAAAAAAAAGAAAAACCGAAAATACAATACAAAAAATATAAATACATTTGATAGGTTCCAAGTTTATAAATGCAGTTGTATAAAAATATGTCGTATATAACATATATAAGTGAAGTTTATTCAATATTTCATGAGTTAAAAGAATAAAATTGTACCTAACAGTTATACAACCTCGGTTGGCCGCGTGGGTCAGAGTGTCGTGCTACTGATCAGCCGGCCGGCCGGGCCGCGAGTTCGAATCTCGCCTTCGCCATGGATATTGTGTGTTTGTTTTAGGCAGCAGCGGTGGCCGCAGTTGTAGACTCTTCGGTCTCCTGATCAGTCGCCGTGCGCTGTGCGGGTTCGAGTCCCGTCCCAGGAGAAATTCTTCTCTTGGCTATGGATGTTGTGATTGTCCGTAGGTGGTAGATGGTCTCTGACTGTCGAACGCGGAGGTACCACCCGGCGGTTCTCGTAGGCGGAGCCAGAATGTGTGCATGTTGCATGCACACGTGTTCCCTCGCCAGAGTCCGTGTGGCGTCCCCCCTTTCCCATGTATCCCCCTATAGCCCCACGGTACCCAATGGGTGCTTAGGCCTTAGGCCTTCGTGGTAGTTGGAGTATAAAAAAAAACAAAGGAATGCTATATTGGAAATATTTTTGTGTGAGGTGACAGATGAATTTTATCACTAATTCATATACTTCTATGTATTCAAAATAAATTTATTCATATGCCTTTTAAATTCATCATACGATAGCAATTTTTTGGATCGAGGTACAGCATTGTAAAAAATAATTGTATAGATTAATGGAACATGAAACGAGGACCAGCGATAGTTCTGTGCTCTAAGCACAACGGATCTGCCCCATGTGAATGAACTTATAGTTTCGTTCAGATTAGACACGTGTCTAACAACCCCCCCCCCATCCTCCCCCCTCCATTTTCAAGGAATTGTTTACTATCATATAACGTTATTGTAATGTCTAACCTCGCTCACCTCCGCTCTTCAGTTAACAGGCAGGCTACTATCGTCCCCCCTCCCTCCCGCAAATTCATTCCAATATCTAACATGGCGTTTTTTGGTTGACTCATAGTTCTTTCAAAGATTGGCGATTTCTGGCGACTTTCTCATCAAAGCTTTGCGACCAACGTGACTGAAGACTTGGTAGATGGTGCGGCGGCAGATTGGTGGTATGCAGGAATGCAGGTGCGTGCGCCCTTTCCCCGCAAGCCCCTCACCATCAAACCATCAGCAAGCTGTAGCGCGAAAACTACGCATTTTAGCAAACAAAATTGCAAAACCTTTTTTGATGAACTAAAAATTAGAAAAATTTACTTGTAAAAAAATCCCAGATATGCTCAGCCGTTTCAGCGAAAAAGAGGTTTTTTGGGTTTTTCGCTGTTTTCCGGAAAACCAAATTCATACAAGAATATTCGCAAACCTTTATTACACCATTAAGCCAGCGGAAATAATATTTTGTGACTATGTTATCACTTTTGTCTCAGTTTCGGCTATTTAACTGGACTAATGTATTTGGTCAATTGGAATAAATTGATTATTATTATTATAGACAAGACCATTATTTCAGAGTGTTTATCTCGATCACGTGGCGTTTTGGAGGTTATACTAAGTGACATATAAATCCGAACACCCAGTTTAAATGGTTTTATTTTAATAAAATTTTGTATAAGTACTTAATGAAGCATAATAAGTAAATGATGAAAATTTCAAAATGATTGCACTGCTTTAAAGCCCTTTGACCTTTAATAATGTGTGGATGCACCCTGATGTGCTACGCATTCTCCAACGCGCCTAGGCATGCTTCTGATCAGGTGGTCAATGTCCTCCTGTGGTATCTCATTCCAGGCAACCACCAACTCCTCTCGAAGTGCTTCTAGAGTCTGAGGAGGACGTTGCAAATTGAGCAATCTCCTACCCATCATATCCCACATGTGCTCAATTGGGGATAAGTCGGGAGATCTTGGTGGCCATGGTAACAATGTGACATCATTATGTTGAAAGAAGTCTATTGTGACTCTTGCAACATGTGGTCGGGCATTATCTTGTTGGAAAGTTGGATCTGCCAGGGTGTCAAGATAGGGTAAAAGATGGGGTTCTAGAACTCCGTGGATATAACGCTGCGCGTTCATGTTACCTCTGATGAAGATTAAAGGTGACTTGGAACCATAAGCTATAGCACCTCAAACCATAACTCCAACAGTGTGATGAACATGTCTTTCAACAAAAAACTGTGGATTCCTCCTTTCACCACGTCGCCTTCTAACCCTGGCATGACCATCGTGCATGCCTAAACAAAATCGAGACTCGTCACTAAAGACAATACTGTTCCATTCCTGATCCCAGAGTGACCGTTATCTGCACCACTCAAGGCGATTACGTCGGTGTTCTCGAGTTAAAGGGAGGACCCACTGTGGCCGGTATGAAAACAAGCCAAAACTTCTCATTCGTCGGTAAACACTTCGCATGCCAACAGGTCTTCCGTGGTCTGCAAACCATTCATTTGCAATGGACCTGGTAGTGGAGAAACGGTCCCTTAAGGCCAATAATCTTAGGCGGCGATCCTCACGGTCTGTTGTTCTACGGCGGCGTCCAGTGCCCCTTGCTCTTTGCGTACGGCCGTCTCGAAGCCATGCCTGACAATACCTAACCACAGTGTCTACACTTCTTTGCACTCTAACTGCAATTGCCCGAAAAGAAAGTCCAGCTTCCCGAAGTCCCACTATACGGCCCCTATCAAACTCACTAAGTTGACGAAATCGTACAGGTTTCCGTACTCTAGGCATCGTAACCAATCGTAAAGGATGTCAAGAACCAAAATCCAACAACGTTGATCCTTTATTGCGGATGAAATATTCATTTTTAGAGCGTTAGTGAATTAAAAAAAAGCAGTATAAAAACCGGAATGTCCAACTGATAAGGCTGAAAATTTTTTCACTTCACCAACTTTTATTAAAATAAAACCATTTAAACTGGGTGTTCGGATTTATATGTCACTTAGTATATGTTTATGGAAACCTTCATATTATTTTTCTATATACCGTCTACCATAGATATTTCTGTCACTGCCTTGTGAATCTTGGATTACTTTCTGATGACTTGTTCCTTGTAGGTGAGAAGGAGTCGGCGTTGGCGTTGGCCGCGAAGAAGTGCGGCGCAGCAGGAGGTGGTCGCGGCGCCGGCGGTCCCCCCGTTGGCTGTCCCCCTACTACAAGAGCAGTGTCTTTTCCTGAACAGCAGCAGCGCCCGAGCAGTAACAGCAGAAGCAGGGGGACCGCCCCCCGGCCTCCGGCCACGCCCACACGCATGGAGCACCACCCACCGCCAGCCAGCGCGGCCCACCATCATCAACACCACCATCATCACCACCACCACCATAGTCACCACAACGCCACTGCGCACGCGCCGGCTTCCGCAACCGCCACTGCTGCGGCGGAACATACGCAGACACATCCAGCAGGGCAACCACCCTCGTCGGCCAATCGGGAGCCCCGTCCATGTCACAGGCCGAGTGCTTTTCAGAAGGTAAACTTATAGCTAAGGCCAGAATTAATATATGTTAGTAAAACCTCAAGGTTGTAGGGTCATGAAGTTCCCTATACGATATTCATAACTAGAAAATTCTAAAATCTGGCTGATATTTTAGAGCTCAGCTATACGGTTTGACAAACCCCGGACCGGCTGTTCGGTTTGTGATTTGTCAAACCATCTGTTTTTGGTGTCGAAGCGGTCGTCGTAGAACCGACAAACCGGACAAACTGGTTTTGTCAAGATCCGCACGAGTATTACGTATCTTGAGAAGTGATATTATGTCGATTTTTTCGACATTATATTCGTTTTTTGCTACATTAATCAAATCCAAGCGAATAACCAAAATTTCTGTGTTATGTGCCGTGGTTATAATATGGTTCAAAATGACACACGGGTTGATGACGTCAGTTACACGAATCGCTTGAACGCGTTGGTTTTAACCGCGGTTTTGTTGCAAGTTGTTTATTTTAGAAAAGCGCGTATATAATCTCTGATTATTTTTATTATCACTTAATAATCGGTGCTTTTTCGTCTACAACTATACAGGGTGACTTTGAAGTTGAGTCATTAATTTTCAGATAATGATTGTAGAAGGAAGATAAACCAAAATATGTGTGTAAAAATAAAAAACAAATAAAAAAAATTTTTACCTTGTTTTATAAAGTATCCTCCCGACAAGTATTTCAGTGCGGACCTGTATTTGATCGTGAGGTGCCCTGTGAGGTCTTAAGTCACCTGATTCACGAGCCCGTTGTACTACATTAACAAAGGCACGAGGGGTTGGTTGCACTCGATTGGGAAACCGATCCGCATAAACATGTGCCATTTTTTATTTCGTTTGAGCCACGCAACAGACACTATTCACACGCGACTGACACTGACTGTATGTATAACTGAACTGAATGAAATAAAAACATCGTTCCAAATTCTTTCGCTTTTTTGTTTCCGATGCGATGAACCGATACGGCGGATTATATCCGTTGTCGCCAAACACGACCACATAATATTATTATTGAGACAGGGCGGTACTCAAACTTCCAAAGGGCTATAACTTTGTTACTTTAATTTTACCAGAAAAATGGTAAAGGAAAAAAACATTTCTTTTGATCAGATCTACTCACTGTTAAAATAAATGACTCAACTTCGAAGTTTAAAACCTTTCATAATATTCATGGAAGAAATGTTTTTTTCAGATTTTTTTTTAATGATGGAACCATGGCTTTGTAGCTATGATAACTTTCAATTCTCTAAATTTTTCCGCATGTCAAAGAAAACATTTATTGATTCAGCAGAAATGATGAAAAAAGAAATTAGCAAAACCGTATACAGGTGGATATCATCTAGTGAGTTTATATGGCCATATTTTAATATTCTTGTGGTATATGGCTACACAGGATACTTTGTTAAGCATAGGAACTACATTTAAAGTATCCCCAACAACCGTAATGAGTATAACTAATAAGGTGCTCCACTTTATGGTAAAACTGAAGTCAGCCTGTATCATTTTTCTCAAAAATGAAGCTGAAGTACAATAACAATATCCAATACCCGGCAAAATTCCAACTTGTCACATTTCAAATAATAACCAGAAATATAAAACTACTCTTGAGTTGGGTAAATACCACAATTTTGCGGTGATAACTATGACATATAACAGCTGATTCGTGACGTCACGGATCTTATAACCAAACTGATAACTACACTCGCTTGAACGGATTGGTAAATACCAACCCAAAATGGTAAATACCATTTCCATTTGGTTATCCGCTTGAATTTGATTATTATGTAGGTTTTTCTACATGATATTAGTTTAGCAGTAGCTTATGGACACGTTGTGAACCCGTTTTGTAGTTATACGTGTTGCCTAAACGTCATAAGGCTTCAGTTATCAATGTTTGGCTCTGATGTGATGTAAAATCTGCTTCAGAGATGGCATTACTGCTAACAGTAATTACACACAACGCGATCGCGGTGGTGAATTCTTCTCAAAGTTTTTGAGAACACAAAAAACGCAAAAAATCATAATTTATAACTTTGAACTGAATCCGTCTTCAGAAAGGACAACATATAAATAATTGATCGGGCACAGCTAATAGATATAATTCATTGACAGCTTATTCAGTAATCATTTTCTCACACAGCAAATATAACTGATTTTATACACATGCAGACCAATACAGACAATCATCTAGATGCGATCTTGCTATTTAACCAACTTTCTTCTCAGAGATGAAAACTATAGACTACTCGGCTTCACAAAAGATATGGAACCAACAATGCGTGTAGTTGAGCTATACCTCCATAGATGAACCCTCACAACAATCCTAGCGAGCTTGACTGTTTGCACCCTAAACACTACCTAGTCTGCAAGATGACATTTTATAGGTTTTTTTTGACGTTTTATAGGTTTTTTACATAATACCTGTGCCGGGCCTTTAGAATGACAGGAGAGATGATCGAGAAGGAACAGTCATCCAGAAGCAATACTCTAGTCCATATGGACTGAATTAAATCAACCTAATCTAATGTTCATGACGCTTCGTCGCGAAAAATTGTGTGAATTATCCTTCTGCGTATTTTATTTTTTCTGTTGACCTCGTGAACCCAGATTTACTATGATAATTTTCAGATTCATTAATACGAATATTCAAAGCCACGGCTCGCGCTGTGACCAAAAATTAGCGACCTTCAATAAACCCAAAGTTACACTCTAACGAAACCTGAATCAAAAGTTGTTTTTAGTTCACCTAAAAATTAATCTGTGTTTCAAGTCTAAAAGCCTAGGTCTTTCCTCCTCAACTGATACACTTCTGTTCTTCTTTGCTCTTCTCCTTTTTTCTTCTCTTTCACTTTCTCTTTTTCCTTGACATTGTCTGCTTTCTGGGCAACCAGGACTGACAGATTCGGCTAACGTTCATTAGACAATGACTAAAGGGCAAAAATCTTACGGACCGCCCGAACAAACAAATGACGAATACTAGTACAAAAATATAGAGTAACATGAAAAATGGTATACAAAAGATGTCTTTGGCGACAAAAAGTACGTGTGCATCCGCAAAACCAGGGCAATTCTTCATTTACAGGTAGAATCTGCGTCTGATCGCGTTGAACGAGAAAGTATCTCGGTTTGCCTTTAGTGCATTCATGTCATTCGGTGCAATCATGGATAAAATCTTCGGTACACATCCAATGCAACATCTATTCTTAACGGTGATGTAGAAGTATTCAAGCCTTAACCAAAACCTACCTTTTCAATGCAACATGTGAATGCTACCTTGTGATGTCGGTATCAATAGTTCCCCATATTTGTTTGGTTAGTGAAACCACGTGTATTCAAAATTCTTCTTCAGTATAAGAAGAATTTTAAATACATGAGGTCTTGTCTACCTAATTCAAGTTCGTACCTCTTCTCGTGTATACAGGGTGTTTCTTAATGATATACGAACTTCGGGTGTGTATCTACATGAAAAAATAATGTTAGTTTGCTTTATAAACTATGGTTCAAAAATGTTTCCTTACAAAAACACGTGGTGTTGAAGTTTTAGGAAAAAAATGGAAATTAATTAATATTTTCAGAACCGCTTCAGATATTTCACTGATACTTAGTAGGTAGTGGAAGTTAAGAAAGCTGCATATTTTTCAATGCAAAAATAATTTTTATCTTTAACAGTGGCGTGCGTATGGGTATTGACTTCGATAATATTTAAGAAAAAAATGGTACACCAATGGTTTTTTGCCTAATAAAAAAAACTATTTTTGAATTCCCCGTTTAATTTAAAACAAATGATCTCTCGTGAATCGTTTTCTTCGATGCGCCATTTTTTGAGTAAAAAAAATAAAAACCGTTGTATTGTCTAACTTAAAAAATTATTATTAATTTTATTGGAAAAATTAAACACATTAGGGGCAATGAGCAGCAACAACTGACAACATAAATATAACATTCAAACCAACGAAATGATTACAAAAATGATTGAATATGCCCCCCTTCACTCAATATGCATGCTTCCGCTCTCATTCTCATGGAATTGCCGACTCGTTGAAATATCCCTGGATTGTTTTTTATTATATCTCAAGCTGCAACTAATTTTTCTCTTAATTCCTCTACAGTGTTAATGGGACTTGTGTACACTAGTGTCTTAAGATAGCCCCACAAAAAGAAATCTAAACTGTTGAGGTCTGGGGACCTTGGTGGCCATTCTTGGGGCCCACCGCGGCCAATCCAACGATTTGGATCAAATAATTACGAACCGCTACACTGAAATGCGCTGGTGCACCAACATGCATGTACCACATATTGTTTCTTATTACTAACGGAACATCATCAAGCAGCAAAGCCAACTGTTGTTGAACGAAATTGAGGTAAGTCTGTCGGTCAAGTCGTCCCGGCAAGAAGAATGGGCCAATAAAGTGCTTGCCAATAATTCCTGCCCATACGTTTACCGAAAATTGGTGTGGGAAATGGGTTTCTATTACGGCATAGGGACTTTCTTCTGCCCACAAATGATTATTGTGGAAATTCTGAATGGCATTTCGAGAAAAATTAGGTTCGTCCGTGAACAGAATCATTGATTCAAATTGCGGATTTTGTGTAATTTTTTGAAGATACCACCGACACAAGGTCACACGCCTTGGAAAATCAATGGGAAGTAATGCCTGTACTCTTAAAATATGGTAAGGATATAAAAAAAATCCACTAGAATTCTCCAAATAATTTGATGGCAAATATTTAAGTGTCTAGCCATCTTCCTCGTACTCGTTTCAGGATGTTCTTCGACTTCGTGCAGCACTGCTTCCTCAATTTCAGGTGTTCTCACACTTAGAGGTCCACCTTCAGATGTTCCTTTTCGGACAGAACCAGTTTCAACAAGACGACGATGAATATTAGAAAAGGTTCGACTATCTGGCAAAGCACGATAGGGATATCTCTGGTGATAAATCCGTCTGGCTTGCTCACCATTACCGTCGGCAAGACCATATACGTATTGCATTCTCGCCAATTCTGCATTTGAATAATTCACCATTATTTAACAAGATTGTAAAAACTAAGCAATGAAAAAGATGTCACAGCGAACAGATTTCAATAACAGAGACTTGCCAGATGTCAAAAGCCAGTGACATATTCCAGAGCAACTAGATACTTATTGCTTAATTGCATTATTCAATTATTACATTAATTTCTCGGGCCATAGAACGGTTTTCATTTTTTTACTTAAAAATGGCGCATCGAAGGAAAATTATTCAAGAGAGAACGGGGAATTCAAAAATAACTTTTATTTGGCAAAGAACCATTGGCATACTATTGTTTTCTTTAAAAAATATCAAAGTCAATACCCGTACGCACGCCACTGTTAAAGCTAAAAATTATTTTTGCATTGAAAAATATGCAACTTCATTAACTTTCACTACGTACTAAATATCAGTGAAATATCTGCAGCGGTGCTGAAAATATTAATTAATTTCCATTTTTTTCCTAAAACTTCAACACCACAAGTTTTTGTAAGGAAATATTTTTGGATCATAGTTTATAAAGCAAACTAACATTAATTTTTCATGTAGATTCTCATCCTTTAATATTCGCATATCATTAAGGGACACCCATAGCAAGGGTCCTACGCCTGCTACCAACTCTCGCACTTCAATCGCCAATCTCTTCTGTTTTCCCAATCTTCTTCATTCATTATCCCTTTCCTCCGCGATGTTTTTGGCCTACTGTTGGTTTCATCAGCCATTCTCATGACAAGGCCGTACCATACTAGTTGCCTTCTTTCTACTCTATCTACAATGGTATCTTTTACAAACGTCCTTGCTCTGATCATATCGTTTCGGATATGGTCCAAGCTAGATACTCTACACGACCGACGTAGGAAGTCCATTTCAACTGCTTTTGGCTGGTCTTCTATTTTTGATGTAAGCTGCCAGCACTCAGCCCCATAAGTAGTTATTGGCTCCATGATACTGTGATAAAGTTGAACTTTCGTGTTAATGCTAACTTTGGAAGACCATAAAATGGAATTCAATCTCTGGATTGCCGTTTTACCCTGAACAATCCTGCTTTGTATATCCTTTTTTGTTGAACCATCAGATGATAAGTTCCTAGATATTTGAACTCCTGGGATTGTCGGTTTGTCGTATAACTACATTGCCCACCTGAAGAGCAGTGGGCAACTCTTGAATAACGAGGTATTGCGTTTAAATAACATTGATGTTCAACCCCCATTCACAGTATTCATGTATACGTTTTCTAGTCATATACCCCATGTTCTTCTTCATAATTCGCTATCACTACTTGGTCATCTGCTAAAAGTAGTGTATAAAAGCATGTACATACCTGAAATACCTGCTTGTACCTAGACAGAGGATGTCGTTTATTTTTATGTAATAACAGAAAAGATGGTCCAAACGCATTGAATTGCCTTGACTGTCGGCTGTGACTTTTCTCTTGACCATTGTTTTATCTTTTTAAGAGACATAAACGATAATAGCATAAATCTCTCATCAAAATCTCTCTGTTTATAAAATTAAAGATAGAATATGAAAAATGGGGCCTAAGTATGAATATGTCAAAGATGCAGTATCTTAAAGTAGAGAATGATGAGGAAGATCCAGAGCTAGAAATTATAACCTTAAAATGATGTAAGGAATACAAACATCTCGGATCTATAATATCCAAAGAATAGACATTTGAACAATATTAAAATCTCATCACAAGGATCTTCCTTCGTTGGTGACATGTCCGTAAATCAGACGATTCCTCAAAGATTTGTTATTATCGCGACTCTTATGTCAGATAATCTCCTATTTCGATTTTCGGAAGCAAGACTAAGAAGTAATGATTGATTGCACTTCATGTAAGCTTACTGTCTTTCCCTTTACCCTTGTCCTGTTTTTATAGGAGATCGACTGCCTTGACTTCGTACTCGGAATCTCATAAAATAGTGGACTAAAACATAACATCTTTCTTTATAGATGGAGGGGCTGGTGAAAGAAATGCAGGATACGGAGCATGGAGGAGTCCCCGTCAGAAGCCAAAAGATATTTTTAACATCTATTCCTGCTGCTTTCATGGGTAAGGATACTATCAATTATGTAGCTGCAATTGAGGGATAACATATAATGAAGTTTAATAATGCAGCTTTGGTCCGTCTGAACAACAGAAGACTAACCGTGTATAGCTGTTTCATGCTTATTGGCACTCATCAATGTGGCCTAAGTGCCATCTATCAGAATCGATCACTGCGAGTAAATAGCAGTTCGCATTGAAAGCCCAGTCATTACTGTGAAAGCTTGATGCCGTCGATTGTAGTGATATAGTAGATGATGGCTTACTCGTCATTGAAAACTACAGTACTGATGTTTCATGCTTATTGGCAGTCGCAATCTCTTGAAATATCAACTCACCTTTTAATTATATACGTGTAGTAATTATTGGTAATCGAAAGCTCTTAAGATATCATCAACTCACTTTTTAAGTATCCTTGTAATAATTTTTATGCTCATTCTTATAACAATTATTCTGTTTAGGTTATGACCTGATAGAATGGCTGATGGAGCGCCTAGGAATCGAAGAATCCGGTAAGTTTATAACAGCCAGAAGTTGTCAACTTACATTATCTAACAGCTGCGTTAAATTTGAGCTAAATATTCTTTTCTGTTTTTTTCAGAAGCACTCAACATAGCCAATCAACTGTGTCAATACGGGTATTTTTTTCCTATCAGTGATTCCAAGAACCTAGTCGTCAAGGATGACAGCTCTCTCTATCGGTTTCAGGTAAACATATTATTTATATTCTATTTTTTTAATCCAAGAATGCCTTAACGACATACATATTGAGCCTATGTCATAAAGATGTTTAAAAAACTCAATGGTTGACGTTCTGATATTGCTTCTTTGTTTAGAACCCCTATTACTGGCCTTGGCAGAACCGCCCTCCAGATAACGTCGAATACGCCATTTATTTAACAAAAAGAACGCTACGGAATAAGCAGAGGCATGGATTGGAAGACTACGAGGTAGAGGCTCTCACCAACCTCAAGAAGAATTTAGCCAATAAATGGGATTTCATCGTATCGCAAGCTGAAGAACAAGTTAGTATTTTTCATAGTCGACTCAATTTAACTTCAGCATTTCTCAAGCAACTATTTTCGTTAGGGATCGTTTTGCTGCCTGAAACGCTTTGCAGATTGCTATCTTTTATACCATAAACCTACATTTGACATTAATGTCACAACCTAACATAAATCCAAAAACCGTCTATACATATACTTCAAAATCCATACCATCATTATTGTATTAGCTTATAGATCGTTACTCATTTGGAGTACTGAAATTAAAAAAGTTTTTCAAACAGTTAGTTCAATTACAACTCGCTTTTAAACGTTGGTATCGCAACAGTCTAACCAGGTTTTATTTATTGGAATTGAAACGATCGGATTTAGAATCAAAACCATTGGAACCGATTTCTTCTGGATGATTGGTATCCATTGCTTCAATTCCGTCTACAGTATCGTTCCTTTGAAACATGTCGTTCAGAACCCATCAGCTGAACCTCTGATTAGTAAAAAATTATCTAATTTCATGTAGTCATTAGACTGAAAAGCCATGTTAAAGGTCTATGATAAATTTCTAATATGAACAATTATTATCTAGGTAAAGCAGTCGAAAGGACTGAAAAAGGCAGATAAGCTGATAAGCGACAGTCAAGAGAGAGCTTATTGGAGAGTTCACAGACCACCCCCTGGAATGGTCAGTCCCTTAGAGCAATGTCCTGTGCCTACAAGAACGTGGAGTACCGGTTGTCGGACGAGAAAAAGAACTATCGAGGATTGTCGGAGAGAGGTGAGGAATTCGTGTTCCAAATGAACTACTCGCATTTGTTCAAATTTTCTGAGGCGGGCTGATTAATATTCAGGAAGTCGATCTTAACAGCGAGGTATTCAAGTAGGTCATCCCAGTTATGGTCCGAGGGAGAGCGATAAATGCACTAAACAAATTTGGGAGGTGTTTTGAAGTTGATGCAAAGCCACAGAATGCTCTGCTCTGATTCCAAAAAAAACATCTCTGGAGCAGGAAAGACTGTTGCGGACAAAAGCCACAACCCCCCCGTATGAGATTTTTGTCTCCGTCAAGAAAGGCATCGTGGGGCGATTCGATTGCAATGTTGCTGTTAATCCCGCAGATGTTCGTGAAATACATTTTATCAACAATGTTGTTCCTTAG
Organism: Acanthoscelides obtectus; assembly: GCA_963669975.1. NCBI lineage: Eukaryota > Metazoa > Arthropoda > Insecta > Coleoptera > Chrysomelidae > Acanthoscelides > Acanthoscelides obtectus. Next base: position 69,086,271 of record CAVLJG010000008.1, read on the forward strand.
AGTTCACTTTCCACCCGGATATTCCGAGAAAGAAGTAAGCTTATGCCTGGAAGTCATAGTACTCAACGGATCCATCATCATTAATTTCTTGGTTGGGGAGATAACCGACTGCGTAGCTTAGGGCCGTATCCATCATACAATTGTAGAACGCTGTTATGACCTCCTTGATTTGTTTAGTTTTCTACTGTTCCGTGTCAGCGCTCTACTTTGATGTTATGTCACAAATATCTATGTGCATCAAATTATTCATGATTTTTTGATTTATACCAAGTGTTCTATCGGTATGAAATTTCTTACAATTCGAAAAGAAAACAGCCTCACAAAAGGAGAGCGCTGACGTTGACACGGAACAGTAGAAATCTAGAAATACCCCAACCTTTCTGAGGGAAAGGAAAGACTATAAAAATCAAGGAGGTCATAAAGGCGTCCTACAATTGTAGAAACGACTGACGATGCGGCCCTTAGGTGTGGAAGCATGCAGAAATTTATAAGACACCCTGGAAAAAGCTAGCGGGTGGAACCGCCTCGGTCGACTGGTCCTTGAATACCACCTTCTTTTTGCGAGTTAATGATGTTAAATATACTTAAAAGTGGGCGTGGAGACTTGTACGGCTACTCGGCAATCGGTACTCAGGTATTCCTTAACGCGTGTACAATCACTTGCGGTGAGACCGAACGTATGTCTTTGAGCTCACAAAAATGAACGTTAAACGTCCATAGATGTAGATTGCAATGTGTATGTGAGGGAAAATGATATACCAGAGATTTCAATAGTTTACCTGTGACTTGCCAAAAACAGTGAAAAGACATATACAGGGTGGCCCAATGAAAAGGTCGCACCTCCATTTGTGACCCCCCTGGTATATTTTGGGAAAAACGCTGGGACACCTTAATTTTGATTTATAGGGAGACATCTTTTCATCTATAACCGTACAATACAGAGTGATCCAAAAATAAGATATTGCGTTACACTTTGAATTTTTAAATGGAAACTTCCATTTTTTTAATTCTTTTGATTTTCCATGAAGTTTTTAGTAACTCTTATATGATAAAGCTTATACCTATCTTCAGTATTTGAGTTTATAGTAAAATTTGACTAACTTAATACTGATAATAATCGAATGCACGGCAAAAAATAATAATCATGGATACCAGCAAGAACATTTAACATCAGTCAGTGTCATCGTATGTCATAGAAAAACCTTGTCTTTCATTTCCAATTATTAAGTTGCACCTACCTAGTTGTGATAAATATTGAATGGTGACTTATTCAATTCAAGAAAGAGTAGAAACAACACAACTGAATTAACGAAATGGGAGCATTGCAAGAGCTACTGCCCGGTTGTTTAATGCGTTGCATCAAGACAAAAATATTAACGATAAGTATGTGGCAAAGTTGATGAGAAAATTTGCAAAGCTCAGATTTTGGTAATAGTTTTGTTATTTCTACCTTTTTTTTTAACTGAATAAGTCATTGTTCAATATTTATCGTAACGTGCAAATTTGGTACACAACTGGTAACGAGACTGGCACCCTTTCAAAGCAAAAAAAAAATAAGCAAAACTTATAATTTTTTACAAATAATATATCGTTTCTTAGGTGTATATTTCCAGTAATAATTTTATTTATTATATCCGGGAAAATTAACGTGAAAAAAGATAATTTTTTACTTCGAAAAAGAAATTGGTAAATTAATTTTCAAGGAAGCAAGATGATAAAAATGATGAATAAAAGCAATTTTATATATTTTACTAACAATAATAACTGAAACAATACATCAGTGGAACAAAACGGTAAGAAATATTACACTTCAAAGATCCCAACAAGTCCTGAATTTAAGGTTCATTCGCACAAATGTTGCCTTTGGGATTTGAACACTGTAGGCATACTCGTTTCCTACACTCCAAGCACAAATATTTTGTCATTCGATGCAAATTATTATTATTGTTTTTGTAACACTGATGTAAGCTGTATGAATTTACTACCTAGTCGTCAAGAATACGGTAAAAAAAATACAGCTAAAGGCCATCTACGTGTACGACGACTAGAACTACTTTTTGCGCATTTCTCATCAAGAGAATCCACCCCTCCTTTATTGGCATTATAGTATGAAATTATTCCAGGTTTCATTGTCTCTGGACCAGTAAAAGTCCTATCATGTATTGTGAACATAAGTATGGTAGCCTTGTTTTTCTTTCCAACATGGGAAATTATAGTTGATTCTTCACAAAAGCCGTACCAAGTTGATGCTAGTTCCCTTGTCTTGTTCGGTAAAACACAAGGTGGACTTTCCTTTTTATGTTTGTTCAACATAACAACGTATGTGAGCGTCTTTTTTAGTAATATGTCTGTCAGATCCACCGATGAAAACCAGTTGTCTCCCATGACGTTGCGGTTGCACCCAAATAAAGGCTGTGCAAGTCGTAAAACGGCTTGAGTTGGCTTAGATTAATTTCTGAATTCAGGGTCAAGTCCAATCCTATCGGAATATTTTGATATTCTCATGGTTTGAATTGAAAGCCGATGTCTTTCACAATATGTTGTAACATTTCTTCAGTAAATAACAGTTGCGACACGGAAATAGGATCTGCTCCTTCTCCGAGCTGTCGGGATTTTCCTTTAATAATAGGAACTTTCATTGCAATATTACGTTTCCTGGTACGTGATATTGGTCGAACTTCGGTTGTGCACCAACTATGACGGTTTCTTCCAAACAAATACTTTCTCTCATCCACACTTCGTTGTTCTGTAACTTATTCATTCTCGTTACTACTTTGAGATAACTCACTTCTACTATCATGATCGGAAATTTCAAATTCCTCGTCTGAAGTACTCACTAGAATCACTACACATTGCATCATCTTCATACCAACGCTGAAGAGTTCCCTCAAATTTTTGATCGCCGTAACGTACACGTTTTGACGGATTGCGAGAAATTCTTACGTAAATCGTAACGTGCCGTCTCACAGACTGCGCTGAACTAACGTTTTCCCAAATTTACCACTGTTCATGCGGTAGACGGGGCACCAATAGGAGAAAGAATAGATAAGGTCATTGGCCGAAGGGCAGGTAAATTTTTATTGAAACATTGAAAATAAAACTGCTTGCAGCCTCCCAGAAGGCACGTTACCAGTTAATGGTAAATGTTCTTGCTGGTATCCATGATTATTATTTTTGCTGCGCTTATAGAATTAATAATAATAATATTTTTTTTATTCACTCAATGTACAAAGATAACAAACAATATGAGTAAATAAATATAAAATCAAAACAGGCCCAATAGAAGGCATCGCCTGTATATGGACCAATAAATTTAAGTTGAAACTGTAGAATGCAAATGACAAAAAAGGACAAAAATTAGCTACAGTAGATTATGTATTTAGTTGATATTCGTATTTATGAGTTTATGAATTTCAGTCTTAGATATAGAATGTAGCCACTTTTTTAAATTTCTTTTGAAACAATTTCCGAAACGTAAATCTTTTAAGTCTTTAGGTATAATTTCATAAAATTTAGGCGCTAAATAGAGATATGATCGCTGCATTATAGATTTATGCGGTTGAGGAACTACTGTGCCACGAATTTTGTACCTGGTATAATGATATGTTTAATTTTTTGGTCGGTGTTTACAAATTTATGGTAGTGAGTGATACTGTGTAAGAAATAAAGCTGTCTTATATCATACATTCGAACATCTGCGTATAATTTTTCAGTGGGATAAAGTTTCGGTTTTTTAAATATAATTTTTAGAATACTTTTTTGAAAAACATCTAAATTATAGATATGTGAGGAACATGCAGCTCCCCATGCTAATATACCATATGTGAGATGAGGCTCAATCAGTGCATGGTATAATTTCCGAAGATATTTTTCTGTCAATATATTCCCAAGGTATTTAATTTTGTGGGATACAAATCTAACTTTCTTTAAAATATAATTGACATGGATGGAAGGTATTTTATGTTGGGCACTCTATTAATTTGCATTTTTTGATCATTAATATTGAAGGAGAAGAAATTTGTGTAATTTGGCAGATGTCTAGCATAAGATCCAAATGGTAAAAAATGTGTTTTAGAGTAGTTAATGCCTAATTTTCTACTGTTAAACCACCTAATAATTTTGATAAAATCATTTTCAATTACATTTTTCAGATCAGACCAGTCAGTGCCTTCATATAATATTGCAGTATCATCTGCAAAACTAGTTATTTTGCCAACACAATTAATTTGGAAAATATCATTTAAATATACTCGTATATTGAATAACAGCGGACCTAAGACAGTTCCTTGTGGGACACCACACTTAATATACATTTCTTTACAAAATGATCCTGATATCTGCACAGATTGTGGGCGATTTGACAAATAACTTTCGATCAGTGAGTACGCGTTACCTCTGAAACCAATTCTCTCCAATGCTTCTAATAATAATTTGTGATTAACTGTGTCGAAAACTTTCTTTAAATCAACAAAAATGCAGATTGAAGGGATTCTGTTATCAATATTTTGATGTATTTGATTTACAATTTTAGTTATTGCGTCCGATGTAGCCTTCCCTTCTGTAAATCCATATTGATTTTCACTTAAAATTTTGAATTTTGTGAGGTATCGAATCATTCTAGTAGATAAAACTTTTTCAAAAACCTTTGCTACACTGGATATTATTGATATTGGTCTATAGTTGTTAACATCTGTTTTTGTTCCTGATTTATGTATCGGTATTATATTACCTTTTTTTAAAATTGAGGGATATATGCCAGATTCAAAGCATTTGTTGATTAGGTAAGTGAGTGGTTCTGTTATGTCCTCGGCTATAATTTTCAAATGCTCGCTTTTAATACCATCGAACCCAGGACTTTTCCGATTTTTTAAGGACATAACAGTGGTGTATACTTCACATTGCTCGACTTTATCCAAAATAAATGAGTTCAAAGTTCTTTTTGGAGGCTGAGTATTTTGTACATTTGCTTGTATATTACTTGCTAAATTTTCGCCTATGTCAGTAAAGAATTGTACAAATTCATCGCATATCTGTTGAGTATTTTTTAATACTGTTTCCGTTGTTGTATTTAACTCAGTGACACACTCTATAACTTTTGTTTTCCCAGTAATCTCATCAATAGTTGTCCAAAGCCGCTTAGGATCATTTAAGTTATTATTCAATTTATTTAGGTAATGTTTTCGTTTGGTTTGCCTTACAAGCTCTATAAATTTATTTTTATATTGGTTGTAGCAGTCGGTATTCTCTGTAATTGGCGTTAGTTTCATTACATTATATAGTCTTTCTTTTTCTATTGCCGATGTTATTAATCCTTTGGTAATCCAGGCATTTCTGCTTTTCTCTTTGTGACTAATTATTACTTTATTGGTACTAATATCTATTAGTTTTTTTATTTTCTCTATGAACAGTCCCGTTGCTTTGTCTATATTATTTATAGAGTATAATTGTTCCCAGGATTCTTGTTTGACATTTGATATTAGTTTTGAATTGTCGACAAAAAATTTGTAATTTTCCTGGTTGTTACTAACGGTAGGGATGTTAGAATGTTTTTCATTTGAAGATATCAGTAAAATAGTGGAGAAGTGGTCAGTAATATCGTTTTCTAGGATTATTGGTATACAAGTAATTTTGTTGGATAGGTCTTTCACAAAGCAGTGATCTATACATGTGCCACTGATGGACCTTGTAGGTAGGTTTATATAGGACAGAAATCCGTTACTTGATAGGATATTCAAGTATTCATTTGTGATGGGATCATCGTCCAAAATATTTATATTGACATCTCCCAAGAAAATATGTTGCTTTAAATGAACTTTATTTTGATTTTGAAAAAAAAAATTCGGTATTCTTTAAAAACTCGTGGGGTTCTGAACATGGCGGACGATAAATTGCAGATACCTCAATTTTGTTATGGTTAATTTGGATCATTATGTTTAAAATTTTGATTCCATCGGTGAAAGTGAATGTATCATGATTATATTGCAGTTTATTTCTTACAAAAACTATCACTAGTCGTAGTTTTTCAGTATTAGGGTTAGTTGGTCGAATTTTATTATAAACTCAAATAGCTTCACAACGATTGAAGCTAGGTATAAACTTTATTATACAAAAGTTACTAAAAACTTCATGGAAAATTAAAAAAATAGGGGTTTTCATTGGAAAATCTAAAGTGTAACGCCATATCTTATTTTTGGATCACCCTATATTGTATGAGATTATTGCTTATGCATGTGTATTGATTATAGCGAACATAAGTTTGTCTACTCTGAGGTCCCCATAGCCCGCGTTGGGGCTCCCTTGAGTTCCAAGGCCCGACGCACAGTGCATCGTATGCGTCACCTTAGATATGCCTCTGATAGTAAAACAATGATATTGAACATATTTATGCAGGTGGAGTTGCTACGAAGCAGCTTGAACAAAACAAGGATAAAGGTATCTCAAGCACTGGAAAGCATGATGCAGCACGTCGAGATCTATACGGAATACGATCCTTTGATAACACCAACTCAGCCTTCCAATCCTTGGGTCAGCGAGGACCTGGCTTACTGGCAGCTGAACAGCCCGCTGTGAGTAATTGCATCACATAGTTTGACAATGCATATACTTGGATGAAGCAGGGAATAATGAGACTTTTTTATGATAGCAAAGGAAGTTTCGTCAGCTTTCCCGCTAGTTTCGGAAACATTTCAATAAAAAATGCACCTGCTAGAAGCATCCTGGGTCAAGCATGCCTACAGGGTGCAGGCACTTGGAGGAAGGCTCTTCTTCCGTAAGTTGTTTGTCACGTCAATGTCAAAATATTGCCAAAAATTACATTTGAACATTAAACATTGAACAGTCCTACTTTCACGAACTTTGATATAAAAAGGGCTTGACCAATTTGTCCAATGAGCTAGACGAACGTTATGAGATCTGGATCTATACAGGGCATACAGAAAATAAGTATAAATTATTATAAACATTTTTGTAAAATTCCACTCTATGGAGATGCATGTCCGGAAGAAAATTGGTTTTCGTTAAATAGTTCCTAAGGTACATCGTATACTCGTAATTCAACAAATCTTCGAAAGGATGTTAATGGAAAACAGTTGCCTTCTTTAAATTTTGAGGGATGAACGAGTTCTAACGCAATAGTGCTAATTTTATTTTCGGTATAACAAGCCAGAACCTTTAGTTGAAAAAAGCTACATCGCTTGACATCGATAAAATTAGTCGTTTTTGAGGTAACGAGTCTTGTATTAATACCGTTGTTATGTTATCGGTGCACATTACATGCGATGTCCAAAAATTAAATAAAAGCCCAAAACCTAGCCAGTGGAGATAATTTGTGTCCAAGGTCGCTAATTACGTATCTATTATTAGAATTACTATTGTTTCAAAATATAGTATCATGGATCCAGAGTCTTAATTATTAAAACTGTTCGGATTGATCGTTATTATGGTGTTATTATGGTATGTTTAAGAGAAACGTATATCAAGTGGCGTCATTAAGGTGGTAGCATCTCCGTGGGGAATTGAAAGATTGACAAGATATTTTGGGACACCTTATGTCAGCTTTATATAAGTTTCTATACATGTAGTATACAACACCCTCTATAACATTCTTACATGGCTCTATTTCTATTTTCATGATCGTAAAAGTTTTATGTAAGCTCATTATTCCCTGCTAAAGCTTTAAGCATTACAGTCGAAAGCTTTTTACCTAAGCTATGCATCCCAACTACAGCTAATAATTGAACATCCAGGGCTTAGATAAAGCGCTTTCAGCTACGCTAAGGGTCGCAGAGCAAGCAACCAACCCTTTCGCAATCAAGCAAGCTGCGCTTCGTAGAAATGCAAATGCTCGACGCCGCCCTATGCCAGAAGTGAAACAATTGACTGTGAAGTGAGTTACCGTAAGAGGAGCGCCATTTTAAATTTCCTGAGGACCACACTAATGCCTTGAATACCGTGCATTTATCAATAGTTTTGTTCCGTATTGCCATTATTTCTGAAGCTTTGGTATTAATAGAAAGAAAACTACATTCATTCGATGCAGCACAGACAGTATTAGTACGGGATCCCAAATACGTGTATTCCTCATACGTTGGATGCACTGTACTATAAAGGAATACGCGCATATATTAGTAGTTAAATAACAATGCTTTGAAACAAACTAATGCTAAAATACTTTCTAGAGTCTTTTAAGGAAAAGTTTGAACTTTAAAGCAGATACTACGCAGCCTCAAAAATTAGAGAAAAGTTACTATATTGGTCGTATTCTCAGTTGTTCCTTTTCGCCTTCCTGCTTCAAATGACGCTTTTTTTGGCCTTGGTCTTTCAGTTTTTCTCCCTACGCCAAAGGGGAATTGCGAATAATTTCGAAAATTAGATATTAGATATAGTTTTTTGGATGTTATATGACGGGTATATCACGATAAATCATGTCACTCAAACACGAAAAAAATAGAAATCGGTAAAGCCTTTTTGACGTTTCAGAAGCTCCTGATTATTATCAGAAAAAATAATTGTAGGGGTAAAAAATGGGGGGTTGTAAGAGAAACTCCGGTGATATTAGGCCCCTATTAAACATATTTCTTCACACATAGATTTTCCTGTACATTTGCACTTAAAACTTGATGATAGATAAATATATTCTAAACGCGTCTCTGGTTCTGCTGCCTGGTTTTACCGGCGGGCGTGCCAGTTTCTATGAGTCTCCTTTTGTTACTGCCGGTGTACTGTGCTGCCGCGTAGTGTGGACGGGTATGCGAGAGAAACCATGTTGACAGATGGACGGTCTACCGGTAGGGCAGGGAAAGAATGTCTATATTCGCAACTAACTGTTTCCTCAGAGAGACTAACTTGTGTTTAACGTTCATGAACTGATTATGGCGATGTGGGAAAAATGCAGAGTCAACCTACTTGACGCCATTTTTGCCTTAGTAAAAAATATGAAAAACTGGAAGGAAAATGGTCAGAATAGGCGTCCTCGGAAGTAGGAAGGCAAATAGGAGCGACTGAGAATACGATACTAAATACCTTTTTGGTTCAACACGAAGGAAAAAATCTAAGATAACTGTGTCAGGAGCTAGACAACTTTTTTTGTAATTTATTTTAAAAAATGTTTAAAAAAATTAACCGCTGAGCAACCTCATGATTCATGTTAAAGGGTATCCCAACAAAAAAAAAATTGAGTCGGGAAAGGATCAGGGTCCATAAACGTTGTTTTCGACTATGAAAATAATTAATATTTCAAGTTGATCGCATACATAAAATGTTTGCATCTAAATATTTTCGAATATATGTTTTCAATCTTCCATCAAGATTTTTATATTTATTTTTATTTTAGTACCTGATGGTTCTTTAAAAGCCCAAAGTTAACAATTCTGGCATTCTTGTACAAAAGTTGGCAACCTTGGGTTTTTAAAGTTTATTGCTGGAATAAAAAGATAAATGCGAGGTTTTTCCTTAGACCATTGGTGCGTTATTGAGATATAGGACTTTCACAGTTGAAAATGAAATGAAATGCATAAAAGTATTTCTACTTTGTTCGGATGCCCAAAATGTATAAATTACCAAACCCAATCCGTTAACGTGTGATAGACATTTCGTGGTACCTGGTCTACGTAGGGTGATTAAAAAAATGGGCAATATTCATATTGCATAGAGTACAGCTAGATCGAAAAATATTACGAAAAGTTCATATAAACAAGGGTCCTATAATGGCAGCTTACCGAAATACAGGTTGTTGAAGTTATAATTTCGAAATCGAGAAAAAGTATATCTTCGTGTTAAGATATTAGTAGTACTAACAGCTTATCCAAAACATAAAAAAAATCGTGCCTGAGACTACACCAGTGGCGTAGACGTTTGGAGATTTTGACTCTACTGAGGAAAAAAAGAATTATTTTTTACGCCAATGACCTTTTTGGAACAATTATTACGTTTTTAAATAACGTTATCACCACGTTTGAGAAATTACTGTCAGATTACTTTTTTTTGAGAAAAAATAGTTTCAATATAAAAATTCGTTTGAAAAGCTTCATCTCGTTCTACTTCCAAAGTACGGTAAAGCTAGTGAAGCCTTGCTATTGAAAATTTCACGTAGAGTATTATATCTGATCCTATCGCTATTTCAGCAATATTCTTGTTTAGGTCTTTCTTAGTCCTATCAGTGGCGTAAAAATATACAACAGCCTGTATCTTGGTAATGCGGCATTTTGAGAACTCTTTTTGTTATTTTTGGATATACGTATACTCGTACTTTGTACACTAGAAATATTGCCAAGTCATCCTATATAGAACATATGGATCATGAAGCTGAAAGCAACAATCATATCTCTACCATGTACAATTTGGGGCCAGCAGAAGTTTATGGACGGTTTATTTTACCAAAATGACATTGTTATTAGAATGATCCAAAAACTAAAAATATTCAACAAATATCTCCGATAACCTACACCTTACTAAGAAATTCTAATAAGGAGGAATCATGTTGTGTGGTTTAATGGAACCTATCAGTTAAATTTTAAATCTCGCTTTTAATAGTTACAGCTTCATTTATCCATAATTTATAAGAATACTGGCTCTGAATGCATGCTGCAGACTCTCCATCGATTTCTAGGTTTACAACGTTGAACGTCGCATACTATATCTGTCAATTGTTTCGCTTCGCCTAGGGCAACATTATGCATTCTTCTTCCACACTTTGTACATTTTTCATGTAAATACGACTTCATTAAAACAAATTGAGCGCACTGTCGAAAACCGCACCATTAGAGACTTTAGCTGAAATGACACCGTACTGTTTTAAATACACTGTTGGACTAAGATAAAAGACCGAATTTAAACGGATTTCTATAGATATATGCATATCTACTAATAGTCTGTCTATGAAAAAGTTTGTATTTTGAAATTCGTTATTTGCTAAGGTTAAAAATATAGCGAGTTCAAGCCCCAATTTGTAACCATCAAATCATCCCTTTGGAACCTTATACAGGGTGATCTGAACGACCCGGAACGGCAAGATATTTGATAACACTCAAGAGATCATGTGAAATTAAAATAGTAACCTATTCAATGATGACCTTGAATATGGCATTGGATGTTGAATCAAGGTCAAGGCGAGTTCTTTATGAGACTTTATACGTTTAACGTCGGAAGCGGATACAACGGAAATTTTTGCGTTCACTTGTGACCTTAGGTGAAAATTATTTTGACCTTGAACGTTTATGGATTTGATGTCTGAAAGTAACATTTTCCGGGATAAGAAATATACGGTACCATACTAAATATGCTCTATGCCTTGATTCGACCGTCAGGTTCATGGTAGAGGTCATTTTCAAGGTCGCCAGTGAAAAGCCAGAGAAAAGTCTTAGTTATTGTACCCTTTGGGTCCTTATATTTGCTTTATTATCAGAACGACCCTGAATTCTATTCAAAAGGTGGCTTTTCACGGTAATCTCGATCGAGATTTTTGAGGCCAAAAGAATTTTTAACAAAAATTATTTCTGAATGTGAAATTTTCTACTCCATTTCCGCGGTCAAAGGTATAAGACACCTATAAAATATAGATAGATAGATAGGTCAGGGTCACCAATAAATCTTTGTTACCTTTAAACCTTATTAAACAAGAGACGATGACCTTGACTAGGATATTCAAGATTAAAATAGTTTTCATATTTGAACGTATATTTCCCGCTCTATCGGTTTTCAAGGTCGAAAGTATAGGGTGCTGTTTGAAAAATCGCCTTGACCTTCATTCGACCTCCAAAATTATGCTCAATTCCAAATTCAAGGTCGTCACTTAATTTCCAGGGAAAATTCCTAAGCATACTTTACTTTTACTATAACCCTTGAATATTCTCAAGTATCTTGCTATTCCGAGGCTTTCGAATAATCCTGGATAACCGAAAAGGTAAAGCCTAAATACTTCAATACCGCGCCTGAACGAGGAGGATAAAGATGCATTTTGGACCTGGTAAAATGATGAGCATAATCTAGCTGACCTAGAACAGTTAATCTACGCATACGTCCCAAGACAGTGATAATATCCAGGCTTTTCGCCAGGAAAAAAATCGTTTGACTGATCCTCAGCAATCTGTTCTGGTATCTGCTCCGAATATCATCGTGTAAAGTGCTGTCATCTACGAAATTAACTCCTTGAGGAACACCCGCTTTGACATTGTGTGGTGAAGATGATAACCTATCAGACGGAGATTCCGGGGGAGGGGGGGACATCGTTACCATTGCCCCTCAAGGCCTCAGACCTGCAGGAAAAATGAGGATAGAGGAAAGAAGGAGAAACCATATTTTTTTTGTTTGAAGACAACATAAAATAAATGTGCATTCGTTCTGTTCACAATACCTGCCCCCCAAGATGTAGTTCTGGCTCCGCGCCTGAAACCTATAAATAACAACCGCAAGGGAAGTTCTGAATATACATAGTGTTTCCAAGATATTAGGCAAAAGTCCTTGGAGTAATTTTTCGGAGTCTCCTTTGATGATTTTCGAAATACGGCTTCGTTACGGAAATACAGCCCCCTAAAGGATGCGACTAGAAATTAGTTGCTCCTAAATAATTTCTGCATGGCACGATTTTATTTTTAGCAGTATAATAATCAAATTAATACTTCACATGGTAGTGTCTACATAAAAGTAACTTTCTTCAAATCGTCAGGAATGGACTGGCCTCATCGAATTACACATACAGTTTTTAAACTCATTATAATGGCATAATAATGATATTTTTGGAAAGGCGTCTGCTGCAAAATATATTCTTGTTTGACTGATAAAATGAGCTGTTTATGAAGAAAAGCAGTCAGGTTTCAATACTGCTCCTATAGATTTACACTACAGCTGATCTCCAAAATGTAGGACAAACACCTTAGAGCTTTATCAGGTGATCTGAAAATTTATATCTGAAGGTTATACAAGGTGTAAAGTTATTAGTGAATCAACGGAAGTCAAGTGATAGAGGGCCTCAAGACCTATGAATAAACCCGTATATGTGTGGTCCGAAACTTTATAGTTCAGGAGATATTTGCAATTTTGTAAAATTTCGAAAAAAAAAACGGGGTAATGAACTACCAATCGCAATTACTACTAAACCATTGTAGGATACGAATGAGATATGATAATAATGGAATATAACGATAAACGTGAAAACCACAAACCCATCTTAGAAGGTTTCGAAGTACTACCCTGTACCCTGTACCTTTTCACTTTTATTACGAGAATAGTACATCCACAACTTAACATGGCCTTCAATGTCAGGATAATTTCGAAGACACTTACTTGGTGACGTAACGATAGGGGAGTTGTTCTTCCTTGACGAGAGATACGGTCGCTAGAACTCGGTTGTCGTGGCCAAGCCTATATTTAAGTAAAACCTTTTGAGTACCTTCCATATTCTACCGACTCATGACATGCACAACTCTACTGTCTATTCATTATGTTAATTAGCTGTCTCAATACTGATCACAAAACCGCATGGAAGTCACAACCACGTCCATAACCAGGGGAACGGTAGCTTCCTACCGCATGGAAGTCACGCCTGATATGGAAATACCTTGCACGGGGGAATGGTAGCTTCCTACCGCATGGAAGTCACGCCCGATCTGGATACCTTAATAATCTGGTGCTTTAGACATATATGCCAAGTATTTGATTACGAAAAGCAGCCCAGAAACTAGGATATCACGTTGCCGTGTCAATACCCAAAAGTTCCGACGTTACCTCTGATTGAGAGATAACCGAGCAGCGTGACAACTTTAAGTAACAATCCCTATACACATCTTGTCATGAGATACTTCCAGACTCCTGCGATTGCATCGAGAAGGACCTAGGCGGTCACACAGACCCAGGATACCACGCCGGCCAATGGCCGTTGTGTCAATACCCGATACGCTCCGACATTTCATCTGACAGAAGAAACCGAGCAGTAATTCCCCCGATGACAACCCGGCTCTGTAGGTCTCAAAACAGCCTCCAGGATGTGGAGGCGTCACACCTCTGTAGATGTTTGACGCTAAGTTACCGATAACTTTATCTTAACTGTTGATAAACATATCTCATCTGACTAGCTTTGACTTCTTACAATTATTATCATGGTTAGAAAACACTCATGACACGCAGTACAGCAAAACAATAAAAGATACTCAGTGAAAACCCTCACCGTTTGATTGATCGAACCGTGACCTGAACTTGATATGGACACTATTAACAAAATCACAATACACAGACACTTCCACCTTTCAACTGTTAGAACAATATTAGAATAAACTAAGAGGGCCTGTGCCTCAGCGTGCCTTTGTTGAAATGTGTATGCCAGCATTGCCTTTCTTAGCATTCCAAGTGTCAAGCGATACTTTTACATATGCAGAAAAGTGTCTAAAATATTGTGTTTGCTTACACCATTAGGTTTATGGCTGCGTTCTGTTTTTCTGAGATGAGCTAAATCGATAATTTTATGAATGGTTATGTCACTTTTTAGCAGATCTTATTAGAAATCAACGCAAAAAATCTTAAGTCATTTTTTTGTGAAAAAACACTTCTATGCCTCAACTTTGGAGGGCGGTAAATAAAATTGATATTGTATTCCATTATTCATTTTATTGTAAAAACTATTTCAGTCCATGTAAAATAAACCCTAAAAATTTCAGCTTGCTACGCTGAGTGTATCATGTCATATTCGTTGTTGTGATGCGATAAACGTAAGAAACGCAATAGAATTCTTACTACCTACAATTTTCTGGCGCAGTTGGTTGACATTTGTATATTCAGATGTATAGATTATCTCCTTATAAAACCCCCATACGAAAAAAACTAGAGGATTTAAATTGGGTGCCCAGGAAAGGAACTTTCTAAGTAATGCCGTACATCCCGTGCAAAGTGGCATGGGGCACCATCGCATTGAAAATACATGCGGCTTCGAACATCCAAAGGTAAATCCTCTAGCAGCTCATGTAAACTGCTTTGTAGAAAAGCAAGATATGACTGATCATCCAACCTGGCGGGCAATTCATATGGTCTAATTAAATTTTTGTTGAGTACTCCCGCCCATAAATTAACGCCGAACTTACGTTGAAAGCTCTGGCAACGAATAGCGTGTGGATTTTCCACGCTCCGTGAATGGAAATTGTGCATGTTGAATATTTCATTTCGATTAAAGTTGCATTCATCTGTCCGTAACATGCTGTCCAAAAAAGTTTCATCCTCTTGGCACCTTCTCAACATATTCTCGCAAAATTGAACCCGTTGTGCATAGTCGCTTGGAAGCAATTCTTGTACTTTTTGGACATGGTAAGGATGCATGTTGTCCGAGCGTAGTATTGTGTGCACTGAAGTATGGGATATATTTGTGCTTCGGGCAACGGCTCTGGTGCATATAGAGGATCTCTTTCGGCTGCTTTCATCATATCTTCTATTTCTTCTGAGCGTATCCTTGGCGCGCCTAGCTGACGATGAGTGCTTAGTATGCGGCCCTCCATATACATACACATTATGGACGCGTAGGATAAACGCGGTAGTCGGCATATACCGCCGGTTGTGGTCCACCTCTTCTAACCACATACTCCCGATACATGCGAGCAGCCGCTCGATCATTTCCTCGGGCAGCACTATAATAGTAATGCATTTCTGCATAATCTCGCGGAGAATATGACATGATTCTACTCAGATGCCAAACGTTAGATACAAATTCCGTGCTGGACCATTTCCTGACTTAGTAATTTCCGTCGGACAAAAGATTGAACGCACGTGGAATGCTGAGATGAATGCCCAAGCTCATTAAGCTGATTTGGCTATTCGCGTAAAAACTTCTCCATTTTGATAGGTTTTGAGGCCCTTTATCACCTGACTTCCGTTGATCTACTACTATCTTTACACCCTGTATATATTTATATATATATATATATATATATCAAAATTACGACATTTTCATAATGATGGAAACGACTTATCACATCGACTTCAAATAGAAGTAAGTTATTATAATAATATTATCTTGATGATCAGGTTTTTCAAAAACAGCAGATGGGCAATTACTACGCAGCGGGTATAAAAAAGCAATAGCTCGTCCGTAGCGATCCGAAAGTGTTAGTTACATCTTTTCTATAAATTTCATTCATTAAATCAGTAAGATCAAAGCTTTTTCAACTTTGGGAACATCCCGGTATTTGTAGGCAATCTATTCCGGTTTCCCAGTCCCCGTGGAACAAAGCAGTTCTTTGTACAACCTCGAATATTGCAAGCCTGAGGACGAGCCGTCAAACATGCATTTTTTTTTAGCTGGCCCGATTGCACTCCACCGACAGTGCATTGTTTTTGTCGCTATAGCACATGTATCGATCTGGAAACATGCACAGAGAATTGCTGGTGTATTTTTAAATCCGGTTGAAAGAACGCGGCGAGCACACTAATCTACAGGGTGATTCAGAAAAACGTGGCAATATTTTTAGCGTAAAGTATATAAAACAACAACAAAAACAATAAATAAAAATGTTATCTTCAAGAGGATTAAGATATCGACTTAAAATTAAGTACATATACACCTAGTACTGACAAAACATATATGTAATAAATTCGTTTCAATATTCGAGGTAAAGTCGATATAAGAAACTTCTGCCCGATCTACTTGAAAAAAATGGAAATTGTATGTAATATAACTCGTCATTGCGAGATTTGGGCAATGCTATAGTTTTAAATTTACAACACAATGTATTTTGGTGATGAATCATCTTAAGACCCATGACCATAGAATACTTTTATCTCTTTTTTGGATGTAGCTTCTACCCTAGAAGTACTGCCACGTTGTTCTGAATCACCTTGTACACATATCTATATTGTCCGAGGGAATAACCACTGAAACTTTTTCCTAACAAAAGATCTTCCCTCTGATTCCTTTTGACCTTCCTGGAGATACTTGCATCTCTTTGGAAATCCAACAGATAAAAAAGTAGGATCTGCAAAAAACAGCGACAGAATCGTGACAACTTCGCGTCCGCATGTCTCTTTGGAATACTTTGCATTGGATTGCTTCTAATCCTCTTCTAAGATTGCCTCAATGCGATCATCTACCTTGAGATATGCTTGGGCTACGTCAAATTTTCTTTCGTCTCAGAGCCCTAGATCGCACTGGATTACCTCGGATCTTCCGAGATTTCTTTCGGTCTCCTCGGATTTCATTAGATTGCTTTGTATCCCTTTATATTCCTTGGATCCTTATATTCAAATCTCTTTGGACTATCTCGATTCTCGTTCAATTGACTCAGAATCTCAGATCCCATTAGGTGTAGATTGCTTTGGATCTCCTCGGGTTGTCTCTAATTGCCCAGTATCTCTTTCTATTGCCTTAAATGTCTTTCCAGGGAGACAGAAAATCTCATTTTCTCAGATTTCTTCGGATTATCTCGATTATTCTTCAATTCCCCGGAATCATAAATCTCATTGGATTGCGTCGGGTCTCCTTAGATTACTTTGGATCTCCTCGAGTTTTCTTAGATTGCCTCGGATTTCTTTAGATTACCTTTGATGTCGTTTGAGTGAGATGAAAAATCTCCGTAGATGTCCTCAAATCCCGTTGGACTATCCCGATTCTCCATAAATTGCCTCAGAATCTTAGATCTTCTTGGATTGACTCAGATCTTCTTAGATTACTTTGGTTCTTCTCGAAGTTCCTTCGTATTTCTTTAGACTGCCTTGTATGTGCTTCCAAGAAGATAGAAAATATCCTTGAATTTCTTCATATCTTTTTCGGCTATCTCAATTTTCCTTCATTTGCCTCAGAATCTTAGATCTTCTTCAATTGCTTCGGATTTACTCAGATTGCCTTGGCTTTTCTCGGGTCTGCTTAGTATCTCTTTAGATTGCCTTGGATTGGAAGGAGACACAAAATCTTCTTGGATATCCTCAGGTCTCATTGGACTATCTCAATTTTTCTCCAATTGCTTCAGAATCTTGGAGCTTATAGGATTGCCTCGGAGCTCCTTAGTGGATTTCCTCTGGTTTCCTTAGATTGCCTCGTAGCTCGTCAGATTGCATTGAATGTCTTTCCAGAAAGATAGAATAACACATTGTATATCCTCAGATTTCTTCTTCTTCTTTAATCTTATTGGATTGACTCAGATCTCCTTAGATATCTTTGATTCTTCTCGGACTTTTTTAAATTGCCTCGTATTTCTTCAGATTGCCTTGGATCACTTTCCAGGGGATAGAAAATATCCTTGGATATCCTCAGATCGCGTTGGACTATCTCGATTATTCTCTATCAACTGTCTCAGAATCTCAGGTCTCATTGGATTGCCTAGGATCTCCGTAGATCACTTTGGAACTCCTCGGATTTCCTCTAAATTTTGGATTTGGATTATTTTGATTATTCTTCAATTGACCCAGAATCATAAATCTCATTGGACTGAGTCGAGTCTCCTTAGATTACTTTGGATTTCCTAGAGTTTCCTTAGATTGCCTCGGATTCCGTTAGATTGTCTTTGACGCCTTTCGAGTGAGATAAAGAATCTCCTTGGATGTGCTCAAACCTCTTTGGACTACCTCGATTCTCCATCAATTGCCTCAGAATCTTAGATCTTCTTGGATTGACTCAGATCTTCTTAGATTACTTTGATTCTTCTCGAAGTTCCTTCGTATTTCTTTAGACTGCCTTGTATGTGCTTTCAAGAAGATAGAAAATATCCTTGAATTTCTTCAGATCTTTTTCGGCTCTCAATTCTCCTTCATTTGCCTCAGAATCTTAGATCTTCTTCAATTGCTTCGGATCTACTCAGATTGTCTTGGCTTTTCTCGGGTTTGCTTAGTATCTCTTTAGATTGCCTTGGGTTGGAAGGAGACACAAAATCTTCTTGGATATCCTCAGGTCTCATTGGACTATCTCAATCTTTCTATAATTGCTTCAGAATCTTGGAGCTTATTGGATTGCCTCGGAGCTCCTTAGTGGATTTCCTCTGGTTTCCTTAGATTGCCTCGTAGCTCGTCAGATTGCATTAAATGCCTTTCCAGAAAGATATAATAACACATTGTATATCCTCAGATTTCTTCTTCTTCTTTAATCTTCTTGGATTGACTCAGATCTCCTTAGATATCTTTGATTCTTGTCGGACTTCTTTAAATTGCCTCGTATTTCTTCAGATTTCCTTGGACCACTTTCCAGGGGATAGAAAATATCCTTGGATATCCTCACATCGCGTTGGACTATCTCGATTATTCTCTTTCAACTGTCTCAGAATCTCAGGTCTCATTGGATTGCCCAGGATCTCCGTAGATCACTTTGGATCTCTTCGGGTTTCCTCTAATTTTTGGATTTGGATTATTTTGATTATTCTTCAATTGACCCAGAATCGTAAATCTCATTGGACTGAATCGAGTCTCCTTAGATTACTTTGGATCTCGAACTTCCTTAGATTGTCTCGTATCTCCTTAGATTGCCTTGGATCGCCTTCCAGGAGATAGTAAATTTCATTGGATCCAATTGTCTCAGAATCTCATACCTCATTTTATTGCCTCGGATCTCCTTAGATTAATGGACCTCCTCGGGTTTTCTCTAATTGCCTTGCATTTCTTTAGATTGCCTTGAATGTCTTTCCAGGGAGATAGAGAATCTATATTCTGGATCAATTGCCACATACTCATTTGATTGCCTCGTGTCTCATGGTTCAGCTTCCAGCGAAATATAAACTCTCTTTCAATATCCACAGATCTCTTTGGACTATCCCGATTTTTCTTCAATCGCCTCAAAATCTTAGATCTCATTGGATTGTCTTGGATTTCCTGAGATTACTCTGGACCTCCTCGGGTTTTCTCCTCTAATATAGAAAATCGCTTTGGAGGCTCTAGAGTCTCACTGAATTGTTTTTTAAACCTTACTCAATAATGTTATTTTCTGACAAATAAATCATGGCCTCTTTAGAAAAAAACTTATGCATAACATTACGAGTGATACTCCAATCTTTTACGCACTTGTGAGACATCACTAGACTAGAAATCTTACAATCTTTTCAAAAATGAAATATCCAATTTGGCGGTCATAAGAAAAATGAAAGTTGAGGCGGGTTGCTGGAAAACAAAAGACGATTGAGACATGTCATACATACAACCTTATTTTTCTTAAAAGAATGTCTAAATAATGTCACATTTTGATAGCTTGCAAATTAACCGTATAGGATTTACTGGCGAAAAACAAATTAAGCTATTTTTGTTTTTTCGCTGATATTTTTGAAACCAATTGACCGATCGGATCGTGAATCTGAAGCCGGCTATCAAAAGCACTAAGTTGCCTCTACGTATAAAACTGAACTGAACCAAAAACCTAATATTTTCAAATTTGGCCTGGAAAATAGCAGTTTCTCACTTGTTTGTTAGATGACATTGCCAGTTAAAGATTGCCTCAGTTTTCCAGAAGCCTGTTTAAAGGTTAGCGTTAATTTAGCACGACACACCCTTAATAACATGTGTACATCGGTTTAGAAATGACGGGAATGAAATATATTAAACAGCCTGCGACCAAAGACAACATCGTGGAAACTTTTACTTGCTCTGAAATGTTTCTATTAGTTTCTCATTTATGCTATTTTCATTGTTTTTTAACTACCTTAAAATAATATGAACATCTTAAATATTACTTTTCTAGATAGTCTTATACATACAATATCACATTAGAGTGGGATTAGTATATGAGCATTAGGAAACAATTGACTGATCTGATAATTTTTAGGCCAAATTTATAATAATCATGGTTTTACCATATTATGTATGATATATGTTTTTCGAAAATCAGTATAGCATTCATAAGAGAGAATAATATTGATGATTGAAGACAAGAGACGAAACGTCATATTGGCACCCTAATTATTTTGAACTCCCACTTAAAATAAAGCAGAAAAAAAATAAAAACGAGTACTCTGGCTTACTGAACTTGCTGAGTGTCATTTAGGCTTTTACACGGCTTAATCGACTTCATATCACTACCATTTCCGAGATCCCAATGATGTGTCTAGAAGTTGAAATACGCGGTATAACCGAATTTATATTTCATATCTTTTCTCTCCCTTCTCTCGTCCTATTGTATTTTTTGTTTGGGATCTTATGTATCACGGAATACCTTTTCAAATATTGAAGAATGCAACGTCGGCAAGTTATACCCACAACTTTGGAACTTTAAAATAAGGTAACAAATCTGCCTGGACGTTGCATTGATCCAAAGTTCTTATAATATACATCTTCAATCACCAAAGTTCAAAATCTTGAAAATAGGGCTAACCAATTAGATGCCATAAATAGAATGATGAATGAGTATAGAAGAATAACTGCATATCATCGTCTTGAGCAACACGAGTTGTGACCAACCTCTACGGAAAATTGGTTGTTGTTGTTGTTTGGACTTTAATCATGATAAGTATTGTATGTATAATGCTGTTGGCGCCACAATTTTGGACCAAAGTGTAGACCTCTTTGTTACCTTATCCCAATGCCCGTAGATTTGCATCTCTTAATGTATGATAGACCAAAAACGGGTTTTATCACTTTTATTCTTACTTTACACGACATAACTCTATTTTTTGTTTGATCAAAGATTTATTTTTATGTAGACGAGTTGTTTCAACAATTTGTATTCATACAATATATAAATACTTACATAAAAGTGAATTATAGTTTTAGTTACTGGCTTTTAATGCACATAACGTAGAAGTATGTATATCATAGATATAATAGCCCTCATTTCCCCTATTTATCATCCCTTACCTCGTTGCTTAAAAATACTGAAATAAAACAACACAGTTATAAAACTTGTACTTGTATCATAGTAAAAAGGTTCTAATAAATAAGTCGAATGATTGAAACATAGGGGTACCGGTTCCATCTTTTCATAATTTAATAAGATAGTTGATTTTTATATCAGATTTGTCCAGAAGCGTTTTCCATATGCTTGGTATCAGCAGTGATTTGGGAATGCTAACAGCAGCTGGAAATTGGCAGAATACGAGTACAACAATGAGACAGAATATTAAGGTAACTAAGGCAATGAGAGAGCAGATGAGCTTGAACGTAAGGAATTTATTTTCCATATATAGATCCTGTGCAGAATACATAAGACATCACAAAGACTATTGACACTGCTCTCAATGAAACCTACTAACACTCCATATAGTTGCAGGATCTAAATGTTTGGAATTTCGATTTTAATTGTTCGATTTATTCTGATACAAAAAGCTTCTGGGCAAATATGTTTTATCATCTAATATTTAATTCTTTTTGGAACTGCCTCGGAAGTAGGATGCATTGAAATCTTCTGCAAGATTGCTGTAGCTACACTTATTTATATTTTGTAATATATTTCACATTTAGGTTAACAAAAAGCAATACCAATCGAGCTGTTGTGTACTTTGTTATTTTTTTTTGATTTATCACATACACCTGGGTGAAAATTCCACATGTAATAAAAAATGAGTAGTAGAAAATCCCATAATTCAAATATCGTAAATGGCCGTTGTAGGTTTAGTTATTTTTTCTTTAATGTAGCACACCTAAGTGAAAATTTCAAACGTAATTAATGCTTTCAACTGTGCGAATCCATAATTCATATGTTTTTTTCGTTGGGTGTAGTATAACTGTCCTGAAAAATTGCTGTATTCATTATTTATAAGTTACATAAAATATTTCGATGACCGAAATTATTCGCTACCTCTTCCAACATGTTATACAGAGTGGTTTCTGGATGCGGTCAGTCATAACTCCCGTTTATCCTATGCTAAACATTCCAGTATATTATAAAATGTCACTTTATTAGGTTTCAAGAGAATGTTTTATGAAGATAGATTAAAAATACTCTGTTTTGTGGTAAAATAGTTTCGTTACCATTCTAAGATGTATTGATATAATTCTGAAAAAACGTCTTTTACTTTTTTGATATACTGGGGCCTCAATTTGAGTTGAGTCAAGCTCATCATATGCTAACAGGTCCATATTTAAATATTTATACATACACATCTATTACATGTTTTGCTTGTTAAAAATATTTCTACTAAAATTAAATACTTCTAAAACAAAATGTATGCTAATAGGGAAATACCTAAATGAAAATCACAGTTAGATAACTGGTGAAACAATTGAAAATGTTGAATCAATTAAATATTGAGGTATATATATATATATATATATATATCTTGAAACGTGGTCATTGTCGCCCAGACCAGTTCGACAAAAATTAAGCAAGGAGGACTCTTTATACTTTTTTTATTCTCTCTAGCTTTCAATGGACTTTTCCATCATCATGAGGAGAGTAGTATGTGAGGATGTTGCTAATTGTTGTTTACGTTAAGGATGAGGGAAACACCCAGTAACATGGTGAAAGCTGGATAAATGGTACAATGGTCAAGATTATACAAACTACAC
This sequence comes from Acanthoscelides obtectus, assembly GCA_963669975.1. Classification (NCBI taxonomy): domain Eukaryota; kingdom Metazoa; phylum Arthropoda; class Insecta; order Coleoptera; family Chrysomelidae; genus Acanthoscelides; species Acanthoscelides obtectus. Next base: position 69,109,656 of record CAVLJG010000008.1, read on the forward strand.
ACAGCGGTATGACAAGAACAAGTTAAAACCATTAAAAAATATTTAAAACGAAAGTTAAGCATTACATCGTGAAGCCACTTGATGATTGCATAAAATGCCAACCACTACTCTCCTGATGATGACGGCAAAGTCCATTGAAACCTAGAGAGAATAAAAAAATGTATAAAGAGTCTCCTCCTTGCTTAAATTTTGTCGAAGTACCCAACAAAAGGCGGAAGCTTTAATTGTTCACCTATATATATATCGATAGTAAGCTGAGGATCACTATACATACATTATTTCAAAAATGGCAAAAAAACAAATTATTTTTATAGGGCTTTTCATAGTCTTAGTACATATTAAAAAAAAATTATAATACAATTATTCTACCGCATTTACTATATTGTTCAACTATGTTGTACACTTGCAATGAAGATGTATTCTCAAAATTACAAGTCCTGAAAAATAAATCTATCTATGAGAATAATATTGAATAAAAATAAGTGCTCCAAAATAAAATCTGTTAAAAGAATTGCAGCGGTTGAAAATAAAAAATTTCATATCATATTTAGTTCTGTTTATATTTGAGATAGAAAATCATCTTTTGCCTCAACATTTAGAACACTACATAGAATTGAATACTGCAATAGTAATATAATTAGCAATATTTCAGAAAGAATTACTTGAATTTAATAAACTGAATAATGATATAAAGTCTACTTATAATTTAAAGATGTTTAAAAGAAAATTAAAGAAACATTTCATGAACAGTGAAAATTCTGAGAGATGCAATTTTTGTTTTTTCGAAATATCTGAATGTAATTGTTTAGTGTTTTAAAAGAATGTAATTGTAGCAATCATGCTAAGTAAATCTTAAACACACACAAACACAAAACTTCTTTGTTATTAACAATATTTTGCGTGAATAAAGGCAAAATGTAAACGGAATAACTAGATTTGCAGGGGACGAGACAAGATTTAGTATAATTTCTCTTCTATGGATATTCTTTAATTCCCGTATTCAATCCGGATGGTCCGTTTTGGATACTCTCGACCACCGCCTAAACGTACTTATCGCCTTTTCCGCATGTTGCAATGTTGTATGTGTAACCATAATCTACAGAGGTTTCATCAGTTAGCATATGGTGGACATTTCGTGGTAAATGGGTTTTCGGATCAGATATTTGCTATTACTTAAATGAGAGTAGGCTATACAACGCAATTAAAAAAATAATGGCAAATAGTTTCTAGAACAGAAACTACAGCCAAAAATGTCCTAAAATGTCCTATTACCAAGGTGCGGAGTGACACTCATGATTTTTTATAGATCTTACCTCAAGTATTCAACAGAGTTTTTCTTCAAAGGGGCAGTTAGCCAAAAATTATTTGAGAGGGGCGAAAAACTAAGTGGCGTAGAAAATAGTTTTTCTTCGGTACGGGTAAAAACATACCAATGCCTACGCCACTGGTGTAGTCTCAAACACTACATTTATTTTATATGTTGACCATGCTGTTAGAACTACATGTAGAAAATTTCAATTCAATATTCTAATCCAATTCGAAGATGTTATTTTTTTTCCATTTCGAAATTATGACCAGGTATAGGCGATCTGTTTTCGGTGGATTTGTGTGAAATTTTTTGGTAGATCATGAAATTGTTCGGTAGGCGATAAACTAAAAAGCAAATACTTTACCGGTAATTGAAAATCGAAGAGGGGGGGAACCTTGCTTGTAAACTTGAAAACTGAAAAATGTGGGAGGGCAGTATAAAATTGGGGGAAAAATTGGGGAGCTGAGGGTTGCACCAAATTCCACTAGCGAAAGATTAAAAAGCAAGGAGGTGTCACATGGTATTTGTGCTTCATTGAATTATCTCAGAAATAGACTCGAATTTTCATTATTGGGAGGAACATTCCAAAAACTTAAAACACAGTTTGTTGTGACTGGAGAAGCGATTGAAAATTGCTAGCACAAAACATCTAAATCTATTTCTCTATTCTCTATCGAAATAGGACAGCGCAACGCGCCAACTATTGCCAGCATTCACCACTGCAAACAGTGTATACAGGAACTGTAATAGAACGATAGTTGCTATGCTTTCGCTCGTTGTCCTTAGATGATGCTGATGAGTAGCCAAAAAAGCACGAAACAGCTGTCCATGGTTGATTGTCCTTGATCCTTCGATATACAGGATGTTCAGTAAAAACTTGGCTCAAGAAATAGTACATTACCTACGAGCATGTGATCAGTCTACCCCTTTCGCAAGAGTCGCATCACTCGGTGACAAAATTTCCCAGAGATGTGTGGCAAACGTTCAGTTTTATATTGCGCTTCAGCGCGTAATTTGTGATTAGTTTTTTTAGTTATTTGGTATGTTTCAAATAAGTCTCTGCGTGAAATATGATTAAAACATTCAATTAAACAATTAACCGTGGTGTACTGTGCAGTTGTGGATTGTTCAAGCAAGAACAGGAAAAGTAAAGACGTCTCGAATTGGCGTTGCTTCAGTTTTCCAAAGAATAATCAAGTTTGCGAACAATGGGTTCTGAAGTGTTGTCAGCAATATACATTTAATAATTTCTAATTAAATGTAATGAAGTCGACTATATTTTGGGCAGTCTCAACACAGGGTCATTAGTTAGTGTAAGCGCAGATGCCAAGCATGTTTTAGAAAAGATACCAAAAGTTTAAAATCAGGAAAATGATAGAAATTGTAAAATAAACTGAATAAAACTGTTTACAATACCGAATACAAAACATCTACCCATAAAAAAGATTGAAAAACCATATATACAACATTTATACATAAGAGTATGTACTCTATCTTGGCCTTCATCCCTTCTCTGTATACAAAGTTGATATGACAAATTAATATGACACTGATTCACAAAGTTATTATTTGAAACCAATTTGTTTCAATAAAAAACTAAGTCCGTTTATTTGGAGTTCTAAGGTTATATAGAATCTTTCAAGTTATCTATTGTTAGTTTTTCGAAAGTGATAACTTTATAACGGTAATGTATTCTGTATGTCATTAAACTGTGGTGGCATCACATAAAAATATAAATAAAACATTCTATATAATACTGACATTATCAAGTAAAATTGATAACAAAATAAACCGTTAGGCAGATATCCCAAATATTCAAAGGAAGACACTCTAATACAGTGCATTTCATACCGACGAGCGGAACATTTGTCACCAAGTGACGCCATTGAGTACGAAATTAGATCGCGAAGACAGCATATCTTCTCGAGTTATAGTATCATGAATACGTAGCATGGTTGAAAAGTATTTCAGTATTGACCAAATATTTTCACATAGGACAATTCCTACATAGAAATTATCGAGATATGTATTATAAGGCCCTAAGAGTCGCAGCTCTTAAAAGAACAAATTTATGACTGTACATATTGAAGCTACGCCGAATCATTTTTGTTTGTTGCTTATGATTTAAACCCCAATTTTTGTTGATTAATTTGTTGATAGTGATCTGCAAAATATTCAGTGCTACCTACTTTGAAGATCACCCTCTCTTGTATCTAAACCCGAATTGATTGATAGTAAGACAGCATGTGACATGCATCTAGATGACATTTTGTTCTTTGAGAAACCACATTGTTCATTCTGTTTAGTGAAATGGTAATTGATAATTTTTTGCAGCGAGGTAATGATGCATCGGTTAAGGAAATCTTTTGAGGTTATGGTTAAAAGGCAAGTATCCCGATATACATAACATCTTCATAGAATGCTCTTCTTAGAAGACAGACAAGTTCTCTCTTTGGTTTCCTATTCTTTTCTTTCAAACATGTTGAGGTGTGAAACATGAAACGTCACTATGTGGCTGACGATACTGTGATGTTCTATCCAAGGTATTGAAAAAATATGGTGTGCGACACGGAGTTTTCCTCAGTTTTCATTTTCCCCTCATCTTTTGACACCTGCATGAATGTTTTCAATGTGATGTCTGTTGTTATCAATGTTGACTCAGTAGAAGTCATATACAATTATTACTTTTCATTTCTCTAATTGTCTATACACAAAACGACCGTAAACCTAAGAATCAAGAATATGTTGCTTGAAATATTAGTATCGTTTTACGCGATAACAAAACTACAACCTACATACCAACAAATATTAGTGAAGTTTATTCATAAGTCGTTCAAAAAACTTATACCATGTGAGGCTAAATCGAATTTTTTGATACTATACCCATTTTACGTTATATGTATAGGCAATGAACAAAACTGTCTGCTTATTATCTGTTATATTTGTGTTACAAATTATTCCAATTTACCTGCCGCTACTTTTCATTTTCATAATTGACTATAATATTACGACGTACCATCAATGTTATGCTTGTAATGAACCTGTATCTGTTTCAACATTTTTAACATCCATATTCCTGCTTCCTTCTCACCAAAACTGTCTTTTCAAGAGCACAGCCAGATTGCTTCCAGCCACCCTTGCTATAAGTGGAGTCGTTTCTACCCTTAAGTGCATTCACTAAAATAGTTTGTTGGAATTTTGGTGGAGGTGCGTACCAGTTAGCCGTTATACCGATAGTGCTTTCCAGAAATGCCCCCACCCATTTAAAGGGGTGAGGATAGTTAGCTGAAACTCGTCCGATAGAATTGATGCATGAATGCTATATTTTTCCGTGAAACTGACAGTTTTAAATTTCAAAATGGCGGTAGGGCGCCATCTTGGAACATTTTATTAAATAGAATGGGGTCTTGTAATACCCCATTTTGAAGCTTCTTATGAGTAGTTTATCACCCTAGAATATATTCACCGAATCTTTTAAAATGGCCGACAGGCTGCCGAAGTTTGTACATTGAATCCCTTATACTTCAACAACCAATCATCAAAACATCACTCTTCTTTTTTTAGAGGGAACTTCCCAAACATGTAAAACATGGAACATTCCATTGGAAAAATGTCAAAATCTGACTATTTTTTCAACATCTGAAATGGACATGTTTGCTTTCCGTCTCTGTGACCACGACTAACCGCAGACAGGGCTGTTTCGTGCTCATTAGCAACTCGTCAGTACGGTATATGTCTTAAGTGTGGTCTTGAAAACAGACGAAAGGGAGCAAACAAGTGAGTATGGACTTTTGAAAAGCTCAAAGCTCTGCGCAATTTTTGCAACCTGGATGTCATATTTTATGATATAGGATTAGCTGTTGTGTGATAAGTGACTTATGGCCAGTTGCACCGCCTCTCTCAAATCTACCACACGAATTGAGTTTTTTTGCACCACTTCAACTTTAGTCTAATCATATTATACGAAAATACCCCTGGTTTGCGAAATAATTGTAAAGTCAGGTTTTATTAATGCAAGTTGTTCAAGGGGGTATTCAAAATATAGACGCATAAATGAGTAGGTACATCAATTTTTGTGGGAAAAATTTTTATTCGACAACAAAGAATGATAAAACGGGTTTTTTGGGATTCAATCGAAAGTGTTGTCAGGAACAAAAAAACTGTTCCATTAAAATTTTTGGGTATTTATGAGACGTACACATGCAGATTTTGGCACTTGCGTTGCTAATGCCACGATAATTTCATGCAGCTACTTGAAATTCTTTAAATTCAAAGGCTTCTTACTTCTAAATAAATACAACAAAACTGGAGTCGATTGGTCAAGTAGTTTTTGGAATTTATAATTGTTTATCCCAAAACACCTGTCTTCCGGCCATCAATACTAGTTTATTGGGCAATATACAGGGTTCGTTCAAAGGGCATTTTACAGCAAAATACACGAGCTTACCTTGCCGATATGAATAACAAGCCATTCCGAATGATAATTGCTATTTTTATGCAAAAGCGGTTTCCTTTTTTTCTCCTAAACAAATTCAAATAGTAACTGGGCAGATTCGCTACGATATTCGAAAACATACATTATACACATTGTAAAACAAAGCGGATGTTTCTATAACTTTTTGTTGCAAAAAAAATACTTGCAATTACGAAATGTCTGAATTTGTTTAGAAGAAAAAACGTAACCCTTCGTTTTTTGCATGAAAATGACAATTAACTTGTGGAATGGCTTGCGAATCATGTCGACAAGGTAAACTTGTGTATTTTGCTATAAAATGCGCATTTGAACAAACCCTGTATATTGATCGATAAACTAGTAGTGAGGGCCGGAAGACGAGTGTTTCGGGATAAACAATTAGAAATTCTCAAAAACTACTTGACCAATCGCCCACAACCTCTCCAGATATCAGGATCGTTTAGCAAGGAAATGAATATATTAAATGTAGTGTCCCACAAGGAATCGTCTTAGGTCCACTGTTATTCAACACATATTTAAATGATATTTTCCAAGTTAATTGTGTTGGCAAAATAACCAGTTTTGCAGACGATACTGCAATTTTTTTTGAAGGTACTAACTGGTCTGATATAAAAAATGTAATTGAAAATGATTTTATCAAAATTATTCGGTGGTTTAATAGTAGAAAATTAAGCATTAACTATTCTAAAACACATTTTTTACCATTTGGATCTTATGCTAGACATCTGCCAGGTTACACAAACTTCTCCTTCAATACTAATAATGAAAAAATGCAAATTAATAGAGTGCCGAACATAAATTACCTTGGAGTGGTCTTAGATCCTCACTTACGTTGGGACATCCATGTCAATTGTATTTTAAATAAAGTTAGATTTGTATTCTACAAAATTAAATACATTGTGAATATACTGACAGAAATATATTTTCAAATATTATACCCTGCAGTGATTGAGCCTCATCTCACATATGGTATATCAGCATGGGGAGCTGCATGTTCCTCACATATCTATATTTAGAAGTTTTTCAAAAAAGTATTCTAAAAATGATGTTTAAAAAACCGGAACTTTATCCCATTGACAACTTATACGCAGATGTACAAATGTATAATATAAGCTCATTTCTTACACAGTATCACTCACTACCATAAATTTGTCAACACCGACCAAAAAATTAAACATAATCAATACACAAAGTACAAAATTTGCGGCACAGTAGTTCCTCAGCCGCGTAAATCTATAATGCAGCGGTCATATCTCTATTTAACGCCACAATTTTATGGAATTGTACCTAAAGATTTAAAAGACTTACATTTCGGAAATCGTTTCAAAAGAAATTTGAAAAATATATCTAGTACTGAAATTCATAAACTCCTAATACATCAAGTAAATATATAATCTACTGTGGATAATTTTTGTCCTTTTTGGTCATTTGCATTTTACAGTTGTAACTTAAAGTTATTGGTCTGTGTACAGGCAATGCCTTCTATTGGACCTGTTTTGATTCTATATTTGTTTACTCATGTTGTTTGTTATCTTTGTACGTCAAGTTAATAAATATTGTTATTAATATTATAGACTCCAATTTTAGTGAGAAGCCTTCGGCTTTGGAGAATTTCTAGTAACTGCGTGAAATTATCGTCGCATTAGCAAGAGCCGAAGCTTGCATTTTGCCTTGGTTTTCGGCCATAACTTTTGTACTATCAGTGGGACCTTTTTACGTTTAATCTCATTCTGTATACCTAAAAATCTTATCTAAAGAGTTTTCTTGTTCCTGCCAACACTTTCGATTGAATCCCAGAAAACACGTTTTCTCATTCTTTGTTGTCGAATAAAAAGTTTTCCCACAAAGCCAGACTTTACAATTATTTCGGGAAAATTTGCTAGTATGATTCGACTATATGGTAACAACTTAGCTAAGATGAATTCACATCTGACAACAGTGCATTTTTGCTAAGTGACTTTTCAGGGAAATTAGAATAAGGCTTCAAAATGTGTCACAAGACACCCAATTTTTAAATGAAACTTCCTAAATGGCATCCAGCTGCTATCTTGAAATTTCCAACTGACACGTTTACGTTAAAGTATAGCATCCAAATATTAATTTCATCATCCCTAATTTCAGCTTGCTCTCTTGATCCGCTCAAAAAATAATTTGGAGGAGAGGGCCATTTGAAAAGCATTATATATTAAACACCTTTTAGCTTCTCTTTCACATAATATAGAAAATTACGACCTCGTATAGCTTTAACATGTTATTTTGATGGGATGATTGTCTAGTGCATGATTATATATTAATTATTCCAAGTTCCAAGGTCAATAGTTTATGTCCTTTGAATTGTTTAGCCCTTTTTGATTGTTTCTAGGATATCTAATGCATAGAATATTTAGAATCACTTAGCATGGAACTGAGGCATTGCCCTGAGCGCTAAGGAAGCATTGTATTGATTTTATGAAGATATAAGTCGTGTTTCTCGACTACTAATATGGTTTTTCGGTTTCTTCCTTATTTACGTGACCAGTCGATATCGTCATAATCGTACGAAAACGATCGTGACTAGAAGCAGCCCTGTCATAAAGAGGATATTATTTGATTTTTTGGAAAGAATATAAAGGAAGTAAACAAATAAATGCTTTGAATTTGCCAACAAAACCGTACTATTTGATACCATGAGACTCCTCTTTATTTTTCTGAAATAGCAAAACTATGTCATTAATCCAGAATCCATCTCCATCTCAGGGTCGATATATCAAGGCTATTGTTCATATTCAGCCGGATCTATGCGGCACAGCCAGTAGTAATAGTAGCTACAAGCTTATCCCCTGGTGACAGATTATCTATGACCGGAAATGTTACTTCCAAAGTTGAAATTAGAGCCCGCGAAACTTCGAGCCCATATGCTAGCAACTGCCGTAACACACCTGACAATCCATTGCGGCAGAACCACACGCTTCTCAAATTCGTGTTAAACCGAATTTTGTTAATAGGTACCTCACTACAAGCTTGTTTCATTTGGTTTAAATATCGACGTACCCTTTATTCTGAAACTCATTATTGCTGATGCGAAAATCGAAATAAATTGTGTCTTCGTTGGTTTTTTCTTTTATACTAAAGATATGTCAGATTATTGACTCAAAATACACCATTTTTTATTATGAAATAGTACTTATCTCCAGTAATGAATAAGATGCTATGAAGAACAAATGTTATGAAGCTTTTTTTGGAGCTTGATAAGTGTGGGGCTTAGGCGTTAGTGTTTCCTATGATGAATAAATAAACTATTGTTTATTTTCAGTATTTCCAGGTCTACTTAGGTGCATTTTGAGGGGTATGGGGTAAAATAATTCGTAATGTCTGACGTTGTTTCCATCGTCTATAATGCCAGCTTTGGGTGTGGCATCACTATATTTCGATTTTCTAATTGCTGAATACGATGCTTTAAGTTGTCAGTAAATTTTCTCTATGATGTACGGGGGAAAAACGCTTATTTTAAAATGTTCCATGACAGCTTATGGGGTGGGTCGAACACGAATTGGATTTGTGTCCATTGTAGATGATTAACTTCTATTTGTTTTATAAGAATCTATTTGTGCTATCGTATTCGGATAGACCTTATACCTCGGATAGGGGATATTTCCTCTGCTTTCGTCGGTTTTCCTACCTAGATAGACACCGTGATGACGATTGCTAATAAGCATGACAAAATGCTGTAGACGGTTGACATTCTGCTAGTTGGACGGAGGGTAGCAGTATTATGTTCATTTGTTCTGTTTATATCCCGGATGTAAAAGAGGTAATTGAATGGCTCTGGATTTATTCAGGTAACGCATTTTCGAAAAAGGTCAAGGATAGATCTATACTTCCTGTGAAAAAGGAGTTGAATGGTGATCTTGGATTTGACCTTGAGGTTCACCTTCAATGTTATTTGAAAGTTGAATTTTGTTCTTTAAACGGAAAGCCCCCTTTTAGATTCTAGCCCGGGTAAGGGAACACGCATGTTTCCCAAAACCTTACGAAAATTCTATAATGGACAAACATTTGGACTTAGGAAATTGAAATAGCTTCCTTTAGCATAAATAAAAGTCCCGGATCCCGCAGTAGGTAGGGACTGAAACATTTTTGAAACACTTTTTTACATTTGATTTCATGTTACTGTTATTTAAACATTATATATGTATAGCGTGATAAATAGGCTGTAAAAATTATCAGTACAATATTTTCATATCTACAATTGTTTATGAAATACAAATAATTATCTTAGAGTTGTGCTTGGAAGCCCACATCCGAGTCCAAATACGTATTATACTGATTCGGACTGTTCGCCATTCGGTATATTTAAATGTTGTTAAGGTCATTTGACATACATTTTCGATAGCTTCATGCCTCAACTTTGGGACTGCAGAAGGGGGGATTATTTTTACAGAAATCTCGTTTCGTATCCCTAAGCCCTATTCAAATGTTATTTGTGCCGCGTTCAATCCACAACGACCAATTCTTGGCCAGTATCTGGCCACGCAACAATTCGTCAATACGAGCCCAATAGGTACGCGATCAATCGCTTATATTTTGACGCTGCACAAGTCCAATTTGGACAACGTATACAGGGTGTTTCAAATTCGACCCTCACCACTGGGATTTCGGAAACTGTAAGAGATACGAAGTTACTTAATTGAGGGTAAAGTTACGTATTTAGGTAATCAACAAAATGCTGCATAGAAAGTTTTTAAATTCGGTTTCTCAAAATCGTTTTAACTTTACCTGGCCTTATTTGTAGTGCGATTTCAAAATAAATTGCACATTAACACTGCCACCCTCTCTCCTCTACTAGAAGGCATAATTAGAATTCCAATATGATGCTTTGTCTCCTGTCCTCCAGCATCAACTATATTTTTTCTCACGGACAATATGTTTGATTTTGCCACATCTGAATAGAGTTCTTAATTTTGATTCCAAAATTGTACAATACGTCATACATTGACATTGCCAAGCCTACGTTATTTGAAAAAAGCAGAATTTATTGTCATTGTCATTCACCGTCCTCTACAAGATGACCTGTCAAATTTAAAATTTTTGTTTTTTACGAATGCTATATTGGAAGTTGTACATTTAAATGGAGTTAAGTCGTAGATTCGGTTATGCCTTTCCTTAGTTGGTCATGAATTTGTTGTTGGATCGAAAGGAAGGAGAAGGGATGACACACAAAATGAAAATTTGATTTATGGTAATAACAATAATAATCACAAATAGGCAGAGGTAAATCATTGCAGATGTTCAAAATGTTGTCCGTTATTTTGTACTGACCCGGCTCTTCTCTGTAAATTTTGCACTACTCGATTTATCTCTTTTCTTTTCAGCCTTTCAAACTCTACTATGTTCAATTTGAGATCTGGTTTGATAAATGAAACAAATGAAATCTGATAATTTCAAGTCGTACATAGAAACTTCTGTTTCTCTGAAACAACTAACGTTTGGCAATGTCAATGTACGACATATAAATTTTTTAAATCAGAACTAGAAATCCTATTCATCTGCGCAAAAATCGAATAAGGCGTCCACAAGAAAAAATGAAGTTGATGCTGGAGGACAAGAGACAAAACGTCATATTGAAATTCCAATTATGCCATCTTGTAGAGGAGCAAAAATGGCAATGTTAATGTGCAAGTTGTTATTAAATCGCACTACAAATAAACTGATTATCTAAATACGCATATTCGCCAATATTTAAGCATCTTCCAATGGTGAGGGTCGAATTTGAAACACCCTGTATACAATATCTAAAAATATTAACAACACTATTATTTCCTCCGGGCCACACATCTAAACAAATCACGAAAATCGTTACTGGTGTCAGGAAAACCTTCAGCCAGATTTATATTTCGGGGAAAATTATTGAGGGCATAGTTTTTGACTCCAATCCGCAAGTTTTGGTTAGTATTTTCAAAAGTATATTTTCAAATTATTACTTAAAAATGTCACATTGAGAAAAGTTTTTTTTTGCAAAATTGTAATTTTTTGAACTTGTCTATGAAATATATTCAAACAATACGGAAAAACTGTTTAGTATTTTCAACGAAGTATGCTTTCAACTCCTCAATCAGTTATTATAGATATTTTATATTAATTTTAATTCAAGATATTGTTAAACAATGTTCAAAACATTTGCCTGTAAATAATGACCAAAAAAAGTCGAACTTTGTAAATTTTCTTTTCTGAGAAGTAGATATTTTTGCTTCTCAGCATAATTATTCTACAAGAAATAGAAAATGCTTTTGAAAAGATCGACGCCCTAAAACACCACTACACGTCAAAAAAATTATATGCTCACTCTACAAGATGAATTTCTTGATGCAATTTTACTACATTCGCGTTGAATACAACCGTTACTACATTATTCTGTAGTTTTTATTAATTGCAGGGTTTGGTAAATGCCTCACAAAACTATTTAATCAATGAGACGCCTCGAAAATTCCCCATACGAGCATTTACGCATAGCCTAATGACAGCTCTGAGAAATTTAACTTGATCTCGTAAAAGAATGTAGATATGAGAATGTCGCAAGGACAGCGTTTTGTATATGAGTACATCAAACTACTAATTTGTCTTAATATCTCTTTTCTGTACGTATTTATCCGTAACAAAAAAGCAAAAATCGAAAATGGTTTAAAAATTTTTGCAGTCCTTGCCTACTGCAAGATCCGGAAATTTCGGTTGCATTAAAAGTCAATTACCTAGATCCAAATTTAAGGTCACACCAAAAATATTCATTTACTGGACCATACCGACAATAGGAAGAATGGAAAATTCTATTGCCGAATATGTATTACACCTAAGACCAATGTCACCTCCAATTGTCAAATATAGGTCTGAGGCCGAATCGTTAGTCGTTCCTACAATTGTAGAATGCCTTTACGGCATCATTGATTTTCATAGTTTTCCACTGTTCCTTGTCAGCGCTCTATTTTGAGGTTATGTTACAAAAATCTATTTGCATCAAAGCGTTCATGCTTTTGATCATTGTCTGTTATATAACCTGAACATTAGAAATCCAGAAATACCAGTAGATGTCTTATGGGGATTCGGTCTCAAAACTTCCAAAATCCGCCACCAGAGGCGCTGGCGTCGCGCGCCATTGACAGGTTGTTGGACGGAATCTGTAATCATGAGTTGGGGATTCCGCCGCTAGATGGCGCTGTCAAACCAAACGGAATCTGTGTGTCAATGGACACCTGTCATGCGTCATTGGGCATCTCACGCATAGATGGCGTTAAAACGTCATCTGTTATACGTCATTGGACACCTGTCATTGATGGGTTGGGCATCTCGCGCATAGATGGCGCCGATTTGTTTGGCGCTGTACAAACCAAACGGAATCTATGTGTCATTGGACAGCTGCCATTGATGGGTTGGGCATCTCGCGCATAGATGGCGCCGATGTCGCACCTGTCTGGTGTTGGCGTGGATTACGGGGGGCAACGTGTATACAGGGGTGCATCGAAAAATAGCGGATCGATGGACCGACGGTATATCGTTAAATCGTATATAGCAAGGCGTGACCTAAATAGCGTGGTGGGCTCCTCTGGTCGGTCGGTCGGTCGGTCAGAATGTCTCATAACCTGTATACGATGTACTGTTATTATTATACAGGATGATACCGTTCAAAATGAAAATAGTATAATGGATATTTTATTGAAACATATAGTATATATAACAATAAGGTTGATTGGTGTGTGTGTGTGTGCCATGTTTTGAATACCCGCGCTTGAACAACTTGCAACAAGAAATTCCGACAATATTATTTCGCAAACCAGAGGTATTTTCAATAAAACTACATATCAGGGAGTACTTTAGATGTTGATACTAATCGACTCAAATCATTGTTCGACAACTGATTTGGTTCATGACAGACAAGAATCAAATTATGTATTTCACGGTTCAGTTCTGGTTGTTTTTTAATTTTTTCCCTAAACTTCAGGTAACCCAGGAAATATGTCTCTTATCCGTCCTCTGTTCAACACATCAGTAAAATCGTTAGAAAATTCTATATATGACATATTATTATAAAAGGTATAGGACCGTCCTGCGTTTGATTGAAAAATAGCATTGATTCGAGCCCTATCGGGTATATCAATTGAAAAATTATCAAGAAATTTAATGGTAGGGAATGATGCTGAGAAATAGTTGTTTGGAGACACAATGGTAATCAAGTCACCGTTTGTTGATTGGAAAATATGTTGTAAAGTGTATTGACGTAATTCTGTAGGAACATAATCGACAAGAAGTTCAGGCTGAGATGGGATAATCATTTCGTTTAAGTCTAGTTTCCATATAAACATATCATGTGCAATATATAATCGGTAATTTGAAAACTCTGGAGCAATAGCTAAAAACATAAAATCTGGAATAATATCACACAAATTTTTGAGGATCGGCTGCTTACGAGTTGTAGATCTTATAGTTGTTGTTGTTTTTGGTATTGCTGATGCGGTGGTAGACGTTGGGATTGAATCATATTTGTTTTTTCTTCCATATAGATATTGTACTGCATTTATATCATCAACATCTAGACCACGAATCTCATGCTGATAGAAGGCAAACATAATAGCATTCGGAGAAGCACTATGTGCTATGCCGAGAGCATGTCCAATTTCATGAACCAACACCTGATAGAGAATGATGTCAAAAATCTCAGATAGCAAATATAAATTCGTTTACCCCCCAATCAAAATCTTGACTGAAAAAAAATTAGGCAGCAAATATACAATAATCATACACGAATTTACTATATTTCTAAATTTCTACTCTCATGTGCAACTTGTAATTGGAATTTCCGCCGGACAAACGATACATTCATGTATTACTAAGAAATTATATAAAAAATACTGCAACCGCAATGAATGTTGTTTTCTCGATAAAAATGGTACTGAGAATATGATGCATATAATATGCATATTTACGATACAATTATCTCATGCACGCGTGTGTTATCTCAACCACGTATTTATATTTAGCGAGCGCATGCAATAGTCATCATTGTTTCACACTTAACGCACAACGCTGCAAGCTGGAACAACGGCCGCAGTACAATAGTGCTTCGAGAGAGACGAGATAGCGAAAATTTTAAAAAAAGTAAGTGCTATTTTATTTAATATTTTTCTTTTTTATGTCTCTAAGTGCAACTGTTTTTTCGTGTTATGCTTCAAAATAGTTAGACGACTCAATTTTTTTTATAGATGGATTTATCAAAAATTAATGCTGCGTCTTCGATTGTAGACCGCAAACCTATCAGAAAATTAAAGGACCTACCAGTCGGGACACCATTTGCAATCCAAGCAGCTAAAGTGGTCAAGTCGAAATTTGGGGAAGCCGTGCTACTAGATTTAGGACCGGAAGTGCTATTTCTACCACAGCGGGTGACGGAAACGTACCAGCCGGTCATCGACGAACTTTTTCACGGAAAATACTCGATCATCTTCCAAGGGGAAGTGGACGTAGGGAAAAGCCGACCGCTAGCATCATTCAAAATAGTGGAAAATTAACAAAGCAGAGAACAGGAGGAGGACAGGGTGAGCATTTTTATATATTTTTGAGTAATGTGTTTGCTTGAAAAAAAAAATGTCGTCTTTTCAAATGTCTTCAAATAAGGTTAAAAAGATCATCAAACAAACAGACGGTGTTCTACTATCAATTGTTAGTCTACGGAAAATTTTATTTGATAATTTTACAATCAGAGACGCGGAAGTGTGGCTGAAACGAATAGAAAAACAAATTAGATTATGTAAACGGGTAATTCGTAGTAGAAGGCAAAATAAATTATCTGTAGGGACCTGTAGAAAAGTAGAAACAAATTTGGGGCATTTTAAACATTTTAGAAAGTTGATTTTAACTAGACATATTGGGGCAGGACTTCACTTAACATTGGGTCAGAGGGTTAGATGGGAAAATGTAGAATCGAGCTTTCAAAGTAGAATAAAAACCGGTTCCATAGCTAATTTGCGTCATAAGGACTTGAATCAATTTTTAGCAGATTGTGTAGTTGTTTTTAAAAGGAAAATTAGGAATATTTTGAACACCCATTGTGCGCTCAAAGTAAATACAACATTTTGCGGGGAGTTTATTAGGAAATCGGGGGATAATGAAATTTTGGGAATTAAATATATTAATACTAAAAATCATATTATTGATACATCAACTCAAATAGACGAGTGGTTTAAGATATATGTTAAAGATAAACTTTTAAACGAATTATCGGAATTTGCTGAAAAAGATTCGGGATTTGCGTTAAATAAAATTATTTCCTTAGTTGTTAATATCAGTAAATATCAATTGGGAAACGGTTCATCTTATATTAGACTACCAGAACCGATTATAAGGAAAAATGCTTGTATAAACATTAAAAATATAGATCAAAATTGCTTTTACTGGGCCATTGTAAGCGCTCTTCGGACTCCTAGCAATAAAAGACATGCAGAACTAACCTCCTCATATCCACACTTTACTGACGTTTTACAAACAGAAAATTTAGATAGTCCTATGCTGCTAACAAAAATTTCAAAATTTGAAAAGATGAATAACATTTCAGTCAATGTTTACGCTTTAGAATTGATCGAAACAGAAAAAAAATCATTTTACATAGTAGTACCAGCAAGATTAACGGAAAATAAACGGGATACGCATGTTAATTTACTTTTAGCTCAAAATAAATATTATCCGCGTTTAAATGATTATGATGCTCCTCCACCAGCGCCAGCAAATGAAGATAATGATTCAATCGATGAAATTAAATATCACTATTGTTGGATTAAAAATCTTTCGCGTCTTATTAGTAGCCAGTTAAATAAACATCGTGAGAAAAAATTTATTTGCGATAGATGTCTGAACTATTTCCATCAGCAAAATAAATTAGTTGAACATGAAAAACTGTGTTCTAAATTTAATAAATATAAAATTAACCTTCCTAAAGAGAGCTGCGTTGAATTTAAAAACTTTACATACCAACAAAATACTCCTTTTGTTGTTTATGCAGATTTTGAATGTCAATTAGAAAATCATAAAGAAAGTAGCGTCGTAAATTTAACTAAAACCATAAAATATCAAAAACACGTTCCGTATAGTGCTGGTTTCTATGTAAAATGCAGCTATGATGATAGCCTTTCTTATTTCGAGAGCTATCGAGGTGCAGATTGTATGGATTGGTTTGCAAATCGTATGGCTGGTGTTGCGCAATTTGTAAACTCAAAAATAAAAACAAGCGTACCTATGATTGAAAAATTAGACACATGTAAGGCAACATCATGTCATATTTGCGGTAAGAGATTTTCAAAAACAAAAAAAGACATAATCGTTAGAGATCACAACCATTTCAGTGGAGAGTTCAGAGGTTACGCACACCAAGCATGCAATCTGAACTTTAGAAAATTGTTTGTTGTGCCGGTTATATTCCATAATTTAAGTGGGTACGATAGTCACTTTATGATTTCGAATTTATGTAAAAAAGGTCGCTTAAGTCTACTTCCCATCAACAAAGATAAATACATCTCCTTTACGCTGCACTCAGATGAAAATAACATTAAATTGCGGTTTATAGACTCTTTTCGATTTATGGGGGCGTCTCTTGATGAATTAGCTGCAATTTTAGCAGAATCAGAAAAGAAAATTTTACAAAGGGAATTTCAAAATTTAGATGAAGATAAATTCAAATTATTAACACAGAAAGGAGTTTTCTGTTACGATTACATTGATTCGTTGAAAAAATTAAATGAAACGACTTTGCCCCCAATTGAAAAATTTTACAATAAATTAAACGATGAAAGTGTAAGTGACGAGAAGTATGCTCATGCGCAATCTGTTTGGCAACAGTTTAACATTAAAACATTAGGAGAGTATTCTGATATATATTTAAAAACAGATATTCTGCTTCTTGCCGACGTTTTTGAGCAATTGCGTAAAAAATGTTTCTCCACCTATGGTCTGGATCCTGCGTGGTACTATACAATGCCCGGATATACGTGGGACTGTATGCTCAAATACACTGGGTGTAAGTTAGAACTACTAAAGGATCTAGATATGGTGATGTTTTACGAAAATGCTATAAGAGGTGGAATTTCGGTGTGTAGCAACCGATTTTCGGAGGCCAACAATAAATATATGCCCGAATATGATCCTGAAAAGCCGTCCAAGTACCTTATGTACCTGGATGTGAATAGCTTATATGGGAATGCTATGCAGCAACCCTTACCCTACGGAGGGTTCAAATGGGTAGATGATGTAACATCGTTTGATGTGATGTCAATACCCGACGACTCTGACGTAGGGTACGTGCTACAAGTCGATCTATCGTACCCACAAGAACTGCACGATAAACACAAAGATTTTCCGTTTGCGGCAGAACGTAGCGTACCACCCAGCGACGGCGGGGTAAAATTGCCGAAATTAATGGCAACACTTACGGATAAAAAAGAGTACACGGTTCACTATAAAAATTTAAAACAAATGCTAGCTAATGGGTTAAAGTTAACGAAAATCCATAAAATTTTACAATTTAAACAAGCAGCCTGGCTGAAACCCTACATCGAGTTGAATACTCGATGTAGAGCTGCAGCCCGGAATGATTTCGAAAAAAATCTTTTTAAATTAATGAATAATGCAGTATTCGGTAAGACCATGGAAAATATACGTAAGCACCGCGTATGTAAAATCGTTAAATCTTGGGGTGGTCGCTATGGGGCAGCAAACTTGATTTCGAGTTTTCGGTTCCACAGTCGCACAATTTTAGAGGAAAATCTGGTGGTTATCGAATTGAACAAGGCTGAAATAACGTTTAACAAACCTCTGTATGTAGGGCAGGCAATTCTAGACCTATCGAAACTAGTCATGTACGATTTTCATTACACCTATATGCTACCAAAAATGGGTGCAGAAAGGTGTAAGCTCATGTACATGGACACAGACAGTTTTATCTACGAATTGCAATGTGAGGATGCATATGAGGAGATCATTAAAGCTGATTCCAGTAAATTTGATACTTCGGATTATCCTGAAAATAACATATATAAAATACTGCGTAAGAACAAAAAGGTGCCGGGTCTAATGAAAGATGAAAATAACGGTAAAATTATGACACATTTTATTGGACTTCGAAGCAAAATGTATAGTTACAAGGTGCAGGGTGGGAAGGTGGTTAAAAAATCTAAAGGGGTTAAGTACAATGTTGTTAAAAATAAAATTGCATTTGAGGATTATGTTGAATGTTTGAAAGAATTTAAGGAAAAAACAGCTACACAACGCTGTATCAGGTCGTATGCACACAACGTATATTCTGTTGAACAGTCAAAAATTAGTTTAAGTCCGTATGACGACAAACGTTATTTAATTCCGAACAGTTTTGACACACTTCCGTGGGGGCATTACAGTATCTTATAATAGCGTTTTTTTTTTGTTATAGATGAATGCCCCAACATTATCAGAGTTAGCTGTTAGAAAAATTTGCGAATCAATAACATCATCAGCAGTAGAATTCATGGAGCAGTCTCCACTACCATGGAAATTAACTACGGAAATTGTGAAACAATTTCCATTATATAAATGGCACGCTATGATTAAAGAAGCCAAAAATGATCTTGATTCTTCATATACAGGAATTAACTTTATTAGATGTCACAAAGAAATAGATCCAAATTTAATTCACACTATATTAGGAAAATCAGATTGGGGTTATGTTTTTGAAGATTATTCTAGTTACTGTCTATGGACAAGTGGATATTGGCTGGACCAATATTACCTACACGTATGTAAAAATTGTTTATCTAAATTTAAAGAAATACATAAAACTTTAAATAAACGTTTATTTGCCTGCTATGACCATTCTCACGAGGTTCACGATGCACATGACATTATTTTGAACGTATACCAAAAAAAGTATAATTGGTGTCACAGCTGCTTTAAAAGCGTAGTGTTTGAACTAAAAGACCAGGAATCTTGCAGAGATGCCTTACATGATAGGTCTAGAAATAACATCCGAATCCGATTTGATGAATCTGATGTAGACAGCGATATTGAGTTTTAAAAAAAAAACATCACAGCAAACAAATTACAAAAAAATATATAAAAAGCGTTCATCCGTCCTCCAGTTTCTCTCTATCTATTGTACTAACATTTATATATATATATTTTTTTTCAAACATGTATGTAGTACTAACATTTATATATATATATATATATTTTTTCAAACATGTATGTAATTAGATTTAATAAATGAATATTTATAAAAAGATGTTTTATTGATTTCGTTAGATTTTTCTAGTAAGAAGAGTTCACAACAACAACAACAAGATGTCCTGATAGCTTGAGTCGTCAGAGGTGTGCAACATCAGAAGCAATGTTAGTGCGTGGTTGGAGTTCAAAACTTAGCGTGTTCAAAAACAAAAAAAAACACGCACACACATAATACTAACATTACTTCTGATGTTGTGGCGCGGTTCTTCGGGCTATCAAGACATCTTTTTGGTATTTTTGAACAAAGTGTGCACGTCACGTGCGTCACGTATCACGTCACGTGCGTCACGTATCACGTCACGTGCGTCACGTGTCACGTCACGTGCGTCACGTGTCACGTCACGTGTCACGTCACGTCACGTGTCACGTTACGTGACGTATATCATAATGAAACGACAGATATGCATTTTTACAAAAACTTTATTAAAATCGTTCAAGATCATTAGCGATCCTATGTCTATAGAAAAATATATGTTGTCCTAACGCTATATGTTGTAAAGTACAGCCTACGAGCTTAAATGTATACAATTTTTGAATAGCATCTGAAAACGTATAATTTTGATCATTAAAACTAGCTCGAACAATCTTAAGCGCATTATAATAATAGCTTGGAAATTCAACAGTTTCTAGCATAGACATATACGGTACTAAAAGTTCATTATTTGCTTCTAAAAGAGCGTTCACGTCCATTTCTGAGAGGTAGAAACTAATGTTGTGCTTGGTTATTTCGAGAATTTTCGTACTATCATAGATTAGTCGTCGAATTCTGCAATAGTCACCGCACTCGATTTCGACAGGATCATACTTGTCAGGAAGGTTCTTCTCCTCCTCCTGCTCCTCCGTCTCCTTCACCGTTACCACATTGAGCTGGGTGATTAATTGTTCCCACTCATAGGAACTGAAAGATAGTTTCAACCGTGATGAGTTCCACACAATTACAGCAGGAGTAAATGATCTCGCTGGGCTTAGACCGCATCCAATTTGGTATGATCCATTTGGAAACTGCGTGTACAGCAGATAATGGTCCTCGTTCTTGGCCGCTTCTTCGTACCTTTCCAGAATAGCATCCAGCTCACGGTCGTAGTTTACAGATGATTCGTGTGAGCTGCTGGTGGTGAGGTCAAACTCGCTGCAACTTGAACCACTACCACTGGTATCCATTTTTTTTTTTACTAGCTGCCTGACTGACTGACTGACTGACTGCAACCGACTGAGAACTCACTTTTAGCAGAAACCCCCCCACCCCATACACCTAGACGATCGCATCATTGTCAATCCAACTATTATGTTTTGCATCAAGGCCAAAAAAGTTCTTAATCCTGGTCAAAAGCATTCTTCTGATTTACCTGTAAACATAATAAAAGTATCAACCATACACTTTGATGCTAACATTACGTCGGGAGCCTTTGACGGAGACACGCCTGCACACACGATCTACGAATTTGCTGTGACAGCCGATCCTGGATACGCTATAGTCGAAACACCTGTAAATTTACTATATCTACCTGTTATACCGAAACAAGAAATAACCAACATCACAGTGTTGGCTTTAGATCAAGACGGTCGTCCTGTAAACTTTCAAGGTGAAACTAGTACTCTTGTGTTGGAGTTGAGAGCGAAGCGCAGATGGGATTAGTGATTATAAGACATAGTGGTGCTTCCAAGGCAACTTCAGTATTACCCCAAGCACCTAAGCGACGACATCTACTACTAACTACATCAAATATCCTGTTTCTACGCTCACTTGGATATCATGTCAACAACAACAAGAATCATGTACAAAAAGAGAAAAACTGAGGAGGCAGCAGCAGCAGCAGCATCACATACTTCTCCGATGTTTGATCTATATCGATCTCCAGCATTCGATGAATCTATTCGCAAGGCTGAGTATAGATCTTATACGCCGTTCATCAAGTCATTTAATTGTAATGATGTTGTGGAATTTAGCATCAATCAAGTAGATTCGTTCTTTGCAATGAACGCTTCCCTTCTATCTATCAAAGGGAAAGTTGAAATAACTGGAGGAGGAGGAGCAGGAGATGTATCTTTAGCTCCAAACTTTGGTGCCTTCCTATTTGACTCTTGCACTTACAGTGAATCCGCTAGAGAAGTTGAAACAGTACGTGATCCTGGTATTGTAAGTACTGTCCGAGCTTACGTATGTTACAGTGAGGAAGACTCAAATCATATGGCTATAGCTGGATGGAACTATCCTTCAACACCTATAATGGCGTCAACACATAACAAGTCTTTTAGCTTGCTAATGCCGCTTAAACATATTTTCAACATTTTCAATGATTATCCTATGATTACGTGTGGCAGACAAACTCTCAGATTTGTGAGAGCTAGAAACGATAACGATTGTATCATTATCAAGGAAAAAACTGGAACGACGACGACGGCGACGACAGCGAAAATAACTATTGAAAGCATGGAACTGAAAATCAAACATATTTACCCGAGTGATGATGTGAAAGAACAACTTTTGAAAGCTATTCAAACTGATAAGCCGATACTTATACCGTTTAGAAAATGGGATCTGAATGAACTGCCTGCAATTACCGCAGATGCGAGAAGAGAAATATGGTCAGTTAAAACTAGCACCGCAATCGAAAGACCACGTTTCATTATAGTATGTTTCCAAACCGGTAAACGTGACGTCGCAACCTCAGACCCTACCCTGTTTGATCACGTGAATGCTGCTAGTATTCGAGTATCTTTAAATGGTGAATACTATCCCAACGAACGTATGCAATTGGACTTTGCAAACAATCACTTTACTGAAGCTCATTTCAACTATAGCGACTTTCAAACCAGCTATACAACTTCTTCTTCTCCTCTGAAGAGATGTCTTTTAGATTATACCGCTTTTAAAAATCGCGCTTTGTTTGTTATTGACTGTTCCAAACAAGAGGAAACCATGAAATCATCAACTGTTGATGTTAGATTGGATATCGAAGCCGATACTGGCTTTCCAACCAACACCAAGGCCTACTGCATCATTATACATGACTGCTTAATCGAGTACTTCCCCCTCACCGAAGTTATTAAAACCATCTCGTAAGCAACGAAGGACTCTCAGTTCCGCATCAGACATCATGAGGATCGCGTTTGTTGACATTCAAGGCTTTACAGTTGACGGATTATTCGTACCTAAAGAACTATGTATCGAAATTGGTTTCAAGAAAAGTCATTACATCTTTACACCTCCGCAACCTTTTTCTACATTAAATACTAAAGACAAGAAAACTGTCGCTTACTTGGAGAAGAATTTCCATGGGCTTAAATATTCTTCCGGCGACGTTAAATATTCCAAGTTAAATGAAATAATTAAAAATAAGGTGATATATGCGGCTGACTATGTCTACGTTCGTGGAGAACAGAAAGCAAACTTTTTACTCAAGAAATGTCACATTTTTGGTGTTTTTCCCAACATTATTGATGTTTGCAAGTATGATGGTACACCGTGTGCTACTGGAAACTTTGTTGCTGATTCCAATCCATGCCACACCAACGGACAATTTTCCTGTACCCAGAGAAATGTTGAACGTCTACGCCACTGGTTTTCAAATATCATATTACCTATGTAGTTTTTTTCTATTTTCAATAAAATATTAAACGTATTATTGTAGTTTTATTGAAAATACCTCTGGTTTGCGAAATAATTGTCAGAATGTCTATACTATTTTCATTTTGAACGGTATCATCCTGTATAATAATAACAGTACATCGTATACAGGTTATGAGACATTCTGACCGACCGACCGACCGACCAGAGGAGCCCACCACGCTATTTAGGTCACGCCTTGCTATATACGATTTAACGATATACCGTCGGTCCATCGATCCGCTATTTTTCGATGCACCCCTGTATACACGTTGCCCCCCGTAATCCACGCCAACACCAGACAGGTGCGACATCGGCGCCATCTATGCGCGAGATGCCCAACCCATCAATGGCAGCTGTCCAATGACACATAGATTCCGTTGTGTAACGCCATCTATGCGTGAGATGCCCAATGACGCATGACAGGTGTCCAATGACACACAGATTCCGTTTGGTTTGACAGCGCCATCTAGCGGCGGAATCCCCAACTCATGATTACAGATTCCGTCCAACAACCTGTCAATGGCGCGCGACGCCAGCGCCTCTGGTGGCGGATTTTGGAAGTTTTGAGACCGAATCCCCATAAGACATCTACTAATACCCCAGCCTTTCTGAAGGAGAGAAAATACTATGAAAATCAAGGAGACCATAAAGGCGTCTTACAATTATTGTAGAACGACTGACGATACGGCCCTAAAAGTGTGTGAGGCTAGGAAGCATTCGTAGAAGCTTAGCAGGATTATTAATGAAGGACATTTTTAAGGACAGGTCTTTGTAATTTTTAAAAAAAGATTTTCATGGGGACCTTCTATTCAATCTTGAATTCCAACATAACTTCAAATCGTTTAAAACTCAATTCCTTTTTAACTGCGAACCTCTCGCTTTGACTCTCTCAATAGGAAATTTTACATTCTAATATGTTCTCATGTACTGCCATGACTATGAAGATAGGGCTCAAAGTCAATATTGGTAACCCTGTTAAACGTTACTAAAGGTCTGACCTTGTTTTTTTATTAACCCTTTCCGTTCTACTGGTCGATCCATGTAACCACCTATATTAAAACACGTAATTTCAGTCCTACTGGTCGGGTAGCCTTACCGCGGTTTAAAAGTATTACCGTTAGTGACATCTATCGGGAAAAAAATTGACGGCTCTGCCCCGTGCGAGGAAGTGTGTTTTCCGTGAAGTTTCTTTATCCATTGCGAAGGTTCCGCGTGTTTCTTTTTTCGGCTGTTTGTAACACTGAGTGAAAATTGAAATGACACGTCAGTATTTAGTTTTATAACTGTAATATTTCATACCTTCCGACTCAATTGATCAATTTACCATCTGACTGGGTTTTGTTCCATGTAATATGTAGTGGTTTCTTAAGGTAACCACTAGGACTATAAACGGTCATTTATTTTTTTTACAGAAAAAAATAAATGGAGTGGATACAAAGTTTGGGTGCGGGCTGATGATTCAGGGTATATTTGCGAATTTCAAATATATTCTGGTAAGATTGGTGACTTGCCACAAAAAGATTTAGGAGGAAGAGTAGTCAAAGACTTGACAAGAGATTTGCAACAACAAAATTATAGAATTTTTTTTGACGACTATTTTTCAAGTGTTCCACTGCCCAGCTACTTGAAACAAAATGGAATTATGTGGTTGTGGCACTTTGAGAAAAGGGAAAAAATATTTGCCAGATGACTTTATCGATGATAAAAAACTAGCACGAGGCCAATATGACTACAGAATGACAAATGATATGTTGGTATGTCTAAAATGGAAAGACAAAAAACCTGTTTATTTCTTGTCAAATTACCATAACAATCAATAGAAAGAATAAAGATGGAACTGTGTCAGAAGTAACTTGTCCGTGTTTGGTTGTGGATTACAATAAACATATGGGTGCCGTCGATAAGGCGGACATGCTAAAAGAATGCTACGGTAGTCGACGCGTACATTTTGTTTCAAAAACGCTGCTGCGGTTCGACTCTCGATTTGAAACAGTTCAGGATAAATGTCTCTTCAGGACTTGCGTCGGGATGCATTACCAAGAAAAAAGGTCGAAAATCAATGGAACCCATAAATCATTATAAATAATACGTTTCCATTGAAAAAAGGACAGAAAAATCTGCTCACATGCCTATATATGGAACTTCCAGACGATGCGCCATCTGCAGCACAAAAAAGGAAGCTCATAGGAATATGTGGAGTTGCACGATTTGCGATGTAGGTTTATGCCTGAATGACAAGAGAAATTGTTTTCTTGCATATCATAATGTCGATTAGCTTCATGTTGTGGAAAGATAATGCTTTGTTTCTTTGGTAAAAGTTGTTTGGTGGTCCTACTGGTTCGTTCGGGTGACCACAACTTTTTCAAAAAAATTAGTGTAATACATTTTTTTCACAAAATGTTTAACGTTTTTTTACATCCTTTAGGTTCGGAACTAGGTTTATGAAGTGAAAATCCTAAAATTATTTAATTCCGGACACTACACTACTAATAATTTTCCATAAAGTCACACATTTGACCTGGATTTGACCTTTAGATTAGATTTTGATACACATTCGGTCGTCGAATGCTCCGTTCTGTCGATTACTGGGTCAAAAAGGGCTTTTCATCATGAAAAAAGGTTGGGCTTAGAAAACAACCTTGATCGTGAGGCTCAAGGTCAAGTCCAAAATCACTGTTGAACTCCTGGTTCAAAGTTAGTAGAAACCTGACCCTTGACCTTTTCCCAAAAAAACTTACTCGAAAAGCACAGAGCCATTCCGTTACTTTGTTTATATTCGGTATGTTATCCGCACACACAAGTAAAATATTTTGGAAGGAATTCCAACTAACCCTTGTGCTCCAATGTTTTTTCTTAAACTAGAACTTTTTCAATTTTGGTGAATGCACTACAATATGGAAACTACCACTGCAACCCCAAAACCTCATCAAATCGGAGATTTTCTCATTGTAGGGTTGACGCACCGACAGAGAAACGGGTGAAACGATGGGCGCTGTCCATGGAGGAGTTGGTCTCAGACCCTACGGGTCTTCAGGAGTTCACCAACTACCTGCGGAAGGAGTACAGCCACGAGAACATCCGATTCTGGATGGCGGTAAATGATTTGAGGAGGTCTGCGCAGTCGCAGATATCGTGGAAGGTGCAGGATATATTCGAGTGAGTATAGAATATAAATGTGGATCAGGCTTGAACATTTGAGTGATTCTACATAAATGGTGAATGTGCTACAACGTTTGCGGCGTTATTTTGAAAATGGTGAGAGTACAATGATTTGTGACTGGGTTGCAAGTCACGACTTATAAATTTTTTTCTAGGAAATGTTCAGGATTCTATGTCAAACACTTAGATCTGAAGACGCGTAACAAAGGTTGACTGTTCTGGAAAAGCGTAAATTTTAACGTTTTGGGAGCTTTTTCACTTATTCGCTACTCCTGTCACAAGAAAGCATTAGGCTTCGTAACAATTGAATATTCTGGAGCAAATTTGTCAAAGAAACTCAAAACTGACGTCCAAATTGCTTGGTCGCCAGATTATTCGGCCAAAACCGATTTTTTCGAAATTTTTCGTTATTTTATTGGACTGGCAACTCAAACACCTTCCGAAACAAAAAAAAAACGACAAAGACTGGGCTACCCTCCCATTCTGAGTTTTGTACTAGGGTCTTTATATTTTCGATACTTTGAATCAACATTGGCCATTTTAATTATAATGGAAGGCAGGTCATGGCTCAGATCGGGCTCATCTTTTTTTGGAGTGTATCTGTGATGTCCCTAAAGTATGAAGCTCCAAACAAATAATAATGTTAGTCTGTTTGACAACTTCTTTGTCTGGTTACTTCTGTCCCTGGAAAGCGTTAAGCCCCGCCCCGTATTATATTATTCCGAAGTGAAATTGTCCCAGGACTTCAAATTACGATCTGTTATCTTGCTCGGCTAATACTTAAAATTGATTTTATTCTTTCGGAAAATCAACAAAGTTAATGTTTAATCAGATGAACTTCGAACTCGAGCTTCTGAACGGGTCGAATAGGTCTGTACACCTAGAACCAGTTTTTAATATTCAGACCCAACATTTACGATTTTCATCATACTAGAGGGGGTATATGGATGTTATTGGAGCTTGAGCCGATAGAATGGTTAGCTATGTTACAAATACACCATCGCATTGCTAGATGTCCATTGGTTGCCGCAGCTTTTGAGAGATATTCGCAAAAAACTAACAGTTAAGTAAACAGTGTCCAAGGTGAAGATTACAATATCAAAAGCAGTTATAGTGTTGGTTGAATTAGGAAATATATATATATATATATATATATATATATATATATATATACAGACACTGACAACCTTCGGCCTTCTGTCAAAGGGTTCATCTTACTCATTATTCCATGCCCACCATTTTGTGCAATCATCAAGTGGCTTCACGATGTAATGCTTTCATGTTCTAAAAATTTTTAATCTGTTTTTAACTTTTTCTTGTCACACAGTTGTGTGTATTTTATATAATTTTGACCATTGTACCATTTATCCAGCTTTCACCATGTTACTGGGTGTTTTCCTCATCCTGAACGTAAACAAAAATTAGCAACATCCTCACCTACTACTGTAAGTTAAGTTAATTTAAATTCATTTTACACTATTGTTGCTGCTGTTATCAATGTAATTGCAGCTCCTGATGATGATGGCAAAATCCATTGAAAGCTAGAGAGAATAAAAAAAGTATAAAGAGTCCTCTTTGCTTAAAATTTTTGTCGAAGTACCCAACAAAAGGGGGAAGCTTTAATTTTTCACCTATATATATATATATAATATACCTTTCACATGCAGCTTATATGATTTGGCTGCTATCGCCCGAGTTTGAGTCATTTGGAAAAACTACATTTCTGTAAATTTTTTAAATTATATTTTTTTCAGAACTCCAAGTCGGACAAGGGCTGCGGAATTTTTCCCTAATTTGACCAACATTGTAGGATTGAGATCGCAAGCCTAAGCCTGGATGCACTGTATACTGAATTATTGGTTTATTTGCAAATGTATCCTAAAAGCAGCGGTAACCATTTAACATTAAAGGTTCTCCCACATTGGCGCGATACAGCGATAGCGTTAGCATCAGCGTTAAAAATCACATTCAGGCCGATAGCTGCACATATTCTCAAAAGTCTTCTGATGAAGAAGGACTATTATTATACTTGGTCTTAGTAGGTGATAAAACGCGAGAAAGGTAAGTATTTATCACGTCTATCAAGGCAAACACATCTCTTGCAACACAATAATACCATATAATACTCCGGCACATCACACTCGGTCAGATCGAAACCACTTCGATTTCAAAATTCATTAAGGTGTATCAGGCTGCGCAGCCTTATTTCATTGCTACCAAGATCATTGGACCTAAATCCACTAAATTCTCTTATAAGGGTTGCTTTAGAGAATTTATATGCCAAGCTGTGCTCACCACAGTAACAGAATTGAGTTCCAAAATCAAGGCATCCTTGAGCATTCGAGCAGTTATTTTTTGTAGGCTGAAAAAAGTTTTATGACAAACATAATAGTCAGTGGACCTTGCTACATTGATATCTTACAGGTAAATCATCATTTAATTTAAATCCTGTCCATTTTTTTGTATCCAAGCCATAAATTGTTATTTTCTGATATCTACGAAAACTGACCCTCCCCCAAAACTGCAATAAAACGAAAAAAAAAAACAGCAGAGGGCAAATAACACTAATACCATTTAAAAATTGCAAATAGTCGGCTAACTTTTTCGACAATTTGGCTCAGTGATCATACTTGATCATCTAACTCTACAGGGTGTCAAAATCAGACATGACAAGGAGTTTCAATAAAAATTTAGACCTTGGCATAACTTTTATGTGGGTTTTTCGCCATCGCAAAGAAAAATAATACTGGACGAGATAAAATGCTCAATTCTGAGTGTGTTAAAACAAACTTAGTTCAAAAAAAGGTGATATTTGTAGAAACGGCGCGGGGTTAACTAAATATAAGTCAGTTTTTCAAAAAATAAAATGGAATTCTGAAAATCTCGAAAACTATAAGACTTCTAATAAAACAAAAATTTACCACCTAGTAGACCATGACGTGACCTATATACAGTTGCAGGATTGTCCCTTAACTTCGAGACACCCTGTATATCTTCTCTAGTATGATTAAAGACCAAATCGTTCGATCTAGCAAAACGAGATTTTTCATAGTCTCGTGCCGTCATAGGTAATCTTTATAAAACGAAATTGACCCCGATCTGAGACGCGACCTGCCCTCTAGTATCATGAAAATGTTTTTGTTTCGAAGTTCCAACAATTGGTTCCACAAAGATCAATTTATATAAGGAGATTGGTTGGTCCTTCTCCTTTATCATAAAAAAAATTATTGTGGATTTTTTGTTTCCAAATGCACCTGAATATGCAGCCCAATAAAACAGTGAACAATATCGTAATAATCACTTTTGAGTGAAATATCTGTCGAACAAATTATCAAACAGCAACTTGGATGCCATTTTTGAGTTTTCCTGGGTTTGCTGGAACTAATTTTTTTACCGAAACACAACCATACGCCATACTCGTAGGCATTTTCAGTGATTGTTTGTGGGAGTGCTTAGAATTCTGGTACAATGGTAGAAGGGGTAATTTCAATTCTGAAACAATGGTAGGAGGGGTAATTTCGATTCTGGTAGAATAGTAGGTAGATATTCTTTTCTGTGACAGTACAAAGCGCCAGTATTCTCTTTTACACACTATTTATGGTAAGTGAGTGAGAGATTTTAGTGTACTCGTATGTCGTAGTTTCGGAGATTTTCACCCTTCGGGCCGTAAAGGTTATTCTACCTGATGGTGGCTATGAAAGCCTTAGTCCCTAAGGCCCGTATCGTCAGTCGGCCCTACAATTATAGGGCGCGTTTATGGCCTCCTTGATTGTCATAGTTTTCTACTTCTCCGTGTCAGAACTCTATTTTCAGGTTATGTCACCAACATCTATTTGCATCAAATTGTGCTTGCTTTTGAGTTATATCATGTTTTATCAGCCTGAAATTTCCTACAATTTAAAAAGAAAACATATCTTCACAATAGGAGAGCGCTGACGCTGACACGGGACAAGTGTAATCTAGAAATTTTTGAAAGAGAGAAAGGAGTATGACAATCAAGGAGGCCATAAACGCGCCCTACAACTGTAGGGACGACTGACGATACGGGCCTAAAGGTACACATTTCGCCTGGACTATAATTATATATAGGTATTATTAAAAAGCGCAGATATGAGAAATAACACAGGTCTTCAAAATACATAAGTGATGGGGTCCCACAATATTTTTTTCGCGGGACAAATATGAGAGTAATCATATCACATATTTTGGTCTCTCAGAGATCTCAGAAAAATACAAAAAATTTCATTTATAATATGTATATAAATTACTTTCATATTCATATAAATTTTGACATCAGATTCGTGTTCAACGTGGGAACAGTATAGTAAGTTGTAATTTTACTACAAGTGCTGGATCTGAATACGGTGCGGGTGCTATGACTCGATAGATAAGACCGCTCATACTACATTACTAAAGCAATTTTTCTTCTTTAGGGAGTTCTTGGCTCCGGGAGCGCCGTGTGAGATCAACATTGACGGAAAAACGATGGAGAGAGTGCATCAAGAGATGAAAACTCCCAGTAGGTTCACATTTGATGCCGCACAAGAGCATGTCTACACGTTGTTGCTGAAGAAAGACTGTTATCCTAGGTTCATTCGGTCCGAGTACTACAAAAATCTATTGGCTACGGGTATACAGCCATCACAAAAGAAAAGGTACGCATCAAATTAAAAAATTCCAAAAACTTAAAACATCCATGTAATCAGTACCGAATCAGTCAGTCTTGAGTACTAAAGATACTGAAATATTCGGACACTCTACATTAAGTTAACGGAGATACGGAAAATACAATAAAAAAATAACAAACTTCGTCTAATAGACTAATAGACTTTTTTGTTAAATACTTTGTGGTCGAGATATGACATACACGCTCTAGCGTGACGTAATTTATTGCATTTCTTTAGATGTTACCCTACTTTTGACATGAAAGTTCGGCTTCCGTCAAAGCTGCTTTCCATTGACCCTGTTGAGTTACTGTGAGTAACTCGGAGTAACTCAGTAGTGCTCAGATCCAATACCATTCCACGTTGTATTCTCATGCATTCTTTCTGAAGCAGCTCGGGAGAGTATCACTCTCAAATCAAAAACCATTGGAAAGCAGCTCAGAATGAGGAAAGTAACCTTTATTCCCCAGGTTGACAATCTGGCATTTAATGTATGGTAGGAACTACCAGTATTTATAATAAAAGTCAAATACTGTTGGCAATTTCCTTCGACCGGAAATATACAGTATTTCAACGGCTTCTTTATCAGTTTACGAATTTTAAATCCCTTTTTTTAACACGCGAGCAAAGAACTAAGATGCAAAACAATGCTATTGAAAATGCAAGACTATCGTCATTTTTATCAATGTTCACGTATCTTTCAGCATATCAGAAAAGTTTTCTCAGAGCCTTAGGAACAATTTTGCGATTATATTTCTCGACTCAATAGCATTTAGCAAAAAGTGTAACGCTGTCTTGAGCAGACTCAAGACGATAATAATTCTTCTTCTATGGAGTAAAGATTTTTCCACCACTAACATGCAAAATCATCATTATTTATTGCACACCTATAAGGAAGAATTACATTTTCCCGCCTAGGCAAATTATGAAGTGTACATTGATGTAGAGCTTCTTTGGCTACTTGAGCACAGAATTGTCACTGCTATTAAGCCTTTTATCCATTTTTGAATATCACAAATAAATTACACAAGATCCTTACCCGGAATCCAGAGTATACTTTCCCGAAGGTTTTTGATGCGCTTAATACGAATCTATGATTCAAAGCTTTCAGTTGGCTATAGTTTTTCAGATATCCTAACCTAAAAATAGCGATGTTTGCCTATTTTTGAGGATTTCTAGCATGGAGAACTATTTTGTCATGAAAAAACATAGACATCATCTTCAGCTCGCATTGCGCTTTCAAATGTTGTTGAGTTTGTTTAAGTATATTTTTTTGCTGAGATAGGTAATGTTGAAATTTTCACTCTTCTGAATTTTACTCCATTTGATACTCCACGCGTTATGATTTCGTGTGCATCAAAGTTGTGGTTGGCACTATAATAAAACAAAAATTTAATAACAATTTCATGAAAAAGGACCTGTCAAATGTTAAAACCCATAAATCCCCAACTTTCCTTACTTTCTTCTGATAAAAGCTGAACCGATCTAGCTTACAATAAGCAAAACTCGCCCAAACAACACAAACGTAATCATTAACGAGTAGAGTATCAAATACAGTGAAATTCAGAAAACTGGAAATTTCAACACGACATCTTAGCGATAGACTTATATATATATATATATATATATATATATATATATATATCAACGGCAGGTGATAAAGCAAGACGTTTACTTGATCTATATCGAAGCAGCCGCGCAGGCAGAAGCATAGCGGCTTCTAAGAGGAGCTTAAGGAAACTTTACTAATATTATTTTTGAGCCGTCTAACTGGAAAAAGCATCCTCATGTAGATTGTCTCGATAGCCTAGGGACAAAGGAGCAGTCATATCGGCCAGTTCTGGATGTACGAAGCACGACACGGTTAGGATGAGAAGCTGAAGTCAGGCGGGTCTGTCATTGTGCGGCGGCATCATGGAGGAAAGCTCTGAAGGGCAAAGCAAGTTGATATAGTTGTAAAATAGTACTGGATCTCCGACGGCCCGCCGATGCGAAGGAGTCCCAGACTGCCCATTAGAGAACAGTCATCGGTCAGACGGTACCTCAAATATAGGCAAACATCGCTGTTTTTGCACATTTAGACCCAGTTGAGAGATTTGGTAACCACGGATTCGGATTCCGCGCATTAAAAATGTTTGTTAAAGTATAGGTGAAGTCCGGGAGACTTGCCCCTCCCAATTTATTATTGGTGATAAAATTTGTTCCTATTTATATAAATCAATAAATGACTTCGTAGCATATATTTTTAGGAACCTTGTTTCATCATTTAAACCTTAAAAAATAAGTCAGAAAAAAATATATAGTTTTTTATTTTTTTGAAAAAATGTCAGAAGGAGAGTTTCCCACCCCCCTTATTAAATAAAAACATATGTAAATAATAACTTTTGTATTCGAAAAACTCAAAAAATAAAACAAAAAACTTTACTTATTCAAGAACGAAACTAAATCTAAATCTTTGAAATCAGAATAAACATAAGTTTAATGCAAAAAACAAATAAAAATAATTTTAAAAAAGTATGACGGTAAGAATGAAAAATAAAAGTAAACAAAAGTCTAATATGCATAGGACAATCCTGAACTGTAGTACATCCTACTTCATCACTGTTATAAATATTTTGTGGTTCAAACTTTTCTAGTACAATCCTTAAGTTTTGAAAAAAATCATTTAAATTCTTCCGACTGAAGCTTGTAGATCGTGACAAGCTTGTTGCCTCCGGAGTTCTTAAACTAATATCGGGATTTCTTGATAAAAAACCGCGAAACCAATCCTTCCCTGCCATACCATTTTTTGACCAACTTTCTGGAATTTTTTTGGAATCCAAAACTGCAAACTCAAAAGCTAATTTCATTCCTTGTTTTCGAGTAAGTCCATAGTGCATTTTGCTGCAATTTAAAAAATATTCAACCAGAAGCTTCTCTTCTTGGATGGTAAATATTTGTAAGTATTATACTGGCCTTTATTGTTTCAAGTTTATTTTCATTGTTTTTGTAGCGTCTCAAAGTCCTCCGATCAATATCATATTTTGCAAAAGTTTTTCGAAGAGAAGTACCTTTGGCTAGTTCATCTAGTGCATTTTTAAGAACATCCTTATCAAGTTTTTTGCGAGTGGAACCGTCTTTTGTTTTGTACTTAAATGGCATTGTACAGACCTGTAATAAAAAAAAATGCATTAACTTTTACTAAAATTAATTAAAAACAAATACCAATTTAGAATTACATGAGAAAGGGAGAGTTGCCCCTCTGGGCAAGTCTCCCTCCTGAGGTATGGGCCAGTCTCCCACACCTTTCTTTTTCACGTTAGGTTCAATTTTCTTAAAAATCATGAATAGAGCACGTTTAACATTAATGGTGCATAAATCTACAATGTCTAATTAACATACCCACACAAGAACTTACCTTAAATTTGCCCACAAATCAGGAAATTTGTAAAAGTATTATGTTTTGGTTTAAACGCAAAAAGCCACATGCCTCGGGTCAGATACAAAAAAAACTGAGAAAAGTCAACTAGGATTTCGTAGACGCCTAGAAGCGTCCCGTTTTCTCTCGTTTCAGATTATGGTGCGCAATTTTAAAGTAAATATATCACGGAGGGGCAAGTCTCCCACCTGGGTAAGTCTCCCGGATTCCCCCTACCCTTGTTTCTGGATTAAAGGGTCGGCTCACTTTTGTCCAATTATTATTGTTGGTTGTTCTTATTTATCCCATTATTTTGACAGGTTGAAATGTTATATTTGAAAGTCTAATCACTGTAGATGTGGTAATATATCATAGCTGGTAGTAAAATTAATAGTGTTATATATAACTCTGTGGAAAAGTGGTGATGGCTATTATTATATATAATAATGGCACACTTCTCCACCAAGGTATGTAATGTACTAGCACTTTCAATTTGCACGATTTTCACATACGGTGTTGACCAAAGTCGTTTTTTCTTTTAAATTTCCATGTGTACCTGAGAGAGAAAGAGAGGGAGAAGCACGTTTAGAAGGAGTTGGCCATGTAAAAGTCGTCACTACCACTTGCCAGACAACATGGTGACGACTCTTATATGCCGCACACTTTCTAACACGCTGCTCTCTCTCTCTCTCTCTCTCTCTCTCTTTCTCGGATACATTGGAAATCTAAACGGCCAAACCACTTTGGCCAGAACTAAAATTACGTTTTTGGGCCCCACTTTCAATGTGTACAAGAGCGCAGCTGTAACTTGCCGCATTGCCAAATGCGACAGCATTTCCTTATTTTCTGATGCATGGTGAAAATAAGCAGTCTTTTTTCTAGGCCAAAATGGTGGTTTTATTTTGAATGTAGATATGTTAGAATCGCGAATTGTGTACTGTCGCTTTAGAATCGATTCCGAACCAGTTTCAGCGGTTCTCCGACAATCCATCAATCCCAATACCAAAAATGTTCCACTACGATATACTGAAGTCTGTGCGAATGTATTAGACCTTTGAGAGGTTGCTTAAGAAATGAATGAAATAAATCGTTTTAATAAAAATGAAAATGAAATTGGAGAGAGACTTCTTTTTTGGATTTAGAAGCCGTAGAACGCTTAGCCGAGCTTATTTCCGCCATCCATCATAATGAAAGAAAGTGGTGTAACACATGGCAACGCAGCAAGTTAAAAAAGCCGCGCTTGAAGCTGTGCATGCTTATATAGGACAATCTTTCTAGATACGTGTTGCTTGTCATTGTCTCTCTCGTACACATTTAAATAAGTGCCCAATAAGGTAAATCAATTCCACTGTATACTCCCAATTTTTAAGCACCTGAAATGTTCATGGTTATTTTTCTAAACATATGTGAATGGTATAAACTTAAATTTCTGGCCCAAGTACCGTTCCATGTTGTTACCAATCTGTCATCTAGGTTCTTCGGATTTGGCCAAACGAAAAAGAAAACCCCAACAACCGGAGCAGCAGCTGGCGGCTCCCAGCCCGGAACGACGGGTACATCAGCGGTCTCAGGGACCTCAGGAGGCCCACCACCCAGTGGAGTGCTGTCCAAGAGGCGTGGTAGCGACCGTAGCCTCAGCGGATCTGCTCACGAATTGGCCGTGGCTGGTGTGGCCAAGGAAACTGGAGCTGGAGCATCTACGGTGGCCAAGGTGCCACATTCACATTCGCAAACAAACCTTACTGATATTCCTTACAGGTTAGTAGACTTGTTCAAAGCTCATTAGGTAAAGAATGGAAATTTTACAATTATTTGTGTTTGATATTTTGCAATTTGTGACTGAAATTAGTTTTAATCTGATTAAAATTAGTAAAAAGGGGACATATTTCTAGTGATGTGCTATTTTACATTATGGCCATTCAGTTTTTCGAAAATAATATGATCCCATGATGCCATTCGTGGTTGCCGTGAATCAGCTAGTTCCCGAAGCTGTGATCACGTCACGCTTTTCCACGGTATGTGGTCATGATTCGTGATTAGAAAATATCAGTTACAAAATCACAGTTGGTGCAATATCCACCACAAAGCGGATCTAGGATATGTGGTGGTCAAAGCACAAAGTTTTTATGGGGCCTCCAGTGGAGCATCATGATTTTGGGAACCGAGAGCCTGACGCGCAGTGCGTCATGACGTCATCTTAGATCCGCGTTTCTTACTAAATCACTCCATATAATCAAAAAAATAGGAAGATTTTATATAAGAAAATCCTATATTTTGGGCGACATGAAATTTCTTTGACGGTATAGTTAGATTATTCCAAGCGCAAATTGACGTCAACCTAGGGCTGGAGTTTTCGTCGCCATTTTGATAAGTGCATTTGAACGAAATCTCGTAAACTCTCCAGCCTAGGTGAAAAAGTCATAAAACAATTTTGCAGAGAATCAACTGGATACAGGTTACGAGAAATATAAGGCTAAATGTACATGTAACGATATTTCCGCGTATAAAAGCTAAACTAAAAATCTAAGCGAATAAAGACTAGGTACTATCCTTTTTAGTAGAGAATAAAATTTTCTACGAAAAAGGTTTCTTGTACTTTTTCACCAAGTTGAAGCTATCGGGATATAAAGACTGGAAGCTGGAGTGTTGTGTGAAAGTCCTCCCGTGGTATGCCTTAAGTGATGCATACATGTTCATGAACGTTTTACAGAACAAAAAATTACTTTAAGGATAAATTTTATTTGTTCCAATATAACTTCTACTGATGGAGTTTACGAATGCATTTGTTTAGTAAGGAGGATAAGGGAGTGGAAGATAATGTTTTAAGGATTTATTATTGTAAATATAAAAACAATCTTCGGTCATATTTGTGATCCTCTACGGCTGCGTAACCTAAAATAGAGGCGGTATTCCAGTAAAAATTACATTTTTGGTCACTTTGATGGACCTGCCTCATCATGAGGTTCTGAATGACTATTGGTGTTGTTTGTTACCACGGATATATCATGAGATTCTTCTTCATTTTCTGTGTGCAAAATGGAAATCGCTCGTTCTTTAGTAGTGTAGCGATTCATTTTTGATATGATGATAATGACCTACCAGTCTACGTATATCTATAGCAGATATATGCATTCCTATTGATTCGTTATCACCAGCTTATGCCATTAAAAGGCTGAATTCCATAGACGAGTCTGAAATCCTTCAGCCGCTTTTTAGTATGGATCATACAAACAAGAAAACTCCCCAAGACAGTGACAGATAATAGTATCAACTGCGCAAAAAACGTTTTTTTTATTGCAAAATAAATACTTTTATTAATGATCATAGAAAGTATTACCTGCTGACCATGCGTCAAATTTTTATAGGAGCAAAATGATCAAGAATTTGATTCCCTGAAAAATTGTTCTCTTGACTTTTTTACATGGGACCAATAGATTAGAAGATTTATGATCAAATACCTTTATCAAAATGGCAGCTAAACCTCCAGCCATAGTGTGATGCCAATTTGTACTTATCATTAGAAAGCATTAATATATTGATACCGTCAAAAAAATTACTATCGCCCAAAATGTTGGAGAAAATTACCTATTTCCTGGCCTAATACGGGCACACAGAACCGTGATACTTCTTGGCTTGTAAATCTATTAGCTGGCTACACACACACATATTCTTACGCGCGAAAAATCATAATGGCGACACTTGTGTTTTCGTCTGCTGCATATTTATCATTTTAGAAAGAAGCGCCGCGTCACACGCCCCGCCAGATGTGTTCACTGTTATTAGATGAAAAGAAATTATATATTTATTGAGCAACAATAACCAAGGGGTTAATAAATATAGAACAATATCCACATTAGGCAATGTTGTGGGTTGATGATATTTAACCTATTTGAGGTATATACCATATTACATATATATTTTTACATAGATAATACACATCCCTCTTGTACAATAATACAGGGTGTCCGCAAAGTTGGGGTTTTCCTTTACACGACGTGTAGATCTTGAAAACATAAGCAATTTTTCTTAGTACCATATACACCAATGTCTTAAGGGAACCGAGATAGAGGGCTCTGCAACATCAAAAATATCTGAATACCGTCCTGTAGCCGCGACCCGCCGCGATCCGCGATATCCCAGACTGGTACCGGCTACTAGCTGAACCCGACGACAGAACTGGGTCGGGGGTCGGGGTCAGTGTGTCAGGTCAGTATGCAACCTTCAACCGACGGTAAAGGGTCACGCGTATAGAGGTAACGAACCCGTATAATCGATTGCGTTTCAAAAAAAAATAATAGTGGCACACTCATACACCAATAATGAACTCGTTGATATGTTGTTAATTTATGGCGAATGTCTTCAAAATGCTACAGAATCGTCGCGAGTGTATGCAGATCGTTTCCCTAGACGACATCATCCAAGGCCCCGCAGATTTGTGTACCTGGTCCAGAGAGTCAGGGATACGGGCCATTTGGAGGAATTTCGAGGTCAGCACAGTGGGAGGCCTAGACAACCACGAATGGTGCAAGTTGAGGAAGAACTACTGAATCGCGTAGACGAGAATCCCTCAACAAGCACTAGAGACGTGGCTAGAGAAGTGCAAGTATCAAAAACTAAAGTGTGGCAAACGTCCAACGTGTACAAGCCCTTCAACCTGACGATTTTCCAGCAAGAGTGCGGTTGTTGCATCAACATGACAATAATCCGAACTTTTTGAAGTGCATATTGGTGACAGACGAATCTACGTTCACGCGTAATGGCGTGAATAACTTTCGATTTTAGGCAGAGACGTACTTAGCGCTACTCGTCAACTGGAGAGTGAGTACTTTTTCCTTTATTTTTTTTTTTACTTGGTTGCCCTCGTTTCACTACACATTACCTTTGTTATTTCAATGGTAGTTGTTTCTGAAAAGGAAAACCCCAACTTTGCGGACATCCTGTATATAACTAATAAGTAAATTGTTTAGGAAGATAAACGGATGTACTGGGTGTTTCAATATCGACTCTCCCATTGGGATCTCGGAAACGGTAAGAGATACGAAGTCGGTTAACTGAGAGCAAAGTTGCGCATTTGAGTAACCATATAGAAAGTTTAACAATTCCGAGTATTTCCGTAGATAATAATAGTATATCAAATTCAGGGAAAATAAAAACGATTCGGACTTTTTCAGTTTCTTTCGTCTCTCTCCAAAAATACTCGGGATTCCAAAACCTTTGTAGGTTGCATTTTCTCGGTTACCAAAATGCGCAACTTTGCCTCTATTTAAGCGACTTCGTTATCTCTTACCGTTTCCGAGTTTGCAATGGTGACAGTAGAATTTGAAACACCCGGTATAAATACATTAATAGCTTTTGGGTAATTTTAAACATCGCAAAGTCGATGAACACAAACAAGTTACAATACGAGTATAATCGTGTATATTTAGGGCACATATTTCTTGCGGTATCATGTATAACTTAGGGGCTAAATATACAAAAGATTATCTGAATATTGTGTTTTGAGGCAGTATGTAAAAAAAAAGTTTGATGAATATAGTCTAGGTCGATGAAATACTGATCTCAAGACAGATTTTTGTGATATATCTATTTCTGCGATGTATGATTTGCACGAGGCTGCCCAAGCTGATATACCGTACATTTTGAATACGTGAGTGCTACGCGTAAACATGTAGTAAATCGTCTGGAAATACAGGGTGGCCGATATTTGTCCACCTTAATATCCTAAACTTATGTATGAAAAATAATATCAGAGAAATGTCCGCCTCTAGAAGCCGCGTAAACTTGAGCCCTCTTGATTACATTTTTCATCACTTTCTGGTAGCTTTCGGGAGGAATATTTTCAATCGCTTCCGTAATATTGTTCTTCAACTGCTTTACAGTATTTGGTTTGTTGGCACAAACCCCATTTTTTAAAAATCCCCATAAAAAAGTCAGGAGCCGTTAAATCCGGTGACCTTAGTGGCCAGTTCACATCACCAAATCGAGACATTAAACATCCCGGAGATACTGTTCGCAAAAGATTCATTGTTTCTACAGCTGTATGACAAGTTTCCCCGTCCTGCTGGAACCAAACGTTTTATAGGTTAAATTGTTAGATCTGAGGAGCCAGAAAGTTTTGCACCATATCACGGTAGCCCTCGCCAGTGACAGTAAGAGAACTACCGGCAGCGTCTTCAAGGAAGTATGGTCCAATGACTCCTCCAAACTGTGACTCGCCGAGGATCTAGTGGTCGTTGATAGATGACACGAGGGCTCTGATGCCCAGATACGACAATTCTACTTATTAACAATCCGTTCATATCGAAGTGGGCTCCATCGCGCATTATCAGTTGTCGGTAAAAATCGTTATTTTGGGTATTAAGCTGCAATATGGCATGCCTGTATTGTCGGCGACTTTCATGGTCACTAGGCTGTGGTTCTTGAGTTAACTGAATTTTCTATGGCCGCAAATGCAAGACTTTTTTTAAAATAGTGCATTAAAGCATCCCACAAACCGGCGCGAAATATTCGCTTTGGCTGCGAAAATTTCGCGGCGATGAATTCGCGATCAGATTAAAACGCGGCGGTTTACGGACAGGCTCAGACTTGTGCAAAGCGAATGCGATTGTTGCAGCGTTTTTATCGCGGCGTATTTCAGTTCGCCTTTGACCGTGTTTTTGACGCCATTCTTCAAAAATTCGCAATGGCAAAAACGGAATTATTGATAGAAATAGTGAAAAAGTATCCTTGTTTGTATGATTTGTCGAACGATGAATACAGGAATGTGAGAAAGAAAGACAAGATTTGGATGGAAATAGGAAAAGAATTAAATACAAATGGTATGTACCTAATACTTTTTATTAACTTGTTAAATAATTTACAGTCTACACAAATGTGAAAACGAACATTCTACTTATATATTGGGCATAGGCATATCAGAATTAAAATAATTTACGAATTTGTCACGAGTAGAAAATGCTAGCCTTGCTGCCCTCCGAGGATCATTTGCTATATCAGTAAAAGCTCCAAGCACGGGTTCTGGGGGATCTAAGAATTGAAAATATTTGTCATCGCCACTTTTACTTCGTAAAAAATTGTGTAAAACAAATGCCGTACGTACAATTAGAATAGTAGTATCTACTTTAGTTTCTAATGGCCTGTAAAATATTCGCCATTTTTGAGACAAAATACCAAACGCATTTTCCACGACCCTTCTAGCTCGACAAAGTCTTACATTGTATTTCTCTTTTCTAACGTCTGTTAAAGTCTGCTTATAAGGAAATGGTCTCATAAGGTATGGTTTTAAAGCAAATGCTTCATCACCAATTAAGACGTACGAGCAGATTTCATTTTGCCCAGGGAGAAATCTAGGTGCAGGGACATTCATTAAATTTTGTTCAAATCGTTTTCCCATGTTTGAGGTTTCGAAAATACCCCCATCACTATTTTTTCCGAAACCACCAATATCAACACATATAAATTTATAGTCCGGGCCAACAATGGCCATAACTAATATTGAATATTAAAGTAAATAGCACCAGTAATTGGAGCCACTGTTGTTAGGTCTCTTGACTGTTACATGTTTACCGTCCACGCTGCCAATGCAATTGGGAAATCCCCATCTATTTTCAAATTCTTCAGCACATTTTTTCCATATATTCTCTGTTGGTTCTGGTAAATATATATGCTCCATATGTCTGCATATCGCTTCACAGACTTCGGTTACGATTGCACTCACTGTTGTAAAGCCAACTCGAAAGCTATGCCCAATGGTATAGAAGGAGTCACCAGTGGCAAGGAATCTATAAAAAAAATCGTTTTTAGGTGATGAAGTAAAAAAAAGGTGGAAGAATATCAGAGACACATTTGCAAAATATATAAAATCTACCAAACCAAAGACCGGAGAAGCAGTGGGCAACATAAAAAAATGGCAATGGGCTGACTACATGGAATTTTTCCGTCCTTTTTTGGCATTTGCCAAAACGTCGTCTAATGTGAA
The DNA here is from genome assembly GCA_963669975.1 of Acanthoscelides obtectus. Taxonomy (NCBI): domain Eukaryota; kingdom Metazoa; phylum Arthropoda; class Insecta; order Coleoptera; family Chrysomelidae; genus Acanthoscelides; species Acanthoscelides obtectus. The sequence continues at coordinate 69,152,515 of CAVLJG010000008.1, forward strand.
AGATATTGACGTCATACATTATGAGACTGCCGAATTTAACTCAAATATATATCAGGAAAGGGCTGGAAATGTAGAAACCGAAAATTTGGAAGACCGCGGCCATGGAGAAGATGAAAATGCTGATGTAGATGCAGAAGATGCACAGAACGCCTCGGCAACACAGACAGCACCACCTTCTTCATTGAACACTACAGCAGTGACTACTCCAGGGCACACCTTTCCGCAGACTGCAACTACACCAAAATATAAAACGAGCAGAAAACGCTATGAACCACCATCTTCGTCTGTACAACAGCTCATTAATTATTTTGAAGGCAAAAAACCTGAAAAAGAGAACGAGGCCATTGATTCACTTTTCTTGGCACATGCACAGACTGTGAAAACACTTCCCTTAAAGCGTCAAGCCCGAATAAAACTAAAAATAGCCGAATTAATAGCGCACGAAGAATTTGAACATATTGAAGAAATGTCTTCAGCGTCTACCCAGAATTCTGCAAGTATGTATGATAGTAGTATGTCGTCCTTCCCAAGCGGCACTGGGTTTACTCCAATAATATACCCAACAGAGGAGGCAAATTCTGCCTCGAATTAATTTGATCCTAGTGGCAACATGTAGTCCAATTATTACAATAAAATATTTATTTCACGATCCCTGAAGTTTTCGTATTGAATAAGCCTACTAATTTTAATACATATAATTTTTTTACCTGAGTGTAATAGCAAGTCGTTCTTCTGGCGAAATAGCTTCACGATAATTTGTGTCAGATTTGCGTATTTCATCTTTCACCAAGTTCAATATTTCATCGAAACACTCTGGAGTCATTCTAAAATATACGTAAAAGCGCTGTTCATCCAGCCGAAGTTGTGGCATCAAGGTATGGTATTCCCCAAATTTATTTCGTTCCAAGTTAAAATCATGTACCCACTTCCTTCGTTTCATAAACAAAATTGAAAATAGTTGTTTTATGTACTTCGTTAAACTTAATACATACCCAACTATCAAATGGCGTTAAATAAACATAACTTACCGTGCATTTTGTTCCTCTTCTAAAGCAAGAAATAGAAGTGCCTCTTCTTCTGAAGACGAGCTCATTGCAAAAGGCAAAAATAAAATGTACGCAACCTGTCGAAACTTTCACGTTCGCGGAGCGAATAAGACGCTTAGTATGAATAAACAGGCGAAACAGATTGCGAATTTCGCTCTGAATTTCGTTGCGAATACTTCGCCGCGATTATTTCGCGCCGGTTTGTGGGATGCTTAATAACGTGCGGCGAATACCCAGTTCTTGAGAAGGATTTCTGGTAGACGTCTCAGGGCGCTTCACTATGCTTTCAAGAACTCTCTCGATAATTTCCGGAATACGAACAGTTCGAACACGGCCCAATCTTGCCAAGTCTTTAACTTCACCTGTTTTTTCAAATTTCCGCACCAACTGACGAATTGTGTTGATACTAGGCACTTGTCGTAGCTTACGAATCGTGGCAACAGTCGACTCATTATTTAAGTAAAACGGTTTAACAATACGGACGCGTTGTGGGATCGTGTAGCGCTCCATGGTGAATTGGACACATGTGCTTTACTACGGCGCAACCTATTGGAATGCGTGTATCAGTTTTATATTGGCCACCCTGTATTATTCGGGTTGTTGTGTGCTAGGCGCGCGTTCGTCGCGGAACGTGTGTGTATGGCCAGCGGTTGATATAATTTCATATCATAGTGCAAGAATCAGCTACCTGAAAACCATAGATACTAAAAATGTCACACACAATGTCACTGAAAAATATTGAAATTTATATCCAAAAAGTATTTTAAGCAATTACAGTCATTGTGTCTCTTATTGCCTTTTAATACCTTTTTTAATTCGGCCTTATGTATTTCACAGTGAGAGTAACATGTTTTCTTTATGAGTGCTATGCCACTAGTTTCGCGACGTCAACGTTTCAATATGCTAATTCTACGGTTTTCATGTATATGAAAAAAGGTCTCGAGACAGTCCCGCACATTACGTGCTTAAATGCTTCTCGCGTTACCCAAGCGAAATATGACCAGCTTTCTACTATTCAAAACATCCCCTTGTTATTTATAACGATGAAATGTTTCCGCAGTAGGTACAAGCAACATCATCGGTATGATTTTAATCTAAACGTACATTTTATCTTGTCATGTTATTCGGTATTCAAAATTTGTGGCCTACCCTTAAGAAAAACCTATGTAGCTGCAGGGGTGAATGTATAAGACAAGAGTGGGGAGAACACCGTTCAAAGCAATCATCTTTTTCAAGATCAAGAAGCTCTCGAGAGTCTCGGGAGCAGGCCAGGGCAATTCCTGTGTAGTCAGCGTTATTCATAAAAACGCCCTTTCTGTTGCCTTTCCTTATGATGCTTCTCTTGCTGCCCCGTTTAGGCGGTCAAGGCTTTCGATTGTATAGCTCCCAACTCTCCTACGAGGGTTATTTGGTAAGAGGTTTACCGAAATTTTACCGATTTACACCGAACCGTAACTCAGCTTTAGACAATCGATATACCATCAAAATAGATGCTGATGATCCGCTTGGGTAGATACATTATATAGAGTGTTTCAAATTCGTCCCACACCGTTGGTATCTCTGGATCTGTAAGAGATACAAAGTACAAAGGTAATCAACAAAATGCCGATTAGAAAGTTTCGAAATTCTGGAGAGAGACGGAAAAAACGAATTTTCACAAAATCGTTTTAATTTTTGCCTGATTTTAATTGTAGTGGGATGCCAATGCACATTAACATTGCGACTTTTTTCCACTAGAAGATGGCATAATTAGAATTACAATATGACATTTCGTCATTTGTCCTCCACAATCAACTTTATTGTTTCTTTAATTTTTGCGCAGATCATATAGTTTTTAATTCTGATTTGAAGAATATATCATAAGTACTACATTGGCATTGTCAAACCTTAGTTAGAAAAACAGACTTACCTATGTAAGCCTTGAAATTGTCAGATTTCATTTTGTTTTGTATACCACACCAAACCTCAAGTTGTACATAGCAACCGAGTTTGGAAGACTGAAAAGAATAGAAATAAATCGAGTGAAGAGTGAAGAATATGCAGAGAAGAGTCAAGCTTTGCTAACACAATAACTGACATTTTAATCATCTGCCATGATTTATTTATAATTATTATTGTTGTTACCATCAATACAATTTTGATGTTATATTCATGTTTTACCGTACCATTTTATTTCCTTATAATTTTCATCCAACAACACTGAGAAACAGTTCTTTCCCTGAAAATTTGAAATGCTCTACAATAACACCAGTTCCCAAAATAAAGAATTCTAAAAGATGCAGCGATATGAGACCAGTAAATGTGTTACCAGACATTGAAAAATTATTAGAGTCCATAGTGCATGACCAATTAATGCAGTTTATAGAAGAAAACAAAATTTTAGTGGAGGCGCAAGCAGGCTTTCGAAAAAAATATTCCACAGAAACAGCTTTCCAGTTGGTAACTGAGAATTGGAGAAGAGCCATAGACTCAGAAGAAGTTGTCATAGCAGTATTTTTAGATTTGAAGAGGGCATTTGAAACGATTGATAGAGATATTTTGTTATGTAAATTGAAGGCATATGGTATAACAGGAAGTGTTTTAGATTGGTTTAGAAATTATTTGTCTAAAAGGATGCAAGTTACAAAAGTTAATGACACTATTTCATCAAAAATTGAAAATACGTTGGGTGTTCCACAGGGCAGTATCCTGGGACCACTTCTTTTTATTGATTTATTCAAATTTTCGCCGATGACACTATGATTTATATAAGTACTAAAAATATTCAGTCTGGTATCTCTTATATAAATGAAGACTTGAAGCTTGTCTCAAAATGGTTAGCATCTAACAGACTAAAATTAAATGCAAGTAAAACGAAAGCCTTGTTAATCGGAAAAAAACAATGTACAAATGTTCAACTGAATATTGATGGTGAAGATATTGAATTCGTAGAACATTTTAAATACCTGGGAGTTTTTGTTGACTCTCGATTAATTTTTGATATTCATTATGAAAAAGTTATAAATAAGATTAGTAGTAAAGTGGGATATTTATCGAGAGTTTCTGGATGTCTGAGTTCATATAGCAGAAAAATTATCTATAATACCATCATTCTTCCAAATTTCTTGTACTGTTCGACTATTCTGTATTTAGCAAATAATTCCATTTTTGAAAGACTGCAAATTTTACAAAATAAGTGCATGAGAATAATACTAAATAAAGATAAATATACTCCAATTAGGCAAATGCTTAGCAAATTAGAATGGCTCATTGTAAAACATTTTATCAAATATCTTGTAATGATATTCATTTATAAAGTAAAAAATAATATATTTCCAAGTCTAACTAATTTAACATCATCAAATGTCGACCATCATTTACATAATACCAGAAATAAAGATGACTTCCATTTAATGACCAAAAAGTATAACATATGCTACAAATCTGTATTCCATCAAGGGTTGATTGAATATAATAAATTATACTCGGAGATAAAAGACCAGAAAACTTTGACAAAATTTAAAGTAAAATTGAGAAATCACTTGTTAAATCTACAATTATAGGTTGCCCAGCATTTACATCATACACCATATGGCTTGAATTTACTAGTTCTAAGTTGTTTACAATTGTTCTGTTTATGTAGCCAAATGTGCTAAATAAATCTTTCTACTACTACTACAACAAATTCGTGGCCAACTAAGGTCATACATCACTGAATTTAGGACTGAAAGGTCCATTTAAATGCACGAAATTCCAATATAGCGGCCATATGAAAAAACAAAGATGACGATGGAAGTAAAAAAAATGTCGAATTGAAAATTTGTACAACACCATCTTGTAGAGGAGAATAAGTAACAATGACAACGTGCAATTTATTTTGCAATCTCATATCAAATAAAGTTGGGAAAAAATAAATGTGATTTTGGGATAAATCTGGTATGCGAAACAAATGACAATCTGATAATTTCAAGGTCTACCTAGGAAATTCTGCTTTTTTTGAACTAACTAAAATTTGTCAGTACCAATGTATCATGTATGATACATATTTGGAATCGGAATTAAAAACTATTCATCTGTGCAAAAATCCAATATGGGGACCATAAGAAAAAATAAAATTGTTGCTGACGTTCCACTGCAAATAAAGTCAGGAAAAAATTAAAACTATTTTGGCAAAATCCCATTTTTCCGGAAGTACTTTGAATATCGAGGGTCGAATTTGAAACACCCTGTATAGAATGTTTCCTGAGCACATGAGATAAAAGTTCAATAGGCAGCCTCGTATCTACGGTAGAAATTGTTTTTTCGAAAATCTTAAGAGGCTACGCAGTCTTATAAAATAATCAAGAAAATCATCGCTGTTGTACAGTTTTCGTGAAACACACTGTATATAAGGCTTTAGATGTCGGGGCTCTAAATTGTATGGCTCTTTTTACAGCTGAGTCAACAAGTTATGGAAATAAAGTATAAATGATCAAATCGGTGGTGTAAAAAAACTGATACCCGATATGCGAAGTATTTTATTTTTATGAAAATGAAACCAAACAGATACGCCATGTTATGGCTTGATCAGAGTTTTAGGCAAGCACGACGGCGCATGGCTTCTCATGACGCAATTTAGGATACACTACACTTGCTTCATAGTCATCCAACCATATTATCGTTATAACACAATCACATTAAATGATATTACAATTTCTAAGGGTTAGTTTATAGATCAGGTGGTATTGAACCTTGGAATTAGTGGATACCATCGAAAAAGGATAATGTTATAGAAATAAAAAATGAACGACGGAACAATCATATTTCTTCAGACCTGATTTGTCAACTATCTCTTAACGTCAACAGGAAAATTAATTTGATATATAGCAAATGAAGAGTCCTATCAAAAATACATCTATAAGGTACCTGTACCGAATAAGGCAAAGCACCTAATAAGGCCATGCTTTGATTTTACAGAAACTGTTAACATTTAAAATTAAAGATTTCTGCAGTTCTACAAATTTATTGAGAGAAGTTAGTAGCCAAAAATTCAGCAGCTGTGGAGCGGCGCTAGATGACGCGGTAGGACAACATCGGTTCTCAAGATGTGTTTCTGATTTAAATTTCTCTCCGTTTTTGCATGTTGTCGGCTTCTTTTTGCGGAATCTCTTGTTAATTCAATCAGGTAAGTCTAAAAGGCATGTGCAGGTAGTTATTCGCTGTTGCCAGGTTTTAAAAATTTTCATTTTTGTAAATTGTACAGGTATATTTAAGGTTAGATGTGCGTAATAAGGTCATGTTAAATAGTTCCCAGAAGAATAAAGACAAAAACTGGTACTGTTTCATATGTGATCAGGATGAAATACGTGACATGCGTCTGTGTGTAATATGCTTAAAATATGTCCGTGAGGAATGTGTAGGCTTGTGTAGAGGCGATAAGGTATCGTTTCTGTTTGTCACCAATGCGAAGGCAAAAACAAGTTGAAATCTATCTGGATTCAAGAATTATTTATTATTGTTAATTAGAAATATAAATTCGTTTATTCAAGAGTCTTGTTTTATATTTTGTCCGTGCCTTTATTAAACACAAGATCATGGCCCTATTTGGATACGTGAGTTCCTAATAAAGCCAACGGTAATGTTTCCAAAAATGTATATTTTTTATATGAAAAGAAAAGTTCTTGGGGCTATCCGATACAGCTTATTCACTGGACATGCATAATATTACCTTTAACATTTCATGATCGTTTCGCAAATATTTATGGAGTTGCAGCAATCCAAACGTTAACGTGGCCTTATTTGGTACAGGTACCTTACTTATGTGATACATCAGTTTGAAATCAGTGTGAAGTGTTCGTAAGATGATAAGTTACTTGAACAAATAACAACTCAAAATAATATTCAAATAAGGACAATTTTGTCTTATACTACGACACCGATAGTTGTGTTTAACAACGATCATACCCAAATTCTTAAGCTGAGATCAAGTTGCGCTGATTTTCTGCTCTTTAGTCAATTAGACTTGTTATAAGGTAGTCAGTAAAAAATATTAATTCCTGTTGGCGCTTATAAAAAATATCTATAAAATACAAAACCTAGTCCAGCTGGTGCTGCACAGCTAGAGTAGAGAATGTGTACGTAGAGCAAACGCTTTGGATTGCAGGGGCGATCTGGCCCGAGTGCAGGCCTTTGCCCAGGCCGCCGAGACAGGCCTAGCGACAATGATCGGATCTCCGTAAGTCATCGTGTTGTCATCGACATAACTGTTGTGTGTGCTTGTATTCTATATTCTGCGTCAATCATTCACTGTAGGCACTATAAGGAATTGATCTCCTGCTCTTGAACATGTTAAGTTTTTATGGTGGTATAACCCCACCTTCTGAGATTCAGGCGCCTCAAAATGACTCACATAATCATAAATGGCCAAACATTTTCTTTTCGTTCTTTTCATGATGATAAAATGACTAAAGTTCCTCCATCTGTGCATCTTTCATACCAAACTTGTATATTGTTTGAAGGTGGATCAGTTTCTTATGCACCCAGTACAAATATATGAATCAACGTTGCTTTTGCCAATCGTTCTATGAAAACAACATTGTAGGCAACATTTCTGATTGAAGACAATTACGTAGTTTTCTACGTATTGTCAATTAATTACATTACTTGTAACGCCCACATTTCAAATGATGCAGACTATTTCTTTAGTCAGAAATTTGTTTGCAATATTGTAAACATTAAGTCATGCTTTAGCTGTTCCCCTCAAAATGTCTTAAAAGTATCTTGATGTTGTAGTATAATTTAGAGAAATTATTAATATGGAGGTAGGGTGTGTTGATTATATCTTTAATGTTTTCTTTTTAAGCATGTTCTAAAAATACTGTGATAACCACTTTAAATTATCATATTGAAAATTAGAAGTATAGATAGAAGCATTTAAATTCTCTTCTTCTTATTCTTATGAAAATTCACAAATGTTGGTGAATTATATCACTGAGATCATCGGGCTGTTTGATTGGCGAAAGTGAATATATCTCACATGCTAGCCATCAAAAAACAAAGAAAAAAAACGCTACCTCAATATCCCCACACAAGGAACTACGCCGCACAAAGTTTAAAATGAATATTTTAATGTACCGGGCCATTAATAAAGGACAAAGGCTGCATTCGGCAACCCCTCAACCTAAAGACATCAATCAGTTAAGCAAATTTATGATGAAAGTGGCGAGAAGAAATTGATGAAAATTATTTTCAGCTTCCTAAAATGGCCCCTAGATGGCGTCATTCTAATTTCAAAAATTCAAACACGATTATTTTGCAAAAATTCATAATTACTTTCTGGACATGCCGCTTATGTTAGGTGGATTGGAAGAGGAAGTCCATTTCCTTGGACAACCCGGTAATTTTTAGGACTACCTCTATTTCTAAAGTAGTACAAACTCTATGATTTCATTTTAGATCCCTTGACATGACCTGCCTAGATTCTTATGTATGGGGCAGAATTAAATATACTGTTTATAGAACACACGAACTTCACGGCAAAATATAACTGGGCGCGAAAGAAATGCCATTTAACAAATTCCTGCTGCGAAAGTCGAAACTGTTGATGCAACGCGTAGAAGGGTACAACTATGCATCGATCATGATGGAAAGCAGTTTTAACACTTGACCAGATATTGAACAACTCCCTTTCCGCTGAAAAATCAAATTGATTTTTTTAGTACCACATACATATTTGGAAAAAATATTAATTAAAAAGTCAGTTTATTCTTTATATGTTAGATATGGCATACTATAATTTCTTAATACTATTTTAAAATATATAGCCGCTAAAATATTACAATAAATGTAACATATCTCATAACTCACGCCCTTAGGACCGGTATTTCAATCGCAAGTTATGTATCTTTCTGGTTAGTTAACTATAACCAGGAAGTTAACTTGTAGTTGCCTGAAAATGCGTTTTTCAAGTATTTTGACAGCGCCAGCTAATTTACTAGAAGGTCATCATATGTGTATATCTATCTTGCAACCCTGCATCTGCGGTTCGTAGATATCGTGTTATGTGCATTTTGTGGGCTCAGCGTCTTCTGTCATACTCATATACGTCTTACGTGTCATACATGACAGCTTGTCCTTTTTTGTATGAAATTTTATAAGATTTTTTAAATTTGAATAAAACCTTCGTCAAGCAAGGTAAGCTTTTTCAAGCATTGCTTGCACAAATGTTTAGTTGTAGACTCTAGAGGCGGGATTATAGAAATGTTGATAAAACAGATGATAAATGCAGTGTCTAATCAACCTTTCATAGGTCACAAAATAGGCTAAAAATACAATAATTGTATAAATACAATTATTATATCTGTAAATATCTATTAAATATCATGTTTGTCACCATTTTTAACATCACTTCTACAATCGACGACCCAAAAATAAAGGTCTTCAGCAGCAGAGAAAAATACTACTCCAGCTGCTAAAATCTACCAAAAACTGTTTTCTAGCATGGAGAAAGAGAACATCAAAAAAGAGCTCAACATTTCCCAAAAGATGTACTGATGTTAGTATTATTATTGGTCAGTGAAAACAAAAGTATGATAGAGAGTAAAAGAAGTGACAAAGTTTCCTGGAAAGAGAAATGACCTGTTCTTACAGTCCCCTTTGTAAGACGGAACTTTGCAAGGTCTTCTTGCCTCTTCGTATTCATGTCGTAATCCACAAACATAGATATGAATTGTAAATTTTCAAATAAACGGCAAATTCTGCGCTAATAAACGTCAGATACAGTCTTTCTAGTTAACTTATAGATGGTCTTCTGGTTAAGGTTAACTACCGTTCTTTTACAAACATGATTTTGAAAAACGCTTATTCATAAATATACGGTTATGGTTCATTTGCGACTGAAACACCGGGCCTTAGCGAGTCTAAATAGGAGAAATGGCTAGAAAACACGGTATTTCAAGAATTACTCATATTGTAGGGACAGCTGATATTGAACACGAGGTATAATTTAAGAAAGAATGTTTTTCATATATCAAGCGATAGCTGCGGTTATGAAAAACCGAAAATATAAATTTTAAAGTGAAATATCATCTCATATTAGGACATTTTACACAACTATTCATAGCATTAATCCCTCTTCTTATCCAGCACTACTTGAATATTGGAATCACGATTTTATACAATTTGTTACGCACTTGTATTCGAAATTTTCTAAATAATTAAAAAAACGCATGACACATCCACAAAGCGCCGTCTAGCGGTCACAAAATTAAATAATCTGACAAGATTGAGCACTTATTAGGAGGGTAGGTAAATACTTTTTAAAACGGAACCAAGATTATCAAAATCGGTGCAGACAAGCAGAAGTTATAAACCAAAATACGAAGAAATGACACCAACAAAAAAGTTCGGAAATTGAGCAGTAAATTCGAATGACTACCTAGCGGTCATTCTAGGAAGCTGAAAATAAACCCCAACAATTTCTCTTGGTTTTATTGTAAAATGTCTTGTCCGATAGCTCTAGGTTGAGTGGTTCCCACTCTATCGCCCGCGTCTTTTATTATTGACCCATCTGGTATAAGTAGGCTTTGTAATTTCTGCACGACTATTGAGGTATTAAGACTTGTTTGGAGTAGGTTCCTGTATATTGCTTGGTTCCTATAAAAGTGGCATATTTTGTACAGTAACCGTGATAAGCACTAACGGATGCCCTAAAAGTTGTGGCACAAAATACATTGGCTTTAATTTTAACAAACACAAAATAATATCAAGTTGCCTTTGGAAACAAAAGTTTGTTTGATTACTTTACTGTCAGTTGACATTTTTTTAATTTGAAGTTTTCGCTTTCAGATGTCGTATAAATTAGAAATAAGATAAAGTATCTACCGAGAAGTTTGTTGGCGGGTATTCAAAGCTGAAATCTGTCGAATATTCCAGATTGAAAATATTTCACGCATATCTATTTATCGAACAATAACGGAGTGCGAGCAGGGAATACCGTGTCGGAATCTCCCAAAAAGTAGAAGACCACGTCTTTTTACTGCACAAAGGTCAGAGAGATTGGTGAGAAGAGCAAAAATTAAGTTGGAATGTCGACAAGGAGACTGGCTCGTCAATACAGATCTTCTAAAAGTACGATATCGTTGGAATTGAGGAGGAATGGTCTTGAATATCGACAGGGACTTTAGTGCCCCAAGTATTCTCGCGCAGCTCGTCCGTATACCAAGATGGGGTCGTCAACTGAGGCGGATACACAATGGAAAAATCATTATTTCAGATGACGAAAAGTATTTCACTTTGAGTAGTTCTGAAATGAAGCGAAATTACAGGTTTTATACGGACAACGTAGAGGAATGCCCTGACAATGTTAGATACAAACGTAAAGCGAAATATGCAGATTACATTCATCTCTGGTTCGCAATTTCTAACAGGGGTGTTTCCCAACCTTTTGAGGGAAGAGTGAGGGGTGGAGCTTTGAATAGTCAGAGCTATATTGATAACTGCCTTTCCAAATTAGTTCAGTTTGTGCACGTATATCATACTAATGAACATATCGTATCTTGGCCAGACCTAGCATCACGCCATTACTCAAGACATATCCAAAAGTGGCTTCGACGACACAACATACCTTTTGTTCCCAAAAACGATAATCGTCCAAACTTGCCGTCCAGAACCTCATGAGATACATTCCAAGAAATTTGCATCTGGTAGAGGAGAATGGGCGACTCCACATAATTCGATAGTATATTTTAGTTTAATATTGAGTTGAAATTTATGATAACTAGTTAGTGTTTAAATAGGTTTCTTGATTAAAAAAATTCGATAAATATTTTGTGCCACAACTTTTAGGAAATACATTAAGTTCTTTATTTCCTTATGCTAGCCAAGAATTATCGTTTGATACGTTACTTGTAAGACGGATTAAATTGGTGAGGATTATTTTTATGACTATAAGTCGCACACGTCTGTCATACCTTAAAATCTACTACTTTGTATTATTGTTAAAATCATTTTATTTTTTGCATCATAATGACAAACTAATTGCCATCTTAGTGGAAGTAAAGTTACCAATAGGAATTATCAGTAATAATTCAACAACGCAGCCTTCTTTTAAAAATAACTAAGACAAGTCTTATATTTTAGAATTCTTTTATAATCAACGTTGATTTTTCCTGTAATAAAACGCTCCCTTATTCCCTTTAGACTTCTTTTCAGCTTTACTCTTTAGAGGATTTAGCTTAATTAGCATCTGTGAATTTTACTAATTGGAATTGTCGCTCTGACTGAACGAGTTTTGCTCCGAAGAGATTTTCACGAAATTTGGTAAAGAGGATACCAATTAAGGTCTAAGTTTGTCGAAATAGGACTTTAGGAATTGGAATAGGAGTAAAATGCTGTGTAAATGTAGTAGACATTTGAAGTTTATTCTCAAGGTTGAAAGTCATGGATTCCATGTTCCACAAAATCTTCATCACAACAGATAAAATCGGCAGTAGATAAGAGATGTTGATTTTCGTAACTTTCAGGTATTCGTTATTAATCGTTACTCTACTACTAAGAAATTATTTACTATATTGGTTGCTTTATTAACTGAGTAGTACGACTATTAACGGCAAGATTAAATACGTAAAACGATCTAGCATCATATAATGTCAAATATAAGTTATGATTTAGTTTAGTGTAAGGAAAACAACTTCCAAATAATATCATCTGCTAGATTATTTGAACCATAGTTGATATAGTATGCCGTACTTAATGAAAACAGACCCTCAAGATTCATGCAAAATGAGATAATGTGCTGTCGGAAATCAAAACCATATATTATGTCTTGTTGTAAGAAAGTTAATCATTATATGAGCTTGTGGAAATTTAGAAAGCGCTTTTCCGATAAACTGACTTCAAAGATATAAAGCACGGTATCAGCAATGTGATTTCTGATACCTATCTTGTGCTACCATGTAGATAAGACACATCGTGCCAGTATAAAGAATTCTATGCGGGGCTTACTCTACACGTCAGTGGTGCAAACGGTGCAGAGGCCAGCGTTGCTATTCATCGATTGTACGGAAAACTCAGGAATCTAAGTATTCAAAGTATCTACACGGTGTCCCAGAAGTCGGCGCCGAGCCGGAAACGGGGGATAAGACAAGCCATAATAGTTATCAGAAAAAAAACCAAGTCGGGTACTTTTCAAATTATAGGGTTTAAAAAGAAATCGGCAAAATTCACACCCAGTGATGATCGTTTAGTTCCCATTACTACAAATTTCAATTTTTTCTTAGACAAAGTGACATACAGTGTCATTTTATGCAGTAACAGCAAGACAGATAGTAACGCCACGTTTGTTAATTCGTGAATGTATTTATTAAATTCACACTAAATGTTCAAACTGCCTTCCTTCAGCAGCAATGCAAGCTTGATATCTTCTTAGATATGATCGGGGTATCAGACGAGCGTTTCTTCCGTTATTCAAAATTCAGCTGCTTCCGTTATTGTGTCCCGTAGCTTAGCTGAATTTTCGATTGAATTTCAATAAAGTCTTGCTTTCACCCGTTCCCCAGTAAGAAAAAATTGAGTGAATTTAAGTCAGGTGGACAAGCTGGCCACGAAATTGTGCCAGACCGCCCTATCCGGGGCGGGGTATTCCGCATTAAGATATTCTCTAGCTGAACGGGCATGGTACACCGGGCAGCCGTCTTGCTGGTTCTACATGTCTCTGTAAATGCTTAGTGGTACGTCTTCCAATAAATTTCTTAAATAGTTTGTAAAAAGTCTAAATACGTTTCACCATTCAAGAACTCTGGCAGCGGAAAGGATACAATGATTCTCCGATTTAGAATCCCTGTCTTTAAAACTGTGATCTCTATTGTTTTATCAAATCCAGATTTTCTACATGCCACCGTGTATGCTGTGTAAATTCATGTTACCATCTTTTTTTAATGTCGGCTCATCAGTCCATACGACCCTAAAAATCGCGGATCTTCCCCGATGAATCTGTAACATTGTTTGACAAAACTCAGCTCTTGGAAGATAATCCCGTGGTTGTAGAGACTGTACTCGCTGTACGTGGTACCTGTGGAGCTCGTTCTTTCGCAGGATTCGGTGGACTGTACTTTTGGGCACTCCGGTGCTTGCTTCTATTTGACGTACTGAAGTACTCGAGTCGTCTTCGACTGCTCATAGTACGACGTGCTCGTAACGAAAGGAAATTCTTCCTTCACCATGTACTGGATTTGGGAATTGTCCCTCTGAGAGTAAACGTTGCACATTGACAAAAACTCAGTGATGGAGTTGACAAGCAGCTTTTGGGTACCTCTCACGATAAAGCCTAGCTGCAGCACTACCATTGCATCTACATTCCACATAAATGATGTGCAAGTTGGCGTATCCTGTACGGTGAACATAGGCATGGTGATACTACACAATCATGAATTAATAGAAGTCGCCTTACTATCTGTCTTGCTGTCACTACATAGAATGACACTGTCCGTCATTCCGTCTAAGAAAACATTGGTAGTAATCGGAACTAAAAGATCATCGCATAATGTAGAATTTCCCGATTTTTTCCCCGTTTCTGGTTTGACGTCGACTTCTGGGACACCTTATGAGAAACGATTACGAATAGGTACAGTTTTAACAACTTCACTTCACATACAGCTTCAAGCATTCGAAAAAGGTAACAACTTTGTGTAGATGTTGGTCTAATGTTCTTCTTTCGTGATCAAAGTCAAAACAGTTAAGAAAACCGGCAACTTAGCAGTAGTGTTACTACTAACGAGGGATGGGCTGCCTGGACGCAATGTTGAATATTTACCCTTTTTATAGTAAGATACCAGGTTTGCCAGACATTTCTTATCTTTTGAAAGTCAAAATGTGGGGCATAGAATAGGGCATCTTTCACTGATACAAGGTGAAAAAGGCCTAGTAAGAATACGACTAACTTAAGTTAAATTATCTTTGCTTGCTTTTTATATAGGTAAAGGGTGAGTTTCTAGTGTCAGCTTGATCGATACCTCTGTTATTACGCATTGTATCTAAAAACGTTGAGTACAAACATTGTAGCTAACAATATGATTATTACTTGGAAAATATGCTCATTTCTTCAGAATGAGTCATGACTACGAGGTGATCCAAACATACCCCTTTTTCTACAAATCCCTACATTTAATTGCAGATTGTTGAGATATTGGATGATCTATGGAAAAAAATTCTCAACTTTGACAATTCGCACCCCGCTAATGTTGTAGCTAGAGTACTACTACTTTTTCGGCAAAAAAATCTCTTGACCTCATATTTTGTCACTATCTACTTACCTTTTCAGTTTCTCAAACAGCTCATACAGGGTGGTCAATAAAGCAAAATAAATTATTTCTCAGAATTTTAAACAGGATCACATTTTTTGAATCTCCTTTCCACAAGTGTTTTCTGATATCAAGTTGATGGTGGTCTGTTCTAATGGTTTTTGGGTTACAAAGAACACAGGAACAACTTGGTTTTTCTACTTTATTGTATGAGGCTGGGTATATTTAAATTATAATGAAGATCAATCCAAATCAATGCTATTTTTTATTTTGAAGGTATTGTAGTATTTTTCATTTACCTTGATATCTGATGTACAAAAAGGTTAGCTGTAACCTAAGAACCAGTCGTAACAAGCTTCCATAAACCTCATATTAAAAAAAGGTTGTAGAATAAAAAATCAAGGTATGTGAAAATATACAGGGTGTTCCATTTGAAAATGTTTAGAAATCGTTCACTTTGTGATCTTAACCATCCTGCATAAACCCTCCATAAGATCTGTGATGGTGAGTAGAGAGAAACAAAAAATGGGATCATAAAGATTTTCTAAAGAAAAATTCAGCCCCCGATCTATAACAGTTGTTAAAATAAATGACTCAACTTTGGAAACACCCTGTATAGACGGAATTCACACAGCCGGATCCCAGACACAGTCACCGACAAGTCGCCCACCACTGTATGAACAAACCTTAAGTAACTCTATTGTACACCTTGATGTTGAAGGATTATTTTAGTATGTCTTCGTGTAGATCTCGCCAAACGCCAAACGCCACTAGTGCCCCACGTTTGGTCTTTCAGAAAATGAGTAATGTAAGGCAGCTCTGGGATCTTGGACTATTTGAACTCATTTATCAGCCTATGCAACTATGAAACTTGTATTCACTTCGGATGTTACATTTTTAAGATGTTAGGGCTTGGTGGTAGAGAATGAAGAATTTTAAACTAACATTTAGACGTATTGTCACCTTATTGGAATGCTCAAAAGTCTGTCCATCCTGCCGGTTTTGCATTCTATAACATAAGATGGACATTTTGTGGTACCAAGGATTCGGAACTAATACATAGTATCGGGCTGACTAATATGTAATGAACGATTAAGTTTTTATTTTCTAGAAAACCTGAGTAGAGTCGAAAATGTTTTATGGTGGAGGAGGTATAGTCGGAATCGCAATTATGCACCTCAGTAATACTTTAACAGTCATTGCGTAAAGTCTAATGAAAAAATGAGAGATACTGAAACCCATTTCCAGCACTGCTGCACGTAAGACATGCCAAAGGGTAGCTCATTACGCAGCCTTCGAAGCAACAGCACAGTGGTCCTTCCAACGATTCCGCAGTTGTGGTTATTTCTTGATAGTTTAACCAAGTAGAAACATAGGAATAAACTTAACGTGTTCTACCTGAACACAGCCAACCCATTACTACATTCGCGTTTCCGATAAATTATCTGAGATAAAATGAGATACCGTAGCGTCATATATGAGAATTTGCAATAGCTGGGTTTCTCCTCTCCGCAACTATATGCTACTTGACTCATATCTAATTTCATACAATGAATGAGTATTTCTTACCGTATTTGGCTAAGAAAAACGAAATATATTGATTTCAATTTTTAGATGCGCAAGATGGATATATAAATCCAATAAAAAAATACAGTTTTTATTTTTAATATGAAACGGTGAAGACTATCGGCCAAGATGTGACGTCATACAAATTGTAAATAAAGAAACGTCATCCGTGTTTCGTATATCGTGTTCTCGTTTTACTGAAAAAACATTATGGGCTTTTGGTTCGTAAAGGCAGAACCCAGATTTCTGCTCTGCTGAGTTGAGTAACATCAAGACTTCTACGTAAGTACAGTGCATTTGATATAACGATAGACAAAAAAGAAAAGATTAAATAGCAGAGCAGAGGTCTGTATACATATTTATCATTTCGCCGTACATTCAACTGGCTAGACCATCTTGTCACTGGAGATAATAGGTCGGTTATCGATATTAACCATACATGCAAGCGTCAGTGAGCGTAGTTCATTACAACAAGCCAGGAAAATCTACACCAAAAAGATATATTCACCCTGGTAAGGTGATTATCTTCACTGTTTAGATGTACATGTACTAATACACCGGGAAATTCTTCCTACTATTCATACTAATACCACGATGTACAGTGTACTATAATCCACTTGAAAATCTATTTTCACTACAAAGCCTGACCTCATATTGCTAATTGTACCTGACAAAAACTACTAAAGCTGAAATGGGAAATAGTGACATTCCTTCCATATTGACCAGAATAATCCAAAACAGTTCATTTTATTCCGATCATTAATTTTATCGTTTGCGGGAAAAAAGCTTCGATGAAGCTCAGCTGCAGCAGTACATCGATGACTTTTCTTCAAATCCAAATCGGCGGAGCTTAATGGGGATGCCATCCAAGGTGGCCAATCGCTGGCTTACGAGTAATTGTTATTTCATAAATAGATAAATTATACATGTCGCTCATTACTTATTAGCCAGCCCGATACAAACAAGTGGTAGTAGGTTACCTCTTCTTTTGTCACACTTGACAAATTATTCCAAATTGTAAAACCTTTAACAAATATCCCAAATAACCGTGTAGCAAAATTTCTCCCCAACCTTGCCGGAAACTGTAGGAACGGGCGCCCTAATTTCCTTCTAGCACTTAGCTGAGCAACCTCATAATTGCAATGTTCAAGTTAAAGCTTAACTAGCTTATGCAAATTTCGCCAACTTTCCTTGTTAGTGTATTCCAGGTACCAGCTTTCGACTTGTTAAAAAGTTAACGAACATTATTCAGCATAATTTTACTATACAGGGTGTTCTAGGATAAGATGGCAGTCTCTCGTATGCATATAGAACACAAAAAATAATGTTATTTATAAGTCTATGCCTAAAAAATGTCATACGCTTCCCTGCCAAAATACAGGCTCTTTAAGGACGATACTGGAGATCAATATTTCTTAAATAACTTTTGAACAACACTGCACAATTCAACGAAAGACGACATTGTAACTAGTTAGTGCCTTACATGGTGGCAATATAAAACAATTAGCCTGTTTAAATAGCCAGGGGCGGACCAGCCTCAACGTAACATTATTAATTTTTTTAATAATGTGCAACATAAACATGACTGAACGACTGCTTTATTGAGAGGCTTGATCTTCAAGATCATGAAATTGTCTTGCTTAACATCGATAATAATCTGAGACGCTTTGAAAAAAAAAACGCTCGTATCAATACCAGGATTGCAAGGGTACACTGGCAAGAACAAGTATATTTAACAAATTATAAATTTTAGTATGAAAGCTCACAACGCATTATAACTTTCAATTTTCAATGAACATAGCTTTCGGTAATACCATATCTTACTAGTGATTTTATTTAAATCACGTCAACAGTTAATAGTCAAGTAGTTCGAAATATAAAGTCAGGATATGGATTCTGTTTGTATCCAAGTTCAGAAAAAATGTTGAACCTCTAAAAGATCTTATCTGATTGTTGACTGCAATTCAGGGCACTCATGCAAAACTTTAAGAGGCCTGATGTATAAATTGTATGAGACTAACTTTACTTTTACGTTGAGATATATCAGCTGTGTACCTGACTCCAATACCGCCACTTTCTTATCTTGATATCTTTCGAGAACTTCTATCTACATCTGAAATTGTATTAGGATTGTCAACATATCAGAAATATCACTTATTCAATGGTCTGTACCTGATTTTTTGTGAATCAGGGTAAAGAAGCCTAGCATAGCGATAGGAGCAAGCACTTCTGAAGATGTATGCCCGTGGGAAACTGGAGCTGGTCCACCTTCCTCAGCCCAACCATCTGCTATCCATCACCACTTGGTGCAAGAAGCACGTTCTAGGAAAAACTCGTCTTCGCAACTGGATTCAGCTTCGTCGTCATCAGCTGATGTGAGCGTTGCTGCAGCTGCCTCAGCTGCGCATGCTGTTGTCGAGGTTGCTGACAAGGTAAGAACGTAGACACAACTAGATACGCCACAAATAGTGATTTTGTCGAACACTGCATAACTGGCCACACTCTTGGCCGAAGCGCCAAATATCGCCCTACGGATGAGATGATATCTCAAGATATAAATTATCTCATCAGAAGCATGTCGACTGAATCAATGTACACTGAGAAAACGTGGCCTCTTAAACAGTTGTTCCGGAAAATTTTCGTTAACCGTAATAAATATTTTAATGATTCTAAGTCACTAAATTATTCAGTTTAACTAAACTGAACTTTCTATACTATTAAACTAATTTGCTTGAAAATTACAAATCATGTATCTGTTTTATTAAACTATTTAATTAGTATAGGTAATTCAAATTATACAGAAAAGGTACTTTTCAAACAGTTAAACATGTTAATAAGAACAGTTGATTTGTGTATTTGTCATATTATACAAGTATCCCCTTAGATCTAAATAAAATAATCCTTTTAAACTAGGCAAATACTTTTAGCTCAACTAATTAAACAAATTTAATAAATAAACAAACTGTTTTACTTGGAGCAGGTAAACTCATTTTTATACTTCATTAATTTTAAATAGATTGGTGTAGGTACTCAATCTAAATTGACGGTTTGATGAGTTTAATCAAGCGACTGCGTCTTAATAAAATTAAACTAGTTTCATAGATTCAAGTAAACTGTTTTAGAAATTGGAGTTTAGTTAGACTAATTAACCCATTCAACTCCAGCTACAATTTCAAAAATGTATCCTACATACCAGATCATGTTTTTTCAAGCTTTCATAAATTATATTAGTACAGTTGAACTTGATCATTCGTACAGATTTTTGTTTTTTAAAACAAGAAACAAAATGGTGGTACGTCCCTAAAATTTAGCAGTATACCAGAATATCCATATAAGGATAGCAGTGCTATACCAGGTATCCATATATGGATATTTTAAAAAAATGAGTTAGAACACATTTTTGATAAAATAAATGCTTTATTTACAATATCATAGAGATAAACAAAGTTATAGAGAAACATATATTTCACACTTATTACTTGTGGTAATCTTCAAAGTGATCATCACAGCATAATCCTGGTTTATCTGTACATTCCAGGCAAACATTTCCAGTGAGTTTTCTTATTCCTCGTCTTCGACAGACAACGCAGACCTTTAGTAGAGCGCGATTTTTTCCTTGTTCTTTTGGCAAGTACACCATAACATGTTTTTCTTTGGAGGATTTACCTTTGAAAGTTGACGGTTGAGTTTCAAACATCTTCCGATACCCATGGCTATATTTACTTAGAATATCATTACAGCACAATTTTATATAGTCATACATAGCACTTTGAGAGCCTCCGGTTGCATGTGTGTATAAAACTCTAGAGTTCAGAAAATCTGAGACATTAGAAAAAAACCCACTTTTGAGAACCAAGTGTAACTTTTCCTTAAAGAATTATATGTCTCCTAATCCTCATCGACTACATCCACAGCACCCATATTTTGATTGTAGTATTGAATATGGGTAGGTTTTTTAAAACTAACTATTTTTCCTCCCACCTTATGGCGACTCTTTTCATAAAAACCTGCAGTATTATTTGTTGTTAACAGATATACATCTTTTTGTCTTTATATTTAACTAGTAGTTTCATATCATTCCGTACGAAGCATGATTGGTATTGCTCTAATGGTATGTTGCACAGTTGTCTGGGCACACCTCGATTTACTCTTATTATTCCAGTTAAATATGGTTCTTGGGAAAGTAAAAATTTGGAAAGCCGCTCCGAAGTATACCAGTTATCCAAAATAACTTCTCGGCAACTGTTTAGTAGGTTTCGAGCTAGGTGAACTACGATTGTTCCCGAAACTGACAAACTTTCGGTACCTGATATATGTGTTACGTCAAATGTATTTTTGCCTATATACGTATATAGACAAAAGTTCCAGAAATAACCTCTTAGACGTTGAGCACTTGGACATAATGCGAACCTTTTTTATTCCAAACCTGCTTCTTTCACTTTTTATATATTGGCGAAGATGCAGTCTACCTTTATAAAGCATTATGTGTTCATCAATAGCAAAAACTGTTCCGGGGTCCACTAAGGTCATGCAGTTATCTTTCAGCATAGCCATAAAAATGCCAAGTCTACTCATGGGAGCTCGGGCCCTAGCCGCTTCCGGGGGAGAAAATCTGATAAAACTCAAGATAGATAGGTACCTGTTTCGGCTCATTATTGTTTTGTCAAACACTTTTGGATCAGAACACAATATGCTTTTACTCCAATAATCTGTTATGCGAGGACATTTAGTGAGTCCGGTCAAAAAATTAATTGGAATAAAAATATACATTTCCTCTTTTTCAAACTTGTTACACTCAAGACCAAATACAGTATCGACATTATCTTTCTCGAAATATATCTCTGCTCTATTGTTGCTCCATTTCCATAATTTGGTTACAATGTTCGGGCTCACAAAACATTCAAAACAATTCACTGGATCTTTACATTCTTCCCAATCAATTGCTGGATGAAAATCATAATCTGAAGAAAAATCTCTCACTTGTCTAGGCTGCTGATCGGCAAAAGGGTCACCTAAAACCTGCCAGTTCTCATTGATTACGTTCTCAATTTCATCATCGTCGTCAGTGTCTGATTGAGAGTCTGAGTCGCTTATTATCGAATTATCACTAAATTCGTAATCTGAATCATCACTACCGCTTGCAAATTAATTGTCCACGTCCATAATGTTCTTTGTAGGGTATTAACGCAAAACTAATGACAAAAGTACGCCGAAAAACGTTGAAAATCAACTTATCTGCCAAATACGTAGAAACGCGCGAATTTGACCATATACCAGCAAAGCTAGTTCAATACTAACAGAAGTCTCGCATCTACGCGTGCTTGACCGAATTGTTGTGGTGGGGGATATAATATTATATGCCATACCAGACGAAATACTATAGTAATACTCGGATTACCATCATATAAAATCTATTTTCAAACAAATAAGCACGATATCCATTTGTGGATATCATGGTACCTACCAGTGTTGATGGAAATATCCACATGTGGATACCTGGAGTGGAAGGGGTTAAACTTATTAGCTGTCACATGAATAATTAATTTTTTCCTACTGACCTAATTGGTTTAATAATTTTTTTTCCAGCGAATGTCTTCGTTCTAAAATTTAATCACGACTCCCTCTTCCTCACATCTGACTGTATACAAAATTTCATACACGTAAAATAGTTTTACTGGGTGTTCTATTCTTTTTATTACTGAGTATATTTGGTATGGTAATTTAACTTACTTTTGAAATATTACATACTTCTAAGTTACAATATTAGATAAAAATAAGAACAGAAATCAGTTTTACCTAGAACAACACTTGTGAAAGATTCAATAATTCAAAATCGTCTGAAAATGTGCATCTGCCTCCCTGTTGCTATCAAAGGAATTAACAATTTAAAGATATTCCGCCGTGAACTTAAAACCTTAACCTTGTGTGGGATCTACAATTAACCTACTTAAAATCCACTTATGTAATTATATTTTACTTTTAAGTTAGCTTTGCCATTAAGAATGATTTCATCCTTCAGACAGTAAAGCATATTTAGCTATATATCTAGTTTCAGAGGTCATGTGTATTGACCCAACAGCACACTGTGGACGGTGGTAGCGGAAGACAGTTGACAGCTGGATTCAGCGACACCCCTAGAAGAGCCTCTGTTTCTGTTCCTTTGACACATTCTTCAGACATGCCGCATACAAAAGCATCCTTTGAAGATTCCGCACCTTCGCTGTTCGCTGGTACTGGTACCACAAAGAAAACGTAAGTGATCATCCAGAGAATTCCCCAGCTAGCATTTTGTTAAAATGAGCTAACACCCAAGGAAAAGTTACCTATGTTTGTAAGATATTAGCAATAATATCCTTGAATGTCGTCCTCAATAGTTAAATTGTCTTGAGAGTTAGGACCCTAATAGACCTTTGACCAAGAAATTAAATTGGCAGATTTAAAACAACAAAACACACACCTCTAAAAAACACTTAAAGAATTCTCAATGTCTACGAGTTAAACAAATTCAGAGGTTATAATATATATAATAATAACCTAAAAAATGACCTCAATGATAGGTTCTTTTTTGGGCTTATTGGTACGTAAAAGTTATCTTATCATTGACAAATTAAAATCCCTTGTAAGTTTGCAACATGGATTGGTAAAAAACAAGTCAATATGTTTACTAAATAACCCTATTGAACACGCTGAGGTTACAAGGTTGCTTTCAGTAAATATTAGTCTAGATATCGACATTGACACCAACTTTGAAGGAAACATTTTTACTTTCACGAACTGTCTGAGAATTTGAACTGGATATGGCGTAAGGCTTATAGGCATACTTCACAATACTACTAGGGATTATTTAAAGAGACTGGTGAACGCACCTCGATAAGTCCGTTTCTCTCTCTCTTTCTTTGGAGTGTAATTTAAAATAAGTGATTTTTTCTATCGTATACACGCAATACGAAGCGGGGTTGTAATATAATTTATACGAGTACACAACTTGTCAGCAACTGCAAAGTAATAAATACAGTCTACTTAAACCAATCAGAAAAATTAGTTAATGTCAGATTGTTTGTCCAAAAGTAGAAGCCAAGGCCTACTCTCATCTTCATTTGGAATTTGTTCCCTAAGCAACTAGGTCTGAAATAGGGTAAACGTAACTATAACAATAAAAATGCATGCTATTTCGACCTTCAGGTCTAAATTCTAAAAACGGATATATTTGATACGAGTATATATTTTTTTTAATATTCAGACATGAACATTAACTAATTGTTTTCATATTGTTACTTTTTACAAAAATACCTTAGCCACCCTAAAACATATTATTTTGCTCGTAATTAACAACTTCGTGCCTTAAAACAAAGCGTTTTTATAATTTGAGGTTATCTTGTTATCGGAGTGTCTCGTTAAAATTGTTAACAATATTCATTAACTCAGTTACTTGTAAGGCCTGTAAAGGTTGGGTAACTACTGCAGCTACATTTGACCAAAAAATTGTATGCTCATTTGTGACCAAAAATTTAATTTTGAAATCATTAGGTTAAAAAAAATACCACAAATGGAAGCCATTTCTTCAAACACACTTGGCTATATACACCATATATATCACCAGCTTCTCTTATTTTTAACCAGTAGATTACCAACTGTATGTATGAGCTAGAGAGAGCGACCTAGTATGTCTCATTTACTGTTAAATTAGATTTTACCACAAAATGACCTAAATAGTAATGAATGTCTCATAAATCTACTAAATCTACCTCTACCTCTAAATTAGTTTGGTTTTATTCCCCACCTTGGGAAAAAGCAAAACGCTTGGAAGTAAATATAACCTTTTTTAAATTGGTCATGCAATCTTTTTACCCCTATTTTGTGGACGAATCGACGAGATTATAACTTAAAACGTTTGTTGGGTCCACTGATGTCTTCATATTTTGTTGAATTAAAGATGTCAAGTCAAAACTTACACAAAGGTATTCTGGAAGCTGAAACTTTTTAGACAACACTTACTCAAGAGATAATACACCTAACGTGCGGTAAGAGAATGAGAAGTGAAAAATATTGTAAAAAGTTCGTTTGACAAACATTTAATAATAATAAATTGCTTTTATTGCTCATGTAAGTACAGAAAAAGAAAAAGTACATAAATCTGATGCAGTGAGCAAACGGCAAGGTTCGCTTGATTGACAACCATTAGTTGTCAATCCGCGCTCTTCCACCTAACTAAAAAAAAAATATAAAGTAGTATATCAGTAGTAATAATAACAGCAAGAGAAAATTTAAACGTTAACACAGATACATATAGACATATTATGTTTTAAAACTATATATTATATTATACATCCATAGATGACATATAACTGTTGCAGGCACCTTGGTAAAACCTATAATATAAAACGAGTTGATGCTTGAATGAGATTGCTAGAAGTTGTAGCTAATATCTTATGAAGGGAAAATGTCAAAGATCAAACGAAAAAGACTCCTTGACTTTGTCTGGTTTCTGGGCAACCAGAACTGACAGATTCGACTAACGTACATCAGACAGTGACTAATGGGCAAAGGTCCTACGGACCGCCCAGACAAATAAATGACGAATAGTACGAAAAAGACATACAGAAGAATAATTGGCAAATCAGCGTGCAGTGTTAAATTTAAGTCATCTCAAGTCTCAACATAGTCTTCAGTTCTCGCTTAAATCTCAAAATTGATAGGGCTTTAATTCTATCAGGCAGCGAGTTGTAAACCTTAACAATGTCATATGAAAAAGGGCACTTATAATTTGAAGTTTTAAATTTAGCTGGTGAGAGATGATGTTTAAACCTCGTGTTACGACTATGCACTTCTGTACGGGTCTTGATCTTCTTGTAAAGATAGGATGGTGATTCAGTATTGAGTATCTTGTGGTATAGTACGGATCGATGAAGGAACCTTATTTTCTCTATATTGAGCCAACCTAAGTTCTTTAAGTGAAGAGATATCGGCTGCCGCCTTCTAATACCACTAACAAACCTGACACAAGAATTTTGAATACGCTGAAGGCGCGCCTTATCTCGATGTAGAAATGACGGGACGTACGCGCAGTCTACATAGCTGAGGTGAGAAAGAACCTATAACTTTGATTCCTGTTATATCGAAGATATTGGAGAAATTGATTAAACATCAGGTTTATCATTATTTCTCTAATAACGATTTCTTTCCCAAGTGTCAATCTGGTTTCCGCAGTGGTTTTAGTACAACTACAGCTTTAGCAAGGGTTTTAGATGACATCATTGCTTCGCTTGATAAGGGAGATGCTTCAGCACTTGTATCATTAGATTATTCTAAGGCGTTCGATAAAATAGATCATGAGCTTTTATGTGCTAAATTGAAGTTTTTTGGTTTTTCAGACTTACCTCTAATGTTTTTTATAACATATCTTTCAAATCGTAAACAAGTAGTAGAGATAGACAACACTATATCTAGTCCGATTGATATAACATCAGGTGTCCCTCAGGGTTCAGTTTTAGGGCCCTTGTTGTACTTAATTTATACTATAGACTTGGGTAGCTATGTGAAAAACTCTTCTGTGATGTGCTATGCCGATGATACACAGATATATAAGAGCTTTAATAGTAACACTTTGCATACTTCAATCAATGAGCTTAATGATGATTTGGAGGCAATAGTAGGATACTCAAATGGTAACAACCTTAAGCTCAATAAGGATAAGTGCTCAGTGATGTTTTTTGTCCTGCTGTCAAACGTAACACTATATTGTATTCTCTTGATGTAAAAATTGACAAGGAGCGTCTAGCTGTCGTAAATACTACAAAAAATTTAGGGTTGATTATTGATTATACTTTACGGTTTAAGGAGCATGTTTCGTCTATCTTAAAAAAATGTTATACAACTTTGAAGTGTTTTTATGTCAATCGCTCTATTTTGAATTTTAAAGTTAGAAAAAAGTTATGTGAGGCTATTATATTTCCAAGCTTATTTTACTGTAGCACTGTGTTCTATCATTGTCTTGATTCTATCACAAAAGCAAGACTCCAAAAACTCCAAAATACTTGTTGTCGATTTGTATTTAATCTCAAGAAGTATGATCATGTTTCCTTAAAGAGATTTCAGCTTGGTTGGATGTGTATCGAAAATGCTTGCAAGTACCATATAGCAGTGTTTACACATAAGATCATATCTTCTAGATCCCCCTTGTATCTTTATGAGAAATTTGTTTTCAGACGAAATAATTCAGACATTGACTTCAGACACAAAAAAAGACTAGAGATCCCTATGTATAAAACAACTTTATTTCGTAGTTCATACACTTACAATGCTATCCTGATTTATAACGAATTAGATGACAATATAAAGGATTGGCCAGTAAACAGATTTCGTAAGCATGTGAAACAGATTTATTTGTCATTGTAGTAATTGTGGAAAAGTTAGTTTTTAATTCTTACATTTTATTTTATTTTACGTAATATATGTGTGTATATATGTATGCTAGGAAGCTATCAAGCTCGTTGTGTTGAAGCGCCTTTTGCTTGTCAAAGTTTCCTTTGATTGAGTGTTTCAGTTTAGTATTTGGGTAGGTTAAGTAGAGTAGCCAAGAGCTAGACTCACATTATGTTGTAGTGTATATAATGTGCCTAATAAAGACATTTTATTATTATTATTATTATTTTAACTAAAGACTCGCACAATATTATTTTTGTTGTCTTGGTTATTATGCTTCTGCTATTGTATAGCAGTTTCAATGATGAAAATGCCCTTTTGGTTATAAGAGAGACATGCTGGGAAAAGCGTAGATCTGTATCCATAATAACCCCTAAATTTTTAACGGAGTTTGTAAAAGTTATTTTGTCTTGTCCGAAATAAATGTCTAAATTATTGGAGTATAGTTCACGATTCTTGTTTTTACCAAATAGTAGAGCCTTAGATTTAGTGGCGTTGACGGAGAGACAATATTTTTTTGTTAGCTGATAAAGAACCTGAAGGTCCTCATTTATGTTAGTTAAAGTTCGGTTTATATCTGATTCATTAAAAGCAATATATAATTGAGTGTCATCGGCGTAATAGTGATATGAGACGTGTTTAAAACTTTTGTGCAGCTGAGAGGTATACAGAGTGTACAAGAGTGGACCTACAATAGATCCTTGAGGTACACCTCGACAAACTTTAGACAATTCGGATGTTTCACCAAAGCATTTGACAATTTGTGCCCGATCTTTGAGGTAATTTCTTAATAAATGAACCGCACTTTTAGAAAAACCCAAGTAGTGAAGAACAGCAATCAGTAAATCATGGTTTAGCTTATCAAAAGCCTTCGAAAAATCTAATAAGATTAAGATGCATAGGTTGCCATCATCAATGTATTTGCGGATATCATCTGTTCCTTTGAGCAAGGCTGTTGTGCAGCTGTGACCTGATCTGAACCCTGATTGGTTTTCTGGAAGAATGTCATTTTTAGCAACAAAGTCCCTCATTCTAGCATCCAAAATCATTTCGAAGACCTTTGATGGAGTACATAGGTTGCTGATGGGTCGAAGGTCGCCCACATCTTCAGGGTTGCTCTTTTTTGGTATGGGAATTACTTGTGCAAGCTTCCAAATTTTGGGTATTACATTGAATTTTAGACAATAATTAAAAATATGCGTGAGATATGGTAAAATTATAGGACAGCTGTACAGCAGCATGCTGATACTTATACCGTCGGCACCAACGGCTGTTGATTTCACTGAAAGCAATTTTTGATATACTTTCGTGTACGAAAACTCAAATGCTTCATGAGGGAGTTGCGTATCGGAAAAGAATCGAAGAGTGTACTGATCAGGTTCATTATTATCACCCGAGATGGATTGCATGAAGAAGTTATTGATTTGGTTTGCAGTTCCTAGGTGTTTTCGAATAATGCCTTTCATGAAGATAGCAGCATCTGACGTAGCTGACTTTTCGAAACCTTATTGGAACTAAGGGTCGTATCGTCAGTTGTTACTTTATAGTCTCCTGATTTTCATAGTATTTTCTCTCCTTCAGAAAGGCTTGGGTCCTTCTAGATTTCTATTGTTCCGTGTCAGCGTCAGCGCACTCATATTGTGAGGCTATGTTTTCTTTTTGAAATGTAGGAAATTTCAGATTATATGTAAACAGATGAGAATCAAAAGCATGAAAAATTTGATGGAAATGGATATTTGTAACATAATCTCAAAATAGAGCGCTGACAAGGAACAGTGGAAAACTATGAAAATCTATAAAGGCGTCCTACAATTGTAGGAACGACTGACGATACAGCCCCAATAGACGATTTTGCTTATTTTGATAAAAAAGCATCGGCTTCGTGTGTAAAAACCTCGACTTTAAGATACTCTGTGTACGATTAGGAAATATAGAAATGTAATCTCTCTTACCTTTCCTCTTTTCAGTGAATGTGACGTGAAGCCATCTACCTCGCAAAAGACGTTCAAGAAAAGCCACAGCTTAGCAAAAACCTTCTCTGTGGCAGGTACAGCACCAACAATCAGCGTAAGTTCAGCATCTGAAGATGTCCCCTCCCCTATGCCAATACCTACGAGCCCTTCAACCAAAAAGCAGGTACAGGAGGACGACAGGAGTAGCGTGTCGCATGACAGGTAAATCAATACGCAATAACATGAAAAGTACATCCTTATTTACCCCCGTATGAGCCAGAAGGTACTGCAGTTTCTATTACATTTTTGGTGTCTGGTGTGGGATATAACAAGTAACTGTTGGAGTAAAGTGTGGAGATATGCACTTTGGTGCTAGGTGTGGGTTATAACGTTTTAAAGTTACATGTGGGTTTATTGATATCTGTTATTATACTCAGGGTGACTATCGCATTAATAGTGACTTCTTTGCGATATATTTATCAATAGTATAATAATTTTCTGCTCAAAAAGAGGAAAGTTTTGTTCATGTCCCTATGAATTTCCTTCGAATTTTTGTTTTGTTACCTTGTAATTTTTTCGCTCGGGCAGCTAGTTTAGGAGAGTGGTGCTCTAAATCAGTTTGTTGACAATATCACCTTTCTAACTAATTTTACGTATTTAGTATTTTTTATATGATAAATAGTTAAATAATTTCGTGGTTTTACCCTGAACGTTCTGCTTAAGAAACAAATAACGAAGAAGGTGACATATAAATCCGAACACCCAGTTTAAATGGTTTTATTTTAATAAAATTTTGTATAAGTACTTAATGAAGCATAATAAGTAAATGATAAAAATTTCAAAATGATCGCATTCTTTAAAGACATTTGACCTTTAATAATGTGTGGATGCACCCTGATGTGCTACGCATTCTCCAACGCGCCTAAGGCATGCTTCTGATCAGGTGGTCAATGTGCTCCTGTGGTATCTCATTCCAGGCAACCACCAACTCCTCTCGAAGTGCTTCTAGAGTCTGAGGAGGACGTTGCAAATTGAGCAAGCTCCTACCCATCATATCCCACACGTGCTCAATTGGGGATAAGTCGGGAGATCTTGGTGGCCATGGTAACAATGTGACATCATTATGTTGAGAGAAGTCTATTGTGACTCTTGCAACATGTGGTCGGGCATTATCTTGTTGGAAAGTTGGATCTGCCAGGGTGTCAAGATAGGGTAAAAGATGGGGTTCTAGAACTTCGTGGATATAACGCTGCGCGTTCATGTTACCTCTGATGAAGATTAAAGGTGACCTGGAACCATAAGCTATAGCACCCCAAACCATATCTCCAACAGTGTGATGAACATGTCTATCAACAAAAAACTGTGGATTCCTCCTTTCACCACGTCGCCTTCTAACCCTGGCACGACCATCGTGCATGCCTAAACAAAATCGAGACTCGTCACTAAAGACAATACTGTTTCATTCCTGATCCCAGAGTGACCGTTGTCTGCACCACTCAAGGCGATTACGTCGGTGTTCTCGAATTAAAGGGAGGACCCAGTGTGGCCGGTATGAAAACAAGCCAAAACTTCTCATTCGTCGGTAAACACTTCGCATGCCAATAGGTCTTCCGTGTTCTGCAAACCATTCATTTGCAATGGACCTGGTAGTGGAGAAACGGTCCCTTAAGGCCAATAATCTTAGGCGACGATCTTCACGGTGTCTTGTTCTACGGCGGCGTCCAGTGCCCCTTGCTCTTTGCATACGGCCTTCTCGAAGCCATGCCTGACAACACCTAACCACAGTGTCTACACTTCTTTGCACTCTAACTGCAATTGCCCGAAAAGAAAGTCCAGCCTCCCGAAGTCCCACTATACGGCCCCTATCAAACTCGCTAAGTTGACGAAATCGTACAGGTCTCCGTACTCTAGGCATCGTAACCGATCGTAAAGGATGTCAAGAACCAAAATCCGCCAACGTTGATTCTTTACTGCGGCTGAAATATTCATTTTTAGAGCGTTAGTGAATTAAAAAAAAGCAGTATAAAAACCGGAATGTCCAACTGATAAGGCTGAAAATTTTTTCACTTGTTACTTACAGTAAGATAAATAAATTCACCAACTTTTATTAAAATAAAACCATTTAAACTGGGTGTTCGGATTTATATGTCACTTAGCACATTTTAGAAATTTGTTCAAAATACCTTTTGCTACTATATCAATATATCGCTGCACGTGCTGCTAATATACGAGGTAGCAATGAAAACAAACATTTTGAGAGATCGTACCGTTCCCTAAAGGTTTCAAGTGAAACTACGAGGTCTGTAAATTAAGTGATGAGACAGATTTTTTTAATTTTATTTTTATTCTAATATATTTATAATTTTACATTCTTACCCACAAAATTACTCCTATAATGGAATAGCCTCCAGTTGATCGGTTACAGCCGTTTTCGACTGTCCCAAAATGACTGTCGACTGTCCCTTGAGATGATTCTTTAACTTCGGAAAGAGAAAAAGTCACAAGGAGTCAAGTCAGGCGGTTAAGGAGGCTGAGGAGCCACATCAATGTTTTTACTGGCCAAAACGTCGTTTATTGACTTTATGATAAGAAGCATTATTGAGATGCAACATCCAGTTGTTCTAAATCTGATGAAAGGTGGAGAGAAATTTTAACTCTTCCCGGATCATTCTGACTGTAAACCGACGATCTGAACGCACAAGATCCTGGATTCTGTTGATATTTTCATCAATTCTTAAAGATGAAGAAGTTCATCTTCAAACACTCTCTCCCTTCGGAAAATGCCTTAAACCACCGAAAAACCTAGGCTCTTGACAAAACGCTACCTCACTAGGCCTGTTTATCAAAAGTTTCCGTTACACTGTGCCGAACCTGATAACACACCGTTGCTTGAAATCGATGTCACTCATTTTTAAAACACAATATAAAAAACTGTTTAATAAAAAAAAATCGCTACGGAGAATCAAATGACTCGAGCAAGTTCAAACTTGTACTGAATGCGTATCACATGTTTTCATGTCTCCTTTCCAAGCCCGGCGCCTCCGATGTTGCCAGATTGAACGCTACGTTACCTGTCTCGTTACTTAACTTACAGATCTCGTACGACATAACTGAAACAATGAACGATTAGAGATATCAGCTTGTCAAAATTTTCCAGGCAACTCCCTTTTTGAGCATCTAATGATTGTACTATATCAGGTGTGGACTAAAAGAACTGTTGTTACATTCTGGTGTCAGATGCGGGGAGGACCAGCTCGTTGCTAGATTTTGGAATAGGTGTGATCTTATTACTACAGTATATTCAGATAAGAGATAGACCGGACATAAACAAGACCACGTGATCATCGAACGCTGTAACATTCGGCAGGGACGTATTAAGAGTCACGCAGTACATATTTTAGATAGTAGATGCTGCTTTGCGTAACTTTGTAGTAAATTAGCACAATTCGATGTGTATACGATTGGTGATGGATATAGGATCATGTGGGGGTGGGGTAAGAAATATATAATGATGTAAATATACATAAGGGTTTCAAAATTTTCACTTCGATTTCCAGCTTCGGATGCCGCCTGATGTTTGGTGAAATACAGTCGAATATAATCTCAAAATGGCGTTTAAATTAGCCTAAATTAAAAATAATCGTATATCTCTTAAAATTGCTTTTAGAGTATTGATTAGTATATTTTTTGATTTCTAGGTAAATATGTAACCAAATTAAAACGTTCAAAACGTAAAAAAATGTGCATGGTTGAACATTGTCAGAAAGTAGATTCTTGAATAGGTTTTGCCAAAATGGGTTCAAAAATGTCAATAATTAATTAAAAAATACAGTTAGCTTTATAATTACTTATAACTTACCGAATTTGATGAACGACATCTTTTATTGGAAAGATGAGCTTGATGAGCTTTCATCATCGCTACTGCCTGAAGCACCAACGTCAATAATGAATGGCTCGACTTGTTCCTCTAAAATACTGTCCAGTTCCCACATTCTCTTTTCAACTTTGTCTTTCACGTGCTTAATACAGTTTTCCCATTTTTGCGCTGTTATTAATTCTAGTGCTTCTTTGAAAAGTGCTTTGAGGTCACAAAATTTAAAAGTTGTATTGTGCTTAGCTATATAATTTTTAACCTCTGCCCATATGAGCTCAATGGGATTGAGCTCGCAATGGTATGGAGGTAAACGGAGCACAGTTTTATTTTGACTTGCTGCCATTTCGTCAATGGCGTATTTTTGATATTCCGCCTTGTGATCCTTGACAATTCTTAATAATTGTACTTTCAGCATTGCTTCTTCAAAGTTGATATTTTTCGAGCGGAGCCAATTTTGAACATCAACTTTCCTTGAAGCCGTTGTTGGGACCTTCTCCATTCTTCGAGAATGATAAGGCGCATTATCCAACACAATTACTGCGTTTTCCTCTAAGTTCGGTAAAATTTTTGAAAACCACTGTTCAAACGATTCGCCATTCATTTCCTCGTGGTAATCTCCAGTTTTCTTAGACTCAAAGCACCACAGACCGTCAACAACAAATCCATCCTCACTGCCAATATGGCAGATAATTATATAAATATTTCCCTTTACCTGGAAATCGAAGTACTAACTGGTGTAGATTTATTTCAATAAGCGAACCTTTTTCAAATGTTTTCATCACATTCAGCGAAAAAACATTGAGACATGAGTATCAGATTGCTATAATTGGGTTTATTTAGTCATATTGAAAGAAAGAATATTGAACGTCGTATGATTACTCAGCGCTTTACAATTTAATTTAAAGTTATAAACCTTTAAAAAATGAATGATCAGGAACCTGAAATACGCGCAAATATTAATATTAACAAATTATAACTTTATAAAGCTTAAAGTATGAATTAAAATGATTAGAAATATTAGGAACGGTACACAATATAAAACTTAGTAACTTTTTTTAAGTTTATAATATTCGACATATTTTAAGATTATATTAAAAAATTATTGAAATATCGAAAACACATAAAAACATGGCTTAAAAAAGTTCTAACAAATATATGTTTTATCTGCTCCCTGGAATTAATGTTTAGAACCTTTTTCCCAAGGTTTGAAAAACATCCGATTGTTGTCTATTACTCGTATTTACCTGCTGGATTTTTTAATCCGCTGGACAGTCCATCTAGAAAGGCCCTCCTGGATGAAGTTACAGAATGATCAACCCATACTTTACTTGTAGTGTGTCCTGCGTTTACCCACGTTTCATCAAGGTAATAAATCTTCCTGTTTTGATTTCTATATTTCCCAATCCCTCCTCCATAGCACAATTTCTTCTTTATCCAGTAGTAAACTATTACGACCCCGTTTTTTCCATTTGAAATTTAAATGCTTCAGTAATGGAAAGTTGATCGTTTGAAATTTGGCAACGTTGTATCTCCATTTACCTCCTGCAGTACTTTATCTATAGTAGGTATTTCATTCCTAAAGAAGAATTCATGCACTTTCCTCCTAATCGCATGCTTATCAGCTTCATCCAATGATTTAACAATACTTTTGCGATGTTTACTGGTCATTGGCTCAGAAAAGGTGTATTTTTTTTTGTATTGTCTTAACACATTAAACACTGATGCGCGACACACCCCAACTTTGTGAGAAACCTTCACAACAATTTCTTTGATGGTTGATGCCTCGTTCTCCTCGCGCTCGATCTTATATATATTCAAAATGACCTCTTTCATTTCTGCACTCAGGCGTCTTTTTTTAGAGCGTTTCCTAGGTGGACTACAGGAGTTTACAACTTCATCGGCAGTATCTGTACTACTGGGCATTTTGCGCAAGCAGTTGATAACAATAACAATCAATAACAAGGTATAACAATAACAACGACAAACTCAACAACTTAATAAGATAACAAACGAAAACGTCCAAAGAAATATCAAATTGCAATGATGCACACGACATACGCAACACGTCTGAACCTGAATGTGACTCTGCCTTGATACGACTGCTCTGCCGCTCGGCATAGGCATTTAATTGCGAATTGACCAATGAGGGCTCCTGTTTTACGTCGAGACGGTGGCGTTAGCGTGAAAATCACCCGAACCTTTTGTTTACATCCGGTCTATCTCTTATCTGAATATACTGTACGTATGATAACATTGAGGCTGACAGATTAGTAACAACTTGACTACGATATATCTCGCAACATACACTTATTCCACAGTCGTGCAAGTAGTCCGGTGGTCCCACCCTTATCTCCTGGTGCTGGCAGTTGTCCCGTCGCATCTGCTGAGGAATCTCCTCAGCAACCAGAGGCAGAAGAGTCCCATTTGACTGAGGCAGAGACAGAAGAAGCTGAGGAGGCGGGTTGTAGCAGCAGCGCCTTCGAGCCCTTGGCACCACTAGCCGAACCAGACAGCAGTGAGTCTCCAGGCTCGGAGCTGCCCCCGGAACTTCCTCCAGTGGAGGCAGCGCAACAGGAGGCATCAGCTGAGCAACAGCAGACTCCGGCGCAGGCAGGCGACGTGGCAGAGGGTGAGGCCAAAACCAACGATGTGTGTCCTTGGGAAGACGAGTAAGACACCAACGGCAAACATACACTATCACTCGACTTTAGCTGTACAGCAGCCGATCCTATCGTGTATATAGCCTATAGCTCATCTGCTGGCAGCCTACTTCTGTTAGTTAGTTTTTGAGGCTCTGTTTGTTCAGTAGCTAACACTTCAGGACTTGAGTCATACCTACCCATTAATTGTTGGATTATCAAATACAGACATACTTCATACATTCAAAATCAAATATGGTCGATTCACCATAAGGGTTGGTGGCATTAGAAAAAAAAAGAACGGGATTATATAGCAAACTACTTTAAATTAATAATTATTTTCGTGTTTGATGTTTTAACGACAACGTGTCTCAATAGGCGCTTCGGCATTTTGCTTTTAAATAAGACTTTCAATTTTGCTAAAACGTTTTATTATCAGAATTCCCTAAATGATTATCCCCCGACTAAAATGTTCAGTAACCATTCGGTACTATGGCTGTTAAATTTCACTAATACCTTGAGCAATATACATATACTTCTGCTCCCTAATTGCCTTCGGACTGTTTAAACAGACTTTAACCTTGAGGAATTCTCAAAAAATGTCATTGCATGATCTCGCAGCCAACATTAAAACGTTTTTCCCAAAATATACCAGGAGAGTGACAAATGGAGGTGCGACCCTTTCGTTGGGTCACGCTGTACCTATATTATTATTATTATTATTATCACTTAAAATTGTCTGTAACAATACAAAAGTTTCACTTATTATGTGAACGCTTACCTTGAACATTTACTGACCTACCCTTGAAGTTTTCACGAAAAAGTGAGGGTGAATTTTCCTAGCTTGTTTGCACAATTCTGATGCAGCCATTTGTCGTAAAATATATAATCAATCTCCAGGATCTCTAAATGGCACTTGCGCAATATGAAATTTCCAACTGGTTGAAAAAATGAATTCCGAAATACCTATTGGGGCACCCTTTACTTTTATGTGAGGTTTTCTATTAGTCGCTTGAATAATGATTAGTCTAATTATATTAGACGAAAATACTCCTGGTTTGCTAAATAATTGTAAAGTCTGGTTTTATTGCTGTTGTTCAAGGGGGTATTCAAAACACGGACGCATAATTTTTGTGGGAAAACTTTTTATGCGACAACACAGAATGACAAAACGTGTTTTTTGGAATTCAATCGAAAGTGTTGGCAGAAACGAAACTCACCACATAAGATTTTTAGGTATTTATGAGACCTACAAAATGAGACCACGCGTAAAACATCTGAATAATAGCAAAAAAGTTATGACCGAAAATTTTGCTTAGAAGAAAAAAACGTAATCTTTGTTTTTCGCATGAAAATAACATTTATCTTTCGGAGTGGTTTATGATTCATCTCGACGAGGTAAACTTGTGTATTTTGCTATTAAATGCTCTTTGATCAAACCCTGTATTTTGCTCAATAAACTACTAGTGATGGCAGGAAAATAGTGGTTGAAAAAATGAATTCCGAAATACCTATTGGGACACCCTTTATTTTTATGTGAGGTTTTCTATTAGTCGCTTGAATAATTATTTATTAGTCTAATTATATTAGACGAAAATACTCATGGTTTGCTAAATAATTGTAAAGTCCGGTTTTATTGCTGTTGTTCAAGGGAGTATTCAAAACACGAACGCATAAAATGTGTACATCAATTTTTGTGAGAAAACTTTTTATGCGACAACAAAGAATGACAAAACGTGTTTTTTGGGATTCAATCGAAAGTGTTGGCAGAAACGAAACTCTCCACATAAGATTTTTAGGTATTTATGAGACCTACAAAATGAGACCATACATAAAACATCTGACTAATAGCAAAAAAGTTATGACCGAAAATTTGTTTAGAAGAAAAAAACGTAATCTTTGTTTTTCGCATGAAAATAACATTTATCTTTCGGAGTGGTTTATGATTCATCTCGACAAGGTAAACTTGTGTATTTTGCTATTAAATGCTCTTTGAACGAACCCTGTATTTTGCTCAATAAACTAGTAGTGATGGCCGGAAAATAGTGGTTGAAAAAATGAATTCCTAAATACCTATTGGGGCACCCTTTATTTTTATGTGAGGTTTTCTATTAGTCGCTTGAATAATTATTAGTCTAATTATATTAGATGAAAATACTCCTGGTTTGCTAAATAATTGTAAAGTCTGGTTTTATTCCTGTTGTTCAAGGGGGTATTCAAAACACGGACGCATAAAATGTGTACATCAATTTTTGTGGGAAAACTTTTTATGCGACAACAAAGAATGACAAAACGTGTTTTTTGGGATTCA
The DNA here is from genome assembly GCA_963669975.1 of Acanthoscelides obtectus. Classification (NCBI taxonomy): domain Eukaryota; kingdom Metazoa; phylum Arthropoda; class Insecta; order Coleoptera; family Chrysomelidae; genus Acanthoscelides; species Acanthoscelides obtectus. Next base: position 69,190,580 of record CAVLJG010000008.1, read on the forward strand.
ATCGAAAGTGTTGACAGAAACAAAACTCTCCACATAAGATTTTTAGGTATTTATGAGACCTACAAAATGAGACCATACATAAAACATCTGACTAATAGCAAAAAGGTTATGACCGAAAATTTGTTTAGAAGAAAAAAAAGTAATCTTTGTTTTTCGCATGAAAATAACATTTATCTTTCGGAGTGGTTTATGATTCATCACGACAAGGTAAACTTATGTATTTTGCTATTAAATGCTCTTTAAACGAACCCTGTATTTTGCTCAATAAACTAGTAGTGATGGCCGGAAAATAGGTGTTTTGGAATAAACAATTAGGAATTCTCAAAAAACTACTTTGCCAATATACTTCAATTTTGTTTCTGTTATTTAGAAGTATCAATCTTACGGATTTGGAGAATTTCAAGTGGTTGGGTGAAATTATCGTCGCATTTTGCCTCATTTTTGCCATAACATTTTTGTTATCAGTCAGATCTTTTCACGTGTAGGTCTCATGAATACCTAAATCTTATGCAAAAAGTTTTGTCATTGCTGTCAACACTTTTGATTGAATTCAAAAATCATGTTTTCTCATTCTTTATTGTCAAATAAAAAGTTTTCCCACAAAAATTGTTGTACCCATTTTATGAGTCCATGTTTTAAATACCCCCTTGAACAACTTGCACCAATAAAACCACACTTTACAGTTATTTTGGGGAAATTTGCTAATATGATTAGACTAAATGCATTTTATAAACGTTAGATTTCTCACTTCGTGAAAATAATTATTGCGATAATAATAACGAAGTCAATATATGCGGTGCAACTAACAGAGTACAATGATCTCATAAATATGCTGTTCTTATTAGACACTGATTCAGTAATTGAAAATATGCCATATTCCGAACATGGCATATTCGAAGTAGGCACGAAAGGGAACTTCTATAGCACTGTTTTGTTTTATTAGAAGGGAATCTCTATTTTATCTTGGATAAAGTGTCTTACGGCATATATTATAGACCTAATAGTACATTATACTGAGACTCAAAATACACATCGCTTATAGTAGATAGTTGCTTTTACTCTTCTTCACATAAACCTCCAAAGAAAGTAAAGATGCTGTACTGAGTTTTCTTTACTAGATATGGTAGTGCATGCCTTATTTATTACTTCTTTCGAGAGACAAAATGACACTGTAGCAACACTTACTGGTGTATCCTCTAAATGTCGAAAAACGAGTCATTTCTGTAGCATATATTTATATTTTGTTTCTATTCAGCATTTCAATGCCTCCCAGTGATCATTTTGGCATAATACAGAAAACGGCAAATGCCACCTGTTGATTACTTGATTTCTTTCCCTCGTGAATGTGCCTTTAATTTTGGGAATAGCTTCAAACCACTGGAGACCAGGTCTACCCGTAAATTTATCATTTTAAGGCCTGCTTGATATAGGCCAGCCATAGGAATGCAGGCGATATGACATTATCTTGATGGAGCAATACGCTGCTTGTTATCTTTGTCTAATGGTTCTCTTTAGAATATACTTACAATTTTTGCATAACAGGAACTACACACGTTCTTACAGTCGCCACAATATTTTGAGGAATTTGGTCGTCATATATAAACCAAACAGCGCGTAATTACAAAACGATTGAGATATATACTTACTATTTTGTTAACGTACCCCTGCTAAGATCACATCAGTAACACCAACAACCTGAAGTTGGCTCTATCCAAAGATAAGCAAAAGCTTCCTTAACATTGGGCCCTACAATGAGCTCTCGTACCTGACGGAGATGTCTAGAGATGCTTCTCTATTTCTGGGAGTGTTCTCTACCAGTCCACTTCTCAAGACCAGATGCCTCGCTACTAGACTATCCAAAGCCTCCCTGCATTGCAATACAGGAATTGAAGTAATCTTGCAGGCACTTAGTGCCTTCATCGCAGCCTGGCTGTCGGAGAAGATTGTTACTCTTCTCCTAGGCCCTTCCCGCTCCGAAATTCGGGATACGCAAGCCAGAATCGCATAGCTTTCCGCCTGGATAATATTGGTATATCTATTGAGAGGCAAAGATAGCCTTTATGCACCACTTCCTTCAGTGACCTTCCGGCTTTCGGTGTCCCACGATGCCTTTGTCGGATACGCCTCTACTATGAGAAGGACGGGATCCTCCCTTTGAAATCAACTAAGATAGCAGCGCGATACTTGACAGGATTCAAAAAGGCTCAGCCCTGACTCCACAGTCGGTCGTGAATTTTATTAAGTTTAGCTATAGTAGTTTCTGTTCCAATGCAAAGCCACCAAAACAGGGTGTCACACAAAGAGATGGACGTACTATCGTCGTATCACCACAATGCATTGCGAGCCTTGTTAACCTTGTACTCAGAATGTTCTCTCCAATTCGGTCTACGGTCCAAGATAATTTCGAGTTATTTCACTGATTCGATCAGAACAAGTCTAGTCACACAGGAGGCCGTCAAACTTCCTTCTCCTAGTTAATAGAATCAGCTCGGTCTTTCCTGCTTTGACAGAAAGATCTAATTCCCTAGACCACAATTCCACAACGCGCAGAGCGCCTCATATAATCTCATAGATCGTTCTATCTATCAACTATTCTTTCTTGAACACAAAAGATGAAAGGACAGTCGGACCAGCAGTATAACTAGCTCTGTTGGATTTAGTAATAAATGCTACTTCAGCCTGCCGCCAGCTACTAGGTGTGAAGACTGTGGCCACACATACTCGAAACACCTACAAAAGGTAAGGTACAACTGAATCCCGCTCGTGCTGTAACATGGCCAGAAATACGCTGTCCCAACCCGGACTTTTGTATGGAGCAAACAAATCGATCGCCCATACTCTTCTATCAAATGTGCCACGCACCAGTCCTCCCCTGAGGGCCAGGATTCTCTGGAGACCCTTCTAATCTCCCTTTTATATTCTTGTAACGCCTTCTTATACTCTTCCCAGTGTGGAGTGCCTCTGCTGTGCTTAATTCTACCTCGAATTTTGGGCACAGCTCGTTCCCTATCCTCTAGCTCCTTAAGATTTAAACTTCGCGTATCAGGCAGTTTTACCTATACGAAGCTCTCAGGTCTCTTTTCTCGAATTCCAAAGATGCGTCAACAAAATTTCTTTCCATATTTGAATATTCCTTTCAAATGAATTTTTCAATCACTGAGTAAACCTACATTTCGTTTTTACGTTTTATCTCTCTAAAGTAGTTATTCTTTTTTGTCGTTATCACCAATATAATAACTATCTTTACTTTTAAAATGTCTACCTATTACCTAATCCCGTTTTCTTTCTCTTTCCAGGGAAACCTGCAAGGTAGACACCCCTTTTGTGAAAACCTATGCCACTTTAGGGTATCTATAACCTAGACAGAAAACTCATCACAGCAAAAATACCAACAAAAGGACTATTATCTACAATATAAAGACCCTCTTTGCTCTTATAGTTACTATTCCCTAGTCTCACCTTGAACTGTTCTCGCTCTAGTTGTATAATTTTAGTCTTTACCCCATTTACCGTTCAAGAAAAATAAAACATTGGTGACTGAAAAGTTTTAAATAGTTCGAAGTAAATAAAATATAGAATATACGTACATTACCTATTATAATGAGATTAGGAAAATAAAATTCATATTTTTTTGGAAATGTTTATAAACGTACCATAGGGCATTTTATGTTTCTCAGTACAACTGATGCATAGATCGAGCATATTGCTTATACTTTATCTTGATTGACTTCTCAGTTAAAAGTGACAAGTACGCAAGACAGTATTTGTCGGATTTCAGCGTCACCAATAGTAGGGCGCAAAATTGTTCCGAAAATTCATGAACGACCATTTCCTATTGAGAACTAGCATTAGGTAATTTTTAATCACGAGGTCAAGAAAAATAACATAATATTGAAGCATGTTCGTTTTAAGGCTACGAGGCTGGTATGGAAAAGCCTTAAAAATGTGATGACTTGTGTTCAAACTTTGGATTTTATCTCGCAAAATAACATAAATTGCCCTATAATAGTAGCAACAATAAGGTTTTGTTTGCTCACAATTTTTACTGCTGTTAGCCGAATATTGAACAGATGGGAACGAGCACTGTCACATAAAACAAATCGTTTTTCGATTTTGCAAATGTCACAGCACTATCACGGGAAAATATTTCATCATGAAAAACTTATATCAAACAGGTATTTTCGGATGTACAGTATGTTGTTTCTTGAGAAACATCATTTGAACTGTGAAAAACAAAAGTAGTACTGCACAGAATAGGAAGTAATAAAGTATTTTTCAGTAATTTGGGAATAGTTCTAACTTAGATTTTACAAAAGATACCTGCAGCTACGCTTGAGCTAGCTAAGCATACTATCTATTATGCGTTGGAAATACAGGGTATCTATCTAGCCACAAAATAAAAAATAGAAAGTTTATCGATATATTTTAAGTAAATTACATGGAACATATTGCAATGATGCATTCTTGCTAGTTTGACTAATATAGTTGGAGAAAGAAACCTAATTCATAAAGGAAAAATAGCGTGTCATTGATTTGAATGAGAAATGTCTGCTTCCCTTCTACAGAATTGCACAATTTTTAAACTATTAGGCAATGAACTGTGGAGTCGTATGCTAAATAAAACAATTAAGTTTTCAGATTTATAAAAAACTGAGAAAATAGCTACGCAGTGGATACAATTGATACCTTGACAGATAGATCTTAAGGCATTCATTCCCTCTACTGCTTTTTTTTTTGTTAATGAAGATCAGAAACTACATAAAATAGTTGTCTTCGAGCTTAACAGGGTGATCGTTTCGGAGTGTGGAGCAATGGAACCCAGGCAACAAAAGCTTCTGTTTTCAAGATGAAATGTACATAATTCATTTTAAAAAAGCTTGCAGTCTGAGAGTTTGAAAACTGTTATGGAAATCTGCGTTATTCTTGTTGCTTATATTTTTTTGGCTAGCTGGAGAGAGTCCTAAAAAGCTATAAAATACCAGATAAAATCAGTCAGATTTGGATCATATTTTCCAAAAATCTCCGATGGAATCTGTCGAGGAGACTGATACCACTCCAAAAAGATCAGTTCTAATTACTATACTATATATAATACTATATATTGGCAAATGAAGTATTTGAATTAATCTCTGATACCCTGATATCCTGATTACAGCACTGGACGCCATCCACTACACACTATCCGACTTATCTACAGCCCGTGCGATGTATATTAATTTTTCAGTATACTCTTGTGGAATCGAGTCATTTACTTTCCACTTATTATTTGGGACTACTGTTACTGCTACTACACTACAACCGTTGGGCTTTGCCCAAATGCATACAAATAAACAAGTTTGCAGCATTATTATTTCCAGACAGACACAATAGATCTGTCGTTGACTATAATAAATATACTGTAAATTACGTAACTACTGCTATATTGCAGATATCTTAGACCATGTTCGTCTACTCTAAGATTGAACTGAAAATGTGAACAATCGCAGCTATTTAATTTCGAGCAAGAATATGTATTTAGAAACTTACTGAATGTTTCTTGAGATCCTACGTTTTTTAATACGAATCAACATCTAAAATTGTTACTGTATAGGTATGTACAGACGTGAGGAGAATTTTTCACCAAATTTGGTGATCTTGAGTCGTCGTGATGGTAGATTTGAAAGATGTTGTTAAGCGTATATTTAAAGAGACGCTCATTCAACATGGTATATTTCTATTTCTGTAAAATGGAAGCAGATATGAACAAGGAACGGTAAAATCTGCCGTCATTGGTCAGACATTCTACCGTAGTGTGACCTCCTTGAGCCCTTGGGTACGACGGAGACAAGTCTGACCTTTGGCTGCGGCACGGTCCCCTTAACACACAATGCAACTTCAGCAGTTTATATTATTATAATATTGTACGCAAATATTTCTCTAATGTACGCAAACGTATTTAAACAAAATAAGAAAAGATTAATTTACACATATAAACGTATATTTAGGTGTCTAACGTTAAGACATATATAAAAAATGGCATGAACTGGATTACTGGTGCAAGTTTCTAGTTAGCCGTAAAAAAATAATGTGGATGTTATAAGTATATATTACACTTCCCTATATACTATTATTATAAGCACCAACGTATTATATTATATATTCTTTAAAAATGAAAAGTGTCGTAGCTTAGATGTATAGCATGTGTAATGTTATGTTTTGGTTGCAGAGTGTGTTAAGGAGACAGTATCAGCGTTCCTTGTTTTGTTGGTAGTCATGAGTAGTAGTTTCAAGAAAAAGTAACTAATTTTGCGTACAGGGTGCTGAAATAATCTGGAATATCGGAAATAGATATAGCACGATAAATATTAGTTACAGAGGTACGGGTTTGATCTACAAGATCTTTTGGAACAGGGTATGTACTCGTAAACGTATCAAGGAAGGCTAAAAAGCCTACTCTAGTCAGCTTAAACGATTGTTTTGATGTTAGAAAATGGAGACACATTGAAAATATCAAAAAACCTCATTTTTTGTTTGGACATATTTCGATACTTTCTTTTTTCCTTTTCAAGATTAGATATGCAAAGTGAAAATATTGATTTCCGTTGAAATCGTATTCAGTTGAATTGACAGTAGTAGCTTGACATCAAGACACTTCGCTCTTGTTAGTTGAATTGGCAAACATTAGAAACAATAGTTGTCGCACAGAGATTTCCGATATTCTAGACATTCGAAATTCAGCTTTATTATTTGTATTTGCGTGTAATATGAGATAGTTCATATATCCATCTTTTTGCTTTTTTGAGTCTCACAAGAAAGTTAGGGTTTTTAGTATTAATTTGTAAACTAAAATTAATATATTTCAAAACGCTCCATCATATGTTTTCAATGACTAACTACAGGTACTTGTTTGATATAAGCCGACTGAAATAAATATGTTTCATGTAAATACCAATCTATGGAAAAGTCAACCTTAAGAAGTATAAAAATGATAGACTGACAAATAATGTTTGTATCTTGATGAAGTTTGCAAATACAAGACTAAACTGTTTCCGGTATTTATTTTTTAGTACTACTAGATGTTAGTAGATGGTATTGGTACGACAACAAAAAATAGATAACCAACCAATTGGTTGATAGTATCTACATCTTATTTCACGAGTATCCATCACGGAACAATGACAGCTAGTTATCTAGTAATATTTCAAAATTCCCCATATCGGCACAGGACACATAATTCTGACGGATCCGTCAACGTCAGGTAGCCAGAGCTGTATTTTGTTTTGGTTTTTTGTAATCTACAGATTCATTTTTTACTTGCTAACAGCTCTTTAATTTAGAAAAGTTCATTTGCATGCAAAAAACAAAACGCTACAAATAAGTTTTACTAGATTTACACACGATTTACTATTGAAAGCGACGCAGACTAACACAAAAAAGTCACTTGCTGATCAGCTGTTCACCTTAGTAGACGTTGAAGCGTGATGAATACTCGTGAATAGGGTGTAATATATCGACGGAAATGTCTTAGAGTGGGGTTGAAGTAAAAGTATGTGAGGTGGAATATAGCGTAATAAAATAAATAGAAACGTGTGCTTATTAATCCTATAAATATATTCTTTAGGCGTAAAGGTGAATTTAGTAAAGGTATTGAGATCTGATTCTGTTTAAGGGGTTTGTAAGCATAAACACTTGCTTTTAAGTTAGTCTAACGTTTTTTATTTCTTAACTGATATTATTGCATTAAACATTTATAGACTGGTATACAACATGATAAAGTAGGTTTTGATGGAATATGGTGAACTTAAAATTAAAATGTGACATATGCAAGACAATTCATGTATTCTGAGTAAACAAACATGCGTATTTTCGAAAGTAGCATGAAAAATGTAGGAGAGATTATTTGCAACATAATTATAATATATTTCTCATCATAAAGTGATAGAGAAAATAATAATAGTTTCAACTTATTAAACGCAACTTTATAGACAGTTTTGAGATAAGAGATAAGCGAAATAGATTATATGACTTATTTTTTATGGAAGAGACGATAGAGATGTCAATATTGGTGACCACATGAGGGGAAAGGGGATAAAGAGAGAAGAACTGCTATAAACAAGCTACAGGCGTACACAGTTGAGTTTTAGTGAGAGCATTTTTTCGTTATTGTGTAGTGAAACTATGTAATCCAAGTTCACCACGTTTATTATACAAAGTTTGGGCTTGTTAAGCTTCTCTCAACAAGAAATAATATACTTAAATCCTAATATTTGTGTTTTAATGAAAAGAGTATAATATTTATATACTGTGTGGGTAGGATTGTGAGACATATTATAGAACTGTAAAAGATAAGTAAAAAAAAAGGTGGCATATAAGGCTGCAAAATACAATCTGTTTATTTTGTGATTTTAATATATACTTGTGATTAGTGGACCATGCCTTGCGTATATGGACCGATCTCCAGTATTTTTGTATGCTATTTTCGATTGCTTAAGCAATATGAGTTTGTTTAGTACCGGCATCCTTGCTTACCTGATATTTCACAAATAGGTGACAAAAATTAAATAATTTCGAAGCTCAGAAAGGAGTGTTTTAAGAAAAGTGGTCCCAGAGTGATTAAAAATTATTTGTTGTGGCTCAGTAGGATAGATAGAAATTTGACGAAAGGTCACAGTTTATGTTCTACATGTGGTGGCTGGTTACTGTTAGATTGGTTATAGTTCTTTTGAGAACTTGTGACCTTAAAGAAATAAAGCAAATGCAGTTTTCCGATAATATTTGCAGAATATTATCAGTTTATGGGTACCTATTCTTACTGAGATATGACAAGTAGATCTTGTATCACTGAGATTTTTGTATTTCCACTGTGTTACCTTTACGACTTGAACGTTCTTGGAAGGAACGATTCACTATTTAATCGCAAACAGCCGCTCTATTTTGATCGTAGGTTACAAAAGGAGCGAAATGCAACCATGACCAGGTTGATATTGTTACTGAGAGTTCCTCTGATCAAAATACTTCCGTAGGCATCTGTCGAATACTAGTAGAATGCTGAAAAGTGGTATTTAGAGCACATAGATAGAAGTGTTCAGGCTTATAAGATATGTTTCAAAGAACAAATTGTGAGTGAATGGTAGCGCTACTTAATGTATATATCTGTATTCTAGGCTGCTAAAAATATATATGAGTACCTTTATCACTTTCATTTTGGATAAGATTTTTTACATAGTTTCGAATTAGGTTATATCAACACTATTTCACATTAGCTGTCACTTATTTTTATTTATCTATGATATCTGTGGAAATATGTCATGAGCAAGACACAGAGAGAAATAGCTTTACGTGGTTGACCTGGCGATGTTTTCAAGGTCACATTAAAAACTAACAATGAAGAGATCATTTTGCCTTGATACTGAAATTTAATTGACTCAAAGCACATATAGATGCGTACCTCATCATTGTAACCTTGGTATATTTCTTTGAACATTTCCTATTGTCCAAGAGCCTGATGGTCATTGAAGAAAGTAGGACAAGTAGATAAGCAATTGTACTTCTCGGATCGTGCCAAGCACATGAAAATTTCCTATTTGGTTTGATTTGACAAAGAACCTCATTGCTCACTTAATTAGGAGCACTCTATCTCTTTGAAACAAAATTGCTTTGATCCGCGTAGTTTTGAATCAAGGTCATAATTTCTGGAGATTTTGTGAATGTGGAATCGAGAGATCTTGTTTTGAGTGTCTACGCATCTAAGGCAATGTGTAAATCAAAAGTTATTGATCTCATCTCTCTACAGATGAAAACTGATAAAAAATGAAAATTATGTACACATTTCTAATTCAGTTATTAACTTCTTAATGTTAATAGGGATACGTCCTCAGCATTGTGAAGGTACTCAAACAAATAGATTTATCATATGGCCTATCGAAATATATTTGTTGATTCGTGCAGAACAAAAATGTATTGTGATTGTTATATATGCTTTTATCGGATTTATTAAGGAAGAAACAAAATAAGAAAGGCCTCTATGAAAAACAATATAGTGCATGAGTGAGTGTTAATGTAAATACCTATAAAGCTCCCCATAAGGTGAGGAGTGTGAATACTCAATTGTATTTTATTAAATTCCATGCAATGTTACTAATTCAAGACATTGCCATCAGTAAGTCAACAGCTATTTTAGAAAGATGACGCAAGTTGAGTTAGCACAACTCGCGGATTCGAAGTAGAGTAACTCAATGTGGTGTTCTCAACCATTATAGCTACTTGTTCACGCATGACTAATAAATTTGAAAAAAATAGTGAATGAAAAAAGTAAAATTGTGCATGACGTGGTTGAAAGAGATCGGGCGACGAGCTGTTGATTCGGAAATGGACAAATTGCACTATCGAAGAGATATACAGATTGAACTAAGTATAAGCTAGAATATTTATGTCAAGTTATTGGAAAACCTCATTGTCTTAGTTCCGATTTTCACGCACGCTGAAGTGTCAGAGACAATTAAGCTGGATGCTGAAGTAGGTACTACAGATACTTTGAAAATAATGCAATGACATTTTGATGATGCACCTAGAAACTTGAACAAATGTTTTGTGTGATTAAACCTGGAAAGCATAATATAATAAGAGGTTTTGTAGTTGCTGATTTCGTAGAGTTGAAATTTTTACTTTTGTACCTAACTTTGCCATATCGACAAAATATGCCCAAATACAGTTTTTGGAAAATATCTACATTCTGATTTGTTTTACGATGAAAAAGCTATAATTTGTGGTAAATAATTAAAATTTTCGCCAGGTAGCATAACTTGTACATTTATTCATTGACTAGATCTTGCGTCGTGAGCTCGGTTCGGTCCTGTCTTCTTTTGGCCAGCATCCACAGTAGTACAGTCAGTGTATGAAGTAGATCTTTTAAATATATGCGTGGATGTGGTTTCATTTCACAACTGCATGTAAAATTTTGACAATATTCAAATCTTTCATCATCATTGTAGGGTCAACGTTGAATTTCAGGAGATATTATAAGAACTCTCATTTTTATAATCCTTTTAGATCATATTTTTTCTAAAGATCCAATTTAACAAATAACTTTCCTTGTATATATCATTATTTTCCAATGGCCTCATTATAAGGAAAAGAAAAAGGTGGGAGATAAATACTTTTGGATTGATGGACATGATCGCTAGTTGACTTTCTGATGCCAATGTGATTCGCTATCTTCAGATAAATTAATGTGTCTCTAGTATCAGAAAAAATATTTAAAATGTGGTGTAACCGTTAGAAAAAACGGAAACTGCCCGACACTTTAAAATTGTTAGTGATGTATATAGTTTTATAATATTAGCCATTATACAATAATTGAGAGCGCAACTTAATTGTACTTAAGTTTTTATTAGAAATTGTTGATAGATAATGTTATTAAATTATTGTAGAAATTACTTTAATGTTTTAATGTATAAAAACGTCTCTCTAAACTATTATCAGATCAGTATCGACCTCGTGACATTATATGAAATTTATTATGTTGGTAACAAATTAGTAGCCCACTAGTTTGAAGCCTTTATTTCGACTTTAACTTTTTCAACTAAAAGCGTGCCACTTTATCTATTCTTCATCTTTTCTCTATCATTTGGAGGTAAAAAACTGAGGCCGGGGTACCGTTTCAAAAGAGTGGATAACTAATTTTTATAAACGGGACATATTATTGACCTATGAACAATGGTTGACGAATTTGATTTCAAGAAAAATGCATGGCTTTACTCAACTGATTCTACCCACCCAGCACCTACTGGGCGGGGCCGTGGCAAATGCTTGTTCCGGAAGTTGTTGTATTCAGTATACAACTTCTTTCCGTTCAAGTGATTGTACACGCGTTAAGGAATACCTCAGTTTCGATTGCCGGGCGGCACAAGACCGCCAACGGGCCACTCCAGGTCTATTTAATATTCTTAACATGCAAAAAGAATGTCGTAGACAGGGACCAGATAACCGGGGTGTACCACTAGCTTTTTTCAGGGTGTCTTATAAATGTCTGCATATTTCCACACCTAAGCGACGCAGTCGGTTATCTTCCTCAACAAAGAAATGGGTCAAGTACTAAGAATTCCGGACGTAAACTTACTCCTCTCAGAATGTCCAGGTCGAAGGTGGAGGCAACAATATCGATAACAAAATTTGTTTCACGAATATCTTCGGTATTAACAGCAACAATGATGCGGACACAAAAATCTCACAGTCTGCACTGAGTATTCATGTTAGCTTCCCTAAATAGAGGTATACATCAATCTGAGAAAGAACGGAGAAGTTGTGACTTTTGTCAGCAGCTGCTCCAGAGACGTTTCTTGGGAATCAAACCGGAAGGACATTCTGTGGCTTGGCCTCAACTCCAAAACATCCCCCAAATTTATATGCTGCCTTTATCGCTCTCTCTCTCTCTCTCTCGGGCCATAACTGGGATGACCTACTTGAATACCTCGGTTAGAACCTGCTGTGGCAGCGGAAACTCGCCCAGGCCGCAAAATTTGGCATTATGGAGATGCCGACTGGGAGGGGCGCAGACACATCTCCACGTTTCCTTGAAGAAATGTTTGTTTCGCTGACGCGGATGCCTAAATCAGGGTCCAACAGTTGGGCTGGTTCATCAAATCGTGCGACACTGCTCGCCAGCAGAAGGCTAAGGCATATATAACCTTCTTACAAAACCCCACTGTAGAGAACAGACAAGTCGACGTCGAGTCCAGAAACAAACATAAAGAAGCACTTCGCAATAACCAAAGATCAGCACGATATAAAAGTTTGGCACAGAGTAATGTCGCAGCGCGTTTGGCAGTCGGTCTTTCTGTACGCCGGCCAAGTAGATCAAAAGGAACCCCTCTAGCCTTCCACCACTTACGTGTCGGATGGAACGATTTTAACCGACTCAAAAGTTAAGGCGGAAGTACTTAGCAAGATCTTTGCTGTCAACTCTACCATGGATATCTCCCTCAACGTCCTCATGATGTCGATTCAAAGGGTTCCCTATACTATGCGGGAAGTAACATTCAGGCATAAGACCGTAAGATGGGTGCTCTTGGTGCTCGACACCAACAAAGCTTCTGGTCCGGACTTGATTCCTGTCGTTGTATTGAAGAGGTGTGCAGCGGAGATTGGTACAGTTCTTTCGTCTCTTCCAGATATCTCACGAATCCGGCAGCTTCCCAGAAAACTGTAAATTTGCTCATGTCAAACCCATCACAAAAAAGGGTCTAAGACCGCCCCCTACAACTACAGACTTTCTTTTTGTTGTAAGAAAGGTGATGGAGAGGTGCATAAATCGCGAGCTTATGAACCACCTCGAACGTCACGGCTTGATTAGTGACAGGCAGTATGGTTTTTGGCACCAGCGATCCACAGGAGATCTCCTAGCTTACTTTACGCAATTGTGGAGTAAACTCACCCAGTCTTATGGACTGAGGTATGCTGCCCTTTGATGCAAACTTCTATCCTATGAACTCCCAGAGAAGCTTTGCAGATGGATGGCTGACTTTCGGGCCTCGAGATATCGGTCTTAACTAACGGGACCTCGTCTTCATCCCACAACGTCAACGCTGGAGTTCCCCAGGGATCGGTCTTAGCTCCAACACTGTTCCTCTTACATATTAACGATCTCCTTTCCTGTACGATCAACCCAATCCACAGTTTTGCTGATAACAGCACTCTACATGCAGGAATTCACTGCGATAAACCGGTGTCGGTGAGCTGGACAAAAGAAGACTAGAGACGACTTCCTCACTGCTTGGGGATGCAACAATCTTGTACAGTTGAATGCTTCCAAAACTCAATGCTGTATCTTGACGAACAAAAAGCGTCCTAGTGCTCATCCGGTTTCGATGGATGGCCGAGTTCTGCCAAAGAGCCGTTCATTTCGGCTGGTCCGAGTCCAGATCACCGAGGACTTGATCTGGCACGAAAACATCTAGTCAATAGCGGTAGCTGCTGGGGAAAAGCTAGGCTATTTGTGTACGGCTAAGAAGTACTTTTCGCCAACCAGCACCTAGGAAAAAAGTACTATTCTCCGCATGACCTCCTTACTCTATACAAGGCCCAGATAAGACCTAGCCTCGAGTATTGCTCACACGTAGGACCCCAACAACATTATATGCTCAATGCTGTCCAAAGGACTGATCGATGACTCTTTTCTAACAGATAGTCTCGGGACCCTTTCGCACCGGCGGGCCGTCGTCCATCCAGCTCTCTGCTATCACTGGACCAACAGGCTTTGCTGCTAAGATCTCTCCTCCATAATTCCGCCGCGCGATGTGCCTGCCAGACAGACCCGCCTGACTTCGGCCTTCCATCCTAACCGTGTCGAACTTCGTACATCCAGAACTGGCCGCTTTAGCTGACTAAAATTAAATTCAATATGGATGGCAGTACATCAGTTCTCATCAATGTGTGATAAACTAAAGTCTTTCAGCAGGAACCTACACAACTAGTGCGACAGTGACTCCACCTGTTTACGTTTCTTTTGAGTAACCAGTGATACTAAACAGGAAGCCTATCTAGAGAAATCGCATAGTGAGATCTCTCAGCTATACCTGTCCAGCTGCCAAAAGATAACGGTCAAAAACACTACCTATTTACGATAAAGGTCAAAGATCAGTTAACAGGCGACATTAAGGCGGCTCCGACGCAGTGAGTTTCAAGCCATTTACAAGGGTTCAGCTGCTTCAAAGCTGACACTCCATTTTTCAATATTTTTCAATGAAATTCATGCAGTATGTTGAGAAGATAAATTGCCCAGGGTGCTACAGGAACACTTTTTGAAATTTTGTTTTTGCACAAGTTTTATGATGGGTTGAAGTGCGCACTTTTTCTGTTCAACTTCGCGGTTTTTTTTAAAAAGAACCTAGTGAAAAAATGAAAAAGTGGTTCTATAGCACCCTGTGGGGTTTTGTTTTCAGCACACTGTGAAAATTTCATCCAGAAATATCAAAAAATAAAGCGTCAATTCCGAAACGCGCAAACCTCTACAAATCGTATTTTGGACGAATTTTGTCAACTGTTTCGTGCTGCCAACACAAGCGTTGTGGCGCAATGTACGGACTAGCAAACGACGTATTCAGATAACTTGGTGGCCCTATTTCATATAATATCGCTTAGATAAGTCGTTCTGCAAATAGGTACTCATAATCGCGATCGCTGATACTCCTCGATTTTAAATCCGTTTTACTTCCCACGCCATTGGCGAGGAAGTATTGTAATCGCGAAAAATGTTTAAAATGAGATGTTATGTTTTTTTAAGTCATATGGCATCTACATCACGAAAAACTGTATCACTCATCATGAACTTGGAAATTACCGCTCGGATTTTTATGAAATTTCCACACTGCCAAAGCTTTGTAGTTCTACTCCAGTAGCAAAAAAGAAATAGTAACAACTGCTGAAACTCCGTTTTTGACGTTTCAGGGGTTCCTAATCATTGACATAAAAAAATTGTACTGCTTAAAAAGGGGGGGTTGAAATCAGTGAAATACGTTCTATTATTAAGAAGCTTTTCATCCCAGTGATTACAGGAAATTTAAGTAACGAAAATCCGACGAATAATGTGCTCACGATTTGAAAAAATCTGAATCTGCTCTATAGGTTTGACACCAAGAGCCAACAGATCTGCAACTACCGACAGTAGGGAAGAATACATTCAGATATCACACCAGTCAAGTATAGAGGAATTTAGCGTGGAACTTTAAAATTATCGAAATGTCAAGGAAATATGTTCTTGAGAATGATAATTTGGTAGATTTTATACCTGCATTTTCATTTGAATTTCATGAGCCGCGAAATGTACCCATTTCGCCGTTACCTTCAATTTGTGTTCTGCAGTTTGTTATGTTTTTCTGGATATAAGCAGGACATAATTGCCTAGGGTGCTAAAAGAGCTTTTTACAAAATTTTGTATTTGCGCAAGAATTATGGTGTGTTGAAATGCTTAATATTTGTGCTCAACTTCTTGTTATTTTAAAAAGATCTTTGTCTTTAGCACGCTGCAAGAGTTTCATTTGGAAATAATAAAAATTAAACGTAAACTGTGAAGTGCAAATCGGTTTTTGGGCGAAATTCATCTACTGTTTCAACCTGCCAGTCCAAGCGTCGTGACGGTGCGTTCCGACTAAGAAAAAATGTATTCAAATAATTTTATATCTTTCCTAAAATAAATTCAAGAACTCAAATTCAAATTCGTTTATTCATGACAATAAACACAATTATGTTTACAAGGGTCATGTGGTAGATGGTAACAATTGAACGAGGGTCATAAAAATATCTTATGCAGTCAAAAGAAGAGGAAACAGTTAGGTAGTTTTTGCAAGGCAATAAATAGGTAGGCTTATACCTGGTTTAAGTACATGTCTTGTCTACTGTAATAGGTAGATGGAGGTGATGCTGCCAGAAATAGATGTGTGCGATCAATAAACAAACCACAAGATTGAACTGCAGTGTCCAATGGTTTTTGTATTGCCTTTTTTTTATTGCCTTACTAGAAAACTCTGTTGGGTATATGATGGAGTTTACTAGAACTTTACAGCTTGTTGTCTGCCTTCTTATACAAATTTTACCACATCGAGACGCTGTCAACCTTATCCTCCTTTGAAGACGCCACAAAGTACAGTCCTGTGATTTGGTGATTTGTTCGATCTGCAAAATCTCGTCGACACTTTTTTTAAGTTTCCCTGAAAATGTTCGCTTAGCAACCTACAAATCAATGTAGTTAATGACAGGTTTTTGACTAAATTCGCCATAAAACTATTCATTTTCTTTGGAATTGCTATCCGAATTGTTAGTTATCTTTATATCAGCTTTTTTTGGTATGAGTTTCTTTTCAAGATTCTTGCGTTTGAGTGTTTGTTCCATCTTACTGATAAGCGAGGCTGGACTAAGCTTAGCACGCAAATGTATTTGGACCATAGAGACAGGCCGCTGGGTATTGTGGCTCACTACAGCTGCAGCACATTTTCCATGGTATGACCTCTTCTTGCAAAAATTTATTCGCTTACCCCAATGTATTTTGCGATTATAGAGTTGAACTGCTCCACATAATTGTTGTCCTCATCATGAATTAAACTCACTGCATTCGTAATTAAAATTGTCGCATATGACCTTTTAATGTCCATTATCAACCTTGATAAAAAAGGTACTGAAGAACAATCACACCAACAAGAGTACAGCACAACAATTCAACAACACAATATCGACGAACAGTAACCAGCTTAGAACAATACTAAATGATCACTTGCTGAGAACCCAAATAGGAAACGATTTACAGGCTAGATCGCTAATCGAAATCCGACTCTGTTATTATAAAAATTTACCTCGGTACGCAAACGCAGTCATCCTTTCCTCTTTTAAAGTAGCGCCGACAACCGTCTAACACCTGCCCACCCTCGTTTCCTTTTCACCCCCCCGTTACCCCAGCAGATGGTACTCGTGATTGTAGGGGCCCCGTTAACTACCCTTTGAAATCTGGGTTGTTCACTATTTAAATCGACTGTTACGTAACGAGATATAAAACAGTGGGTTAACCCTCTCATGCATTGAGTCCACTGTAGTGGTCAGAATTTTCAAAGTTAAAAGGACACGTACCTTTCTAATTTTATTTAGCAAAATACATAAAGTCCCCTTAAGTGGACTCTAAAAGAATTTATTAGAGTGCCATCTATGAAGTAAAACCATATATAAGAATTTCATCTACAGGATGATTCATAAATCACCTGTTAGCAATGAAGGCAACTTGGTTTGGTGAAATTAGTGCTCGATCCTTCTATGGACGCCATAAAAAAAAGGTAAGTATTTGTTTCACTTAGTATAACCCCTAATGAGCACACTGTAATACCTATAAAATAATAATAAGGCATTAGATCATCAGAAAACGCCTTTTTGTTCATGGCCACTTCAGTGGACGTTATGCATGTTCTATAGAAAAACCCATTTTTGTTCATGGCCACTTCACTCGACGTTTGCATGTCCATATGGAGAATTCACGACTTTTTGTAAATATTCAAATGCAAATACTCCGATATTCTTATTCAATATAATAAATCATTGATATATTTTTTAATAAGCATTACTGAATTTATTGGTATACAGGGTTCACTATTTTTTTTTCATCAAATTGAAATTTTTAGAACGTTGTTATTGCCGATGATGATGATGAGGATGTCGAGAACAAAAATAAATTACCGCATACTCGGGAAACTTCTCTACAAAATGAGGAAGTCAAAGGTATTGAAAACATAATTTATGACTTACCAGACTGATCTGACTTGGAATCTGATGATGAAGATGAAAATGCAACTAACTTACATGTCACTGCTGAAAATGAAATACTAAAGAATATAGAGGTGGAAGATAGAGGCAAGTCGCTCAGTGAAGATGAGATATCATTAGCCCAGATAGTTATCCAGATGTAAAAGAAGAAAAGAGAAAAAAAGAGGTGGGAGTGGTTGAATAGACAATATGTTTGATCCTGCAACATCGCCTCGGTTTCTCGGAATAGAAAAAGTCAAAATTCAAATAGGAAATCGAATTGACTGCTTTTCTTCTCTTTTCACGGAGGATATCATGGATGAAATAGTATATCAAAGCAACTTGTACACTACATAAAATGACAAGCATAATTTTAGTTTGTCAAAAAGCGAACTTTACTCATTTCTGGGAATAAACTCAAACATAAGATATCTCCGAACCAGACTATACTGGTCCAGCGATGCTGGTTTGCGGATAGATTTGATTGCAGATGTCATGCCAGTGAATAGGTATGAATACATTTTGCGATATCTACATTTCGTAAATAAAATAGCGAATAGGACGCAAATATTAATGATAAACTGACAAAAATTCGTCCATTCCTTGAGAAAATTCAAAACAATTTTTTAGATGCTGAAGAACATCAACCAATTGATGAACAAATCATTCCTCTAAAAGCCATATTGGGAATGAAGCCATATTTACTCAAAAGCCTAAAAAATGGGGCGTAAAGGTTTGGGTACTTGCCGGAATCGGTGAGTCTATGTACTGTTTCGAGATTTATCCAGATGCCTCAGGAGGAAAAAATAAAATCAGTGAATATGGAACATGTGTGGAACATGTAGTTCTTTGTCTCAGCGATAATTTGGCAGATAAAAACCATAAGCTTTTTTGGCAATATGTTTTGTTCCATTCCTCTTATTGACGAAGTTAGAAAAAGGAAAATTTGGGCCAATGGAATTTTGAGATCGAATCGATTGCAAAACGCTGGTACTGTATTGAAATCAGATACTGTAATGAAAAAAGAAGGTAGCATCAGTTGCAACTACTGAACGCAATATTACAGTCACCACATGGTTAGATAGTAATGCCATTCATATAGCTTCGAGTTGTGCTGGAGTAGGACCTCAAAATAGGACAAAACGTTGGTGTAGATCTATAAAAAAAACAATTGAAGTGGCTAGGCCATTTTCCGTTTAGTTCTATAACCAGAATATGGGAGGTGTTTACCTTATGGATCAACTATTGGCGCTTAACCCTTTGAGAAGGAGAATCAAACGCTGCTACATCAAAGTTTTGATGCACTTTTTAGATGTAGTTGTTGTAAATGCATGGATTTTATACAAAAAAAAATGAAGAAAAGAAAATTGATCTTCTAGAATTCAAAGCTAGTGATGCACAAGCTTTGACAAATATTGGAAATAAAAGCGCCCAGATCGGCCACACCACCTACAACCCTAAAAAAAAACCAAATCGTCATGCTCCACCTGAAATAAGAGAAAGTAAATGAGGAAACTGGTCAAAATTGACAGATATAAAAACGCTAGAAGATGCCATTCTAACGCATGCAGAAGAAAAACAAAATATATTTGTAAGCGCTCTAATGAGTCAGTGTGACTGTTTTGAATATTTTCATTCTAGAAATGCATAGCGACCACAGAAGTGGACACGATTTTATTTAATTTTTTGTAAAAGTTCATCATTTTATGACATGTTAATACTAAACTTTGTTTAAGTTTTATAAATATATTAGTATTACAAATATATAAAAAATTTAAAGTTTTTATTTTTTTACAAAAATTATGCTCGAGAGGGTTAAGGTTATTTCGGTTTTCCACTATCAGATAATAGCCAGGCTCTCACAGCGGTTATTTAATGCCGTAAACACTCTTGTAAACAATAAAGAGATGATAATTTCAGTTATGCCTAACCTAAAACATAGATATTTTATTTGGTTGTTACATTGTTTGGCATTGGCTTGTGGTTAGTTTTAGGAAAAGTTTGCGAAGTAAAAGAAAATGGCCTGAAACATCAGTAGTTTTGAGAACAAAATTTACTTTTACGTAGTCCAGAGCACACATTGCAAATGGAATTTTTTTTGCTGTGCAATGATTTGTTTACCTTTTGACAGTCTATATATAGGTATATGCATCACACATCGAAAATTTAACGAATCCTCCAAAAATCAAGCGACATTCGAATTTTTTGCTAACATTAAACCTAATTGGTACCTACTGGCGGAAGAAATGTTCTTCAAACTCGTATAAACTGTATATGTAACCATAAATTTGCATAATCAATGAGCATTCTATGCAATTGTTAACTAAAAAAACAAGACATTTCTTCATCTGTTAACTGTCGAATGTACGCTACATTGCTACATAACTGAAGATGTTTACCAACCGAAAATAAAGAAACATACCCACTAGCCTCATTCATTGGCCAATTGGTGAAATTAATTTTTTGTCACAAGTCTCAATCTTTCAATAAACATACCTATGTGTATTCATTATTTTCATGCTATTTTAGAGGTGCTTTCCTGTTTTGTGAAATAGGTATGTGGTTTTCGAAAGATCAAAAATCTACTCAAATATTCGTATTAAACCGCACTCTCAGTACCCCGGTTATGACATGCCTATGGTGGCTGACAAATAACCGCCATCATAGGCGCCCTTAGGCATTTTTTGACTGTTCATCTTGCCAACATTCAGAGGATGTCATTTCATGAAAAGACTTTCAAGATTTATGTTTTTTCATCGTCGTTGGCTAGATGACCTCCGTTTTTATATATTTTTTTCCAAGATAGCGCCCAGCTGTCAATTAACACTGCAGACTACTCGACTTCACAAAACATGAATCAAATCCAAGCGAATAACCAAAATTTCTCTGTTATGTATCGCGGTTATAGTATTATGGTATATGGTTCAAGATGGCACACGGGTTGATGACGAATCGCTTGAACGCGGTTTTGTTGCAAGTTGTTTATTTTAGAGAAGCTCGAATATAACTTCTGATTATTTTTATTATCACTTAATAATCGGTGCTTTCTCGTCTATAACGGTGTATGGAAAGTTTAAAAAAGAAAACTTTCATAATATTAATGGGAGAAATCTTTTTTTTCAGAAAAAAATGTTTAATGATGGAGCCATGGCTTTGTAGCTATGATAACTTTCAATTCTCTAAACTTTTCCGCATGTCAAAGAAAACATTTATTGGTTTAGCAGAAATGGTAGGAAAAAGCGATGAAAAAAAGATATTAGCTGAACCGCATACAGGTGGACATCATCCAGTGAGTTTATGTGGCCATATTGTAATGTTTTTGTTTTATATGGCTACACAGGATACTCTGTTAAGCGTAGGAACTAGATTTAAAGTTTCTCCAGCAACAGTAATGATTATAAGGTACTCTACTTTATGCAAAAACTGAAGTCAGCCTGTATCAAGTTTCCCAAAAATGAAGCTGAAGTACAATAAAAATATCCAATACCCGGCAAAATTCTAACTTGTCACATGTCAAATAATAACCAGAAATATAAAACTACTCCTGAGTTGGGTAAATACCACAACAGGTATATTCTTTAATTCACCGGTTGAGCTACCTGTGCAACCGGATAGCCAATTTTGCGTCCTTTAATTTTCGCTTGAACGACCGGTTGTAGATCAAACTTGTCTTTATATTGATGGTGGATATGCCACCGGTGCCAACAGCATCCACCGACGTTCGGGCTCGGTTGATCCACGATATTGTAACCTCTACATTTTATCATTTTTTTTTATTCTACAGCATAGGAGTCGCGTGAAATTTAATGTTTCGATTTTCTGATTTTGTTCTGTTTTTATTCCTGTGTGTATGCAGGAATTTTCTCAGAAAATCCATATCGATGGTTCTTATTCGGGAAGCATCGACGATCTCAAATCAATGCCTCGTATTGATTTGAGATCGTCGATATCTGAAAATTTCTTGGTTTTCTGATTTATAGTTCTTATATTGATTCTCGGATCGCAAATTCTCTCCGCTGGATAACTTCTTCATCCGAATGATCACTTGAATCGCTTAACAAACGTTCCACGACAATACCAACTGCTGCGTACATTGCCATAATGATTTTAAATGATACGGTGTTCAAATTAACAAGTATCCATTTACAATAAAACAAAGGTTAGGTTTTGACAACAACCTGAAGGCTAAAAATGCGTCTTTTTATTAACGACCATTCAACGGAACCGGTTGCTGACGCCATCACATCAGCTGTCAACCATAAGTTCACCGGATCCATCAGTGATGGAATCAACCGGTGAATTAAAGAATATACCTAACTTTGCGGTGATAACTATGACATATAACAGCTGACTCATGACGTCACGGATCTTATAACCAACCTGATAACCACACTCGCTTGAACGGATCGGTAAATACCAATCCAAAATGGTAAATACCATTGGTTATCCGCTTGAATTTGATTATATACTTGATTTCTGCAACCATGAATGCGTGTAGTTGAGTCATTCTTCCATAAAAAAACGTGGAATGAACTATTTGCACGCTAAAAAATACCTAGTCTGTAAGATGACATTTTATAGGTTTTTTACATAATAACGCGTATTCGTGAAAACAAGGACACGCTGAGGTACTGGCCCTCTTAGTTCATTCAAACATTGTTCTAACAGTTCAAAGGACGAAGTGACTGTGTGTTGTGATTTTGTGAATAGTGACATATCAAGTTCAGGTCAAGGTTCGATCAATCAAACGTTGAGGGTTTTCACTGAATAACTTTTATTGTTTTTCTGTAATGAATGTCATGTGATGCATTTTCTGACCCTTATAATCACGATAATAACTCTCAAGTCAAAAATAGTCGGATGAGATATGCTTATTATCAATAGTTTAGATAAAGTTAGACGTAACATAGAGTCAAATATCTACAGAGGTGTGACGCCTCCAGATACTGGAGGTCGTTATTTCCCCGAATATGGACACGGGCGTGACTTCCAAGCGGTAGGATGCTACCGTTGTTCCATGAAATGTGATGTGATTTCTGATAATATAATTGAGGAATATCATGGTCACTATTGCGTTGTTTTATAACCAGTATGAGTCGGTAGAATATATAACTTACTCAAAAGGTTCTTCCCAAAAATAGGCTTGGCCCCGACAACTCAGTTCTATCGATGCTATCTCTCGCCAATGAAGAACAATTCCCCTGTCGTTGCCTCACCAAGTAAGTAGCTTCGAAATTATCCTGACATTGAAGTCCTCAATAATTTCTTTATGTACTACCCTCGTAACAAAGGTGGAAAGGTACAGGGTAATACTCCGTAAGCTTCTAAGGTGGGATTGTTGTTTTCTCATGTTTATCGTTCTATCATCGTCTTACAGATGTCATCGCCAAATCGAATGCCTTGAGTTATCTAGGTGTGTGACATGTTGCTCAATCATGCTGGAACCACACATGTTGTAGGTCAACTTGCCGAATTTTAAAAACCTCATATTAAATTGCTTCATATCGCGGTAATACTCACGATAATAAGGGAATCAAAGAATTACTCTCTTGATCTTGGTCAACATCTTTATGGTGTTATGACAATCCCTCAATTATCCTCAAAACATCTTTATGGCTTACTACCTGCTTAAATTCATAAGAACTAACGATATTCAAGTAATAACATTATAATAAGTTTACATCGATATAAAAATACGATTAAACAGAAAATAATTTATTTTGTCAAAGCGCGGTTTTGCTGTCGTTTGGATAATTTAATCGAAACCCACGAAAAGGATAATTTTTTTCATTTTAATTTGATTTCACCTGTTGCAAAATAATGATTTAATCTCCGCACATCAGTAATATAAGTTGCAGTTGGCAGTACATCAGTATGATATGTACTTGCATTTCAAGTAGATTACGATTGTAACCGAAAAAAAATAAGATGAAAGGGGCGATTTCTATATTGATCATCTTGATTGCCCTAATCTGCTTTGTGCCAATTGCTCGCTCATATACACCTCCAAGGTATGATGTGCTGCACTCACTCCAACCACACGGTGGTAAGTGTTCTTTTTCCTTTGACTGCCGAAGAAGTATTGTAGTCGCGAAAAAAAATCGAAAATGTTAATGTCAACGCAGGTGCTCCCCAGGAATCGTGAGCTGGAAAAAAGGAGTCTAGTACTGTCTTTCGTCAGATAAGACCTAGCCTCGGGTACTGCTCACATGTTTGAGGTGCTGCCGCCCCGACTACATTATCCATTCTCGATGCTGTCCGACGGATCGATTACTCTTCTCTAATGGACAGTCTCGGGACCCTCTCGCACAGTCGGTGATCTAGCTCTTCTGCAGATATGTCAACGGGCTTTGCTCCCCAGAGCTCTCTTAGCTCTCTTCCATGATGCCGCAGCGCGATGTGCCGGCCAGACCGACCCGCCTAAGTTTGGCCTCCCATCCTAACCGTGTCAAACTTCGTACTCGTACATCCAGCACTGGTTGATATCACCGCTCTTTTGCCCCTAGGGTACCAACATTGTGGAACAATCTACCTAAGGAGGCTTTTTCCAATTCTATTAATATTAGACAGTTCAAAAATTGGATTAAGCTCTGATACGGATACAACCCAAAAGCGGTTTCAAGTTGTACCTACAATAAGTTCATTAGTATTTCATTTATATTTGTATAGCATTAATACCGTGGTTCCAACTTTTAAAAAAATATTAAAGATGCAGGTTTACCGTGAATCACATTAGGGTTTTCCAAACGTGACAAAACTGGTCTTCCAATAAGTTTTTCCACGCACTGTCCCTAAGGGCCCTATTTTCAGCATAAACATTAGGCTTCCGTCAGATTTAAGGAAAACAAAATGATAATATGGTGGTCATGTTCTAAACCTGCTTAAAGGCCGATTTCAATATACGAATAATTTCAATGCGGTGATTCCAACATTCGAGCGACAAATCTAAGATCATATCGTCTTCATTTTATTCATTTTTGATGGTGCGTATAAGATATTGGTAGAAGATACATCCAGTCAGATGTCTTGAAGCTGAAATTAACCGACAATATATCTATAGACACTACCGTTCAAACATTCCTTGGTGGTTTGAAGAACCAAATGGCTGCCGCGATGGAAAGATTGATATTTCAACTACTCGTAGTGGCGTAACAGAATGGAAATATTAACGCACTCACAAGAAAATAATGATCGATTATTCAAGCCTTGGAACTTACGTCGGCCATATATCTTTCTTGGAACATTGGTTAAGTTAGGTTATGTGTATATAAAGAGGTTTCTTTAATCAAATCAGAGACATATGAAATTCTCCTAATGTATAAGAATCTCGCAGGTAAATGAAAAATCGATTTTAGGATAATTCCATAATTTGTAGATATTTTCGTCTCAAAAAAAAAAATCGTTCAAAAAAAAATAAAATACGTCAAAGCTATTTTTGTTTTCTGATTTCCTTGTCAATACTAAATACGTATTTCATTTAACTTGATTTTGGATAGATACACAGAATTTGTTTAGACTTTTCTACAAGAAAAATACAAATAAGCAGTCATTGATTAATTTCATGTTTTCAATTATTTAACAATATAATAATAGATAATAAAATATATGTTTCATCTGGTGGAAAATACTGGTTTGGATTCCAACCACGACTCCTATTCTTGAAAACGAGGGAGACAAATCACTAAGCGAAAAGTGACCGTAGTTCTCTTCCCTGGGAAATAATATCAAATTCTGTTAGATGTTGAAATTTGTCAAACATGTTTAACATTAACAAAATTTATACCATTATCTACCTACTGGCTAATATACACAAGATACATGAATCACTTATATAGGTCTTTTTCCTTCAAAGCAATCAGAAGTCTGTTAAATGTCCTTACTCTATTCCTCAGAGAGTTTACTGCTACTTGAACTCCATGAATCCTTTTTCTTGGGGCCTGTATGACATTTTTCATTACGCGAAAGTTTGCTTCGCACATACAGGTGAGGAAAAATCATTACTGGACATCACCAACGTAACGGTTTTTTCTGAAAAGAAAATTAAAATCATTGTTTGCACAAGCTTAGTGTTTTTTCAATCGATTGTCCAATATCTCAATAGCATGAAATCAAGATATACTTTACAAACATGGGATTGGCAAACCATGGTCAACAACATAATAGTTTAAAATCCTGAAAACACAATTTGGATGACGATTAAAGTGATGCACACGCAAACAACCCAAATGTGTGAATGAAGCTTTCTCGCAAAATCAGTCAAATATCAAGCCAGCATTAGTAAGAAACGACCCAACGTTGCCACGTTTCATGCAAAGTCTTGGGCATAGGTGCATTACACTTGCAACTGTTTACGATATTCGCTCGGACACTGTTTCAGATTCATGGTCGCCACTGGATCATCGCACTTTTAGATGCATAGCTATCAAAGATCTACGACAGCAATGTGAATGATGGCAACAGCGTAAAATACCATAAATAGAACATTTGAATGACTGAAATGGAAATTTTGTAAACAGATATGTCTATCTCTATTTATCGTCGGTGTCTGAACTCATGGATTCATCATTTTTTCAACTGGCCAAATAAAAATGATAATCATGTTGCTTTATTATTTCAGCATATCCACTACGACCACGAACACGCGGACGTGCAATGGCAACAGGTGTAATGCAGTAAGTAAAAACATTACTATACATGTATAGGATGTCCCCAGAAGAACTGCATCGATCGTTCACTTGAAGCGTATGCGTTAGGCATACGAAAGTTTGGTGTTTCGGTAAAATTAATGGGAGAACTTCGGATAAAATACTTCCAAAATTGTAGCGCTTCCGATTACACCGAATATTTTAAATGAGATGTCCTGTGACTTATTTATTTTTTGGGTACCATTGATTGACATACTAAAGATGGACAATCATTGTATTGTATTTCGCCGTCCAAAAATTATACGAGATGAAATGAGATATCGAGTTATTTACGAGAATTTTTCACAGATATGATTCTCCTCCTGAAAAAGTTTGTATCTCATAGTTAGTTATGTATCCATCTACACCTTAGGAAAAACCATTGTTATACATGGGAAATCATTTCTTGGCAACAGCGCATCGGCTCGTCTACTTTCATCGCTATTCGTACATATTTCCTACCGTTAACGCGCGTGCCGCCGTCAAGTGCGATAAGGGATTCATGACTCACTCTGCGGTTGGCTTTTGTGTAGGAAAGGTGCGTCTTTATTTAATCCAAAATATCTTAAAAATGTACTCGCAAGAAGAAAAGTTTCAAATGATAGAATGGTACATCCAGAATAATTCAGCACGCGCGGTTGTTGAATTATTTGCGGTACGCTTCCCAGATCGGCCAATTCCGTCTCACGCAACGGTTATAAATACCTACGAAAAATTCAAGAGGGTGGGCTGCTTACATAAGTGCCATAGCTGCATGCACCCTGAAGGTTGGAAACAAAAAATTAGCGAGAAAAGGGAGGAGATCGAAACTGCTGTTTGTGCCGTTGCAGAAGTATCTGAGCCATGCTCAAGCAGAAAAATTGCTGAAATGGTACCAGTAGCCGATCTCACACCCAGAATAACAAGAAATATTTTGCATCGCAACGGCTATCATAGCTTCAAGGTTGGAACGGTTCAAGAAATATTTCCTTTAGACAAATACCGTCGAATGGAGTTTTGTGAAACGGTCATGGAGAAGGCGAACAGGGATGGAAGTTTTATTGGTAACATTTTGTTTACTGATGAATCCACATTCCCTCTCCACGGTCATCACAATCCTTCAGTCGTTCGGTATTGGTCTCGGGAAAATAAACACCTCAGTATTCCCGTCCGCACGCAGTATCCACAGAAACTGAATGTGTGGGCAGGAATTCTAGGTAATAACATTATCGGACCGTTCTTTATTGATGGAACTCTTACGGCTGCAAAATATTTGGCGTTACTACAGACGCAGATTGTTCCTGCAATTAGGCAGCTTGGCATTGATCTCGCTAATGTTTGGTTCCAACAAGATGGATGCCCGGCGCATAATGCGGCGATCGTACACACTTACCTTGAAAGTGTGTTCGGCCACCGGATTATTGGCGGGAACAGAACAATAAAATGGCCTCCTAGATCACCCGATCTAGCGCCCAATGATTTTTTCTTGTGGGGTTATGTGAAAAGTACTGTTTACACTATCAATGAGAGAGCAGACAATTTGCATAACCTACAGGTGAAAATCGTTGAAGCGCTCGGGCAAATACAGCCTTCTACCCTCTTGAGAGTTCGTCAGGAGTTTTATAACCGCCTGACATACTGTTCATTGAATGAAGGAGGCGTTTTTCAGCCCCAGCTGTGAAGCACCATTTGAAACATTTGTGTTCATTATTGCGTTTTATTTTTGAGAACTTATTTTTTTGTTAGAATATCTTTTTATTTTCGTTATACATTTTTAAGAGTGTACTATTTTTTGTTAGAGTGGGTATCTTCTTATTTTTGTTATGAGACGCAACCTTTATTGCTACAAAACCAATTATCTATTCATAAAAATAAGTAGAGTGATTTAGGTGATTTCGTGAAATCTCGAAATCACCGAAATCGGTTC
Organism: Acanthoscelides obtectus; assembly: GCA_963669975.1. Lineage (NCBI taxonomy): Eukaryota > Metazoa > Arthropoda > Insecta > Coleoptera > Chrysomelidae > Acanthoscelides > Acanthoscelides obtectus. The sequence goes on from CAVLJG010000008.1 coordinate 69,219,425, forward strand.
ACAGGACGTCCAATCGAACTGGTGCGTAATGCGCGCATCTACTGTACTTCTTCTGTCGACTCAACGCATACTGAAATTTGCAGCAGACCGCAGACCTGCATCACGAATGAGAATAATAGGCAGATACGCTGTGTTGCCAATTTGAGTAGAGCTTCCCGAATTGTTTGGAATTTAGAGTTAAGTGTTGATTCATTTAAGCTTTTAATCAGCATGGCCTAGACGTTAGAACTTCATAAAGATAACATTGAAGCTGAATGCTGCTGGAGTATAGTGTTTCGAATATTCAAAGCGGAGCGGGACACTATACTCGTTCAATGGGTCATCAAGCCACAGTCCTTTCAACAAAGAAATTATTTTACGAAAATGCGTTATATTTTTACGATTTTGTCGTCACCAAATCTCTGTTTCTCAAAATGTACGTCTATTGTACATACATTAAAAAATGTGACCTAGATACCTAACTGCCCCAAGCTCTTTAAATATAACACCTTAAACCAGGGTTACCAGGTGCTCAATCACGTTGATTGTCATGTTGTACTGCGCAAGTCACCAAACAATCTGGCGTAATAAACGTTAGGAATCATCAGGTATTGCCAGATTCCCGAATACCGGGCACCGTAGTACCCGTTATAGTTGTCCTTCAAAGTTGTCAAATCGCCCCTATGGCGCAAATTCGCCACACCAGGCAACTGTGCTATAAGCAAACCCTGTTTATCACTACTATTTGATAGTCATATGGTAGTTGTAGCCCTATCTAGCGGTCCATGATTTCTCTCAATACTGTTGTATCTCTACTGGCAACAAGAATAGGGATTACAAAATCATTTATACAACAATATACAAACATGAAAAATATGATTTGAACCATGAAACATTAATACAATTTCAATAGTTTGAACTTTTTTCATTTTTGGAATACTCTTATGTGGAATCCGCAGCTATTTTTCCCGAAATTTGGGTAGACTTAGATTTCTTAGAAATATGACATATTGGTATCGGCAACTCTGCGAATGGGAGAAACAAATCGCATTTGTTGAGCGCATCCGTCTAAGCGGCAGGCGCCAGCGCCCGTCCTGCCATCTCTCTTTTATCACTCTTCTACTTTACCCCGTTGTCCGTCACATTCCGACGCTGCCAGATAGGATCCTACAATCGAGTGTCTTTCACGCACCTACATACTTTTGTATATTTCCATCTCTCTTCCTCATCATAATGTATAATAATGGTTTTTCCGAAGGTGTATATGGTTAAGTGTAAGAGAAGCAGCCTGCTAAACTTCGCCATGTAAGTCTGACATTTGGCTATACTACAATGTAATTGTGGATAAATAAAGACGTCTATTATTATTATTATTATTATATTCTTATAATATATACTCACAAAAAATCTCTTAATCCAAGGTCACCAATTCGTATGAAAATATGACATTGCTTCGATATCACAGGTATTTGGAATGACAATTTCATGCTATCAAAAAAATATAGCCCTGACAATTAGGAAGTGGACATAAATATGCTTGAGAAACATATTAAAACTGCGATCCCCAATTCAAGAAAGTTGCTCCTTGAACAAAGACTTCTCTTTTAATTCCTACTCATCTGGATGCGGCAGTACTGCGAAAATCAGATATGTTTTCTGGGTGTTATATGACATATACATCACGAAAAACTATGTCACTTATTTTCGTCGGTGAATTTGTCTCTCCGCTAATCCTTGGCTGATCTATAACTTAAGCAGTACTTCTCCGATTTTGATGAAATTTTCACGCAAGGTGACCACCATTCCAGGTTAAAAACACGAAACAAAAAATATAGGGTTAAAAATTGGAGGTTGTAAGTGATGGGGGAGGGTATATCGCAACTTTTGGATGTTTATAATGATTTACCAATCTTGGTAATACTACACAGCTATTAGACATGTTTCGTACAATATAGATTTCCCCGTACATTTGACTTTAAAACTTCGATAAATTTTTTCGATAGGCGCTTCTGCTTAAGCTATCTAGGTTCACTGGGGAGCGCATACCGATCTAGTTCTTTGTCCTGCCAGTACTGCAGGGATGCTGCACTAGGTGCTGCCGCGTCGTTCGGTCAAGTGTGAGAATGGGCAACGCGCCAGATGGATCGTACTACCGACAGGGCATGGAAAGCATGTTTATGGACTATTTTTATGGGTCTCTTTAACTGACTTGATCCGCTTTTTCCTCAGTGGGCTTAACTTGTGCTAAACTTGATAGTTTATGAACTGATGGCGGCGTTGCGTTGGACAACCTACAACGCTATTTTATTATGTGAAAAAGAAAAACAAAATTTTTGGAAAAGTACGATATATTTTTGAACATAGTCTTCTTTTAGTTCGATACACTTGACCCAGCGATGCTCCAACTTATTTAACTCGTTTGAAAAACACCTGCAAAGTAGACCTCCTCATTCTACTCAAATTTCTGCTCGGCGAGTGACTTTATCAAGCTTGAAAACGAAAAGAAGTCGCACGGGGCCAAATCTGGAGAATACGGTAGATAGGACAGCAGTTCGTAATTTGGCCGTAGCGACAGCGGATATATAAGCTGGTGCGTTGGTCGAAAAACACTTTTCTCTTCGCCAAAACGTTTTACCCTTCTCCATATAGTCGATGTCGATCAAACCTTGTGAATCCCAGAAAACGGTTGCCATCACCTTTTCTATCGAGAGTATTCGCTTCCTTCGGAGCACGTTCGCCGGGTGAAGTCCACTGTTCGACTGTGGTCTCTGGTATGTACCAGTGGATTCTTGTTTAGTCGACGGTCACGAATCGACGCAGAAACTATTTCAGATTGCGCTTAACTATCGTCAAACACTGTTCTAAAATGGTCTTACGGTAGCGCTTGTTGCCCGGAGTGTCCAAACGCTGCACCCATCGCGCAGACAGCTTTCTCACACCCAATATCTCATGCAGGACATGACCCACGTTATCTTTTGAGGCCTACTGTCTCAGCTATCTCGCGCACCTTCAATCGGTAACCTGCCAATACGAGATAGTGGATTTTTGAAACGTTATCCTCCGTGGTAGCCGTTTCCGGGGCACCTGGGCGTGGCTCATCAAAAACCGACGTGCGACGACGTTGAAACTCGTTAGACCAATTTTTGACGGTCGCAATGGAAGGAGAATACAGTATCCCAGCGCTTTTTAATTCCGCTGCGCGATTTCCCTTCCAAAAACAAGTATGTCGAATCACCAACCGATATTGCTCTTTCCATTTTTCTGAAATCCGCTATACCCTATTTCACAAGTATCCATCACGCTTTTGAGGTCTACTGAGCTGAACAGCTGACCAGCAAGTTACATTTTTGTGTTTGCTGTTTGTATGCAAATTAACTTTTATAAATAAAAGAGCTGTTAGCGTACAAAGAAACCAAAACGAAATTCAACTCCGATTACCTGGCGCTGACGAATCCGTCAGAATTTTATGTCCTGTGTCGATATGGAGAATTTTGAGATATTACTAGATAATCGGCTGTCATTCTACCACGATGGATACTCGTGAAATAGGATATACGAGCCCAATTCTATTGAAATTTAGCCGTCTCCTAGAATATACTACACTATAGTGGCGCCATCGGGTACTTATGGGATCGCCCTCGTAGTTAGCTACAGCGCCGTCTATGAGACAGTAACACCTTCAAAGTAGATTTCTAATATTATTGCGGTGAGAAGAAACATATAGCTATGAAAATACGATATCTCATTTCATCTCGAAGAATTTTGAATCAATGATTCAACGCAAGACCCAGATACATTTTACGCTTATCATCATATAGCTCTAGATTTCCGAACTTATGAGTTTTACGTTCTAAATGTGCTCTTCGGTATTGATTACAACGTTTTGTAAGAGCCTGTATAAATATTACTGTTTTTTTAACGCACATTGATAATATTTGAGATATGTGTCAGAATACATCAAAATAAAATAATTTGACAATGTTTACAGAGCAGCTGAAGATCGAAATCGTGCTTTACCTAATGCAGAGACATCTATGTCTAGAGGTGGACTGGGTTAACGATATAATGAACTACAATCTACACATACTTGTACATCATCGGAAATAAAGCAAGGTTTGCAAGTGTTCAGATCATTTTACAACCAATACCATCGTATCAGCCTAGAGCTTACGGTTTTGAGCAATACGAGGACTGATCATTTTGCAAAGGCTAATTTTCTTAACCTTATTGACAGTGAACAATTAAGACATGTTGTCAAAATGTTAACTTTGTATTTCAAACTGTTTTAGAGATAAATGTGCTTGTTGGCTCATGTGTGACAAGAATTTTTATAGAAATTTATCCAGTCATGGGCGGAGTTAGGGAAAGTTTGCTGGGGGGCACACTTTGCAAATTGCAAGTCTCCTCACGTGAACAATTAAGAGTGCTTAATACTTCCGTATTGTTCCTCTACTTCTCGCACATGAACGAAGCAAACGTTTTTTGAGGTCTAATTGGCTTCATTATATATACGATTACTATATTATTTTGAATTATGGAAGGGCTTGATTGAAAAAATCCAGCATAGCACGAAATAAGCTTACTGACATACAAATAAAAAGTATCTTCCATATTTTCTTCACAAATATTAAAATAATAGCGCAAAAATGCTGAACTAGATGAGGACTACTTTTCGGTTTCCTTGTTCTAAATTAAGATTCCACACTAAGTAGAATGCCGAGAACATAACAACCGAGTTTGATGTCTTGTGACGTGACAAAAATAGAATTTTTTTTTGCACGCTTGGCGATGAAATTTGGGGGCCATGCCCCCCTAATCCGTCTATGGATCTAGTTGATCCAGAGAGTCATAATATATGCAAAAATATGGTCTCCCTAGAATTCCTCAAAATAACACTTTGTGGTGACTGTTGGAGGATGTGCAATTTCTTATGGTATAATAAAACGTTGACGTGGGGATTTTAAGTGGGGAAGGACGTCTTGTGAAAACCAACATGGCGATAGTCCACCTGTAGGTCTGTAACGGTAACAACTGACCAAAATATAAGACGGACATGAATCATTACAGAGACCTATTACGCAAACTTTTTTTGTATGGTGTTGTTTAAGAAAAACACCGAGAGAAATGAACAAGTGTTTTATTGGTTTATTCAAATACTGCTCCCAGCCGTACCTACTGCACACTGCTATATCTAGCTGCCTTACACCAATCGGGGTTTGAGTTGGTAGGTTACCTTCTGTTTTTGCCAGACATGGCTCCGTATATTTTAAGCCACGCATATACCTTACGCTTCGTCTTTGTATCCCAAAGACTTTCGCCATGTGAGTGGAATGACCCCAATTAATAAATGGGCCATCTTAACTTTAAAATATGAATAGTAGATAGTTTGTGAGGAGAACACTTTCGGAAACATTGTTTTTTAGATTGCTGATAACAAAGATACATCTCGAAAGAGATTTGAGGAGACTCCACATGTGCCCACGTCATATGGCTATGAATAATAAACGCCTAGGAATTTTACTGCTTACAGCGATCAACGTCATGTTTACGCAAGCTGACAGAAAGTGTCTGCATTTTTGAATCATTAACTTGATAGCAATCAACCAGTTTCCTAAGTTTTCCTTATGAACAGTTTGTGTTAGAAGTAAACTAGACGAAGAATGTGTATTTGTCATCTTGTGTCATAAGCAAACCATATTAAGTTATTTGTTTGGTTACAATTTGGTAAATAGTTAATATAAATTAAAAATAATACGGCTCCAAGAACAGATCCCTGAGATACTCCATTTCTGAACGCCTAGGTCGAATCGAAGGAATTTATAAAATTGACTTGATTATTTTCAAAACTTTGGTTTATAGCTTCAATAAGCATATTGATAGCTTATGAAGTTGAGCCGTTTTATTTGAAGCCGATCTGGCGGGATACAAATAAACTATTGGATTCAAAGTGTTCAAATATTTGATCCTTTGTAGTATTTTCAGTATTTTGCAGATAAATGGAATAAGTGATTTGGGCTTTGTTGCTTTACTTTTATCGTCTTGCTTAAAAATAGGAACAACCTTTATAATTTTTCTAATGTCAGAAATTTTTATTATTCCTAATGCACATTTTAGTCGAAGGGACAATAATCTGAGCTGTTTGCGTGTATCAATGATTTTTATTATACGATTAGTTTGTTCAACCTCTCTGCGACACTGTGTATTGAAATGCCATTTAAGTTTTAGTTAATATAAGTAACTTAATGCTTAGTACTTAATGTAACTTAATTACATAAAAATCTTTCCTTTGTATTCGAATCTTGAGTACTCGAATATAATTTAAAATACAATATTCAGGATTCGTATTCAAATACCGGATTTAAGTATTCGACCCAAGTATGCGCTCCCTACCCCAGCACTTTCTTGAGCGAGTAATTTCAAATTTATCACTCTACACATACTTACTTATCTTTGCAATAATAAGAACTCGACATTCTAGGAGGCACTTTTTTTATCTACTATTTTCTAGTATGATGGTGCTAGAGGTAAAAGTACTAAGTAGTAAAGAAAAAATAAGAAAAGGTCGCACCTCCATTTGTGACTCCCCTGGTATATTTTGGGAAAAACTTTCGGACACGTTAGTTTTGATCGCTTGGGGGATGTCTTCTCATATATAGCCATCCAATACAGTGTGATCCAAAAATAAGATATTGCGTTACACTTTAGATTTTTAGATGGAAACGCCCATTTTTTTTAATTCTTAGATTTTCCATGAATGTTTTAGTAACTTTTGTATAATAAAGCGTACTTAACTTAATACTGATTATAATGGAATGCACCGCAAAAAATAATGATCATGGATACCAGCAAGAACGTTTAGCATCAGTCAGTGTCATCGTACGTCATAGAAAAACTTTGTCTTTCATTTCACATTGTTAAGTTACCTACCTAGTTAAGACAAATATTGAACAATGACTTACTCAATTCAAGAAAGGGTAGAAATAACAAAACTGTATATACAAAATGGCAACTGCCTTGTCTAATTAGTATGTGGCTATGTTGATAAGAAAATTGGAAGAAACTGCATATGTATCTAATATTCTCCATAATCGCTATCGAGAAGATCGACCAGTTAGAAATGAAGCCGCAGAAATAGCCGTTCTGTGACACGTATCACTTGACGTCACCCAAAGCAATCGTGGACTGGCTACTTCTTCAGGAGTTACACGCTCAACAGTACAAATAATTTTTGAAGACAAATTACACTCGTACAAGATAAAACTTGTCCAAAAAACAACTTGCAGTTTACACCCACATAAAATTTAAAGTAAGAATTAATTTGCTACGAAGAGGTAGGTCAATGTCGTAATAAGTGCTGAAAGTGGTGTCCATTTACCTCCATGCAATAATGACGATTTTGTTGGAATCTATTCCTCACATTTTCAAGCATGTCTACATTCAGCAGTAATCCGCTGAAGAAGATTTTGATTGGAATCTGGCTTCGTACTAAGAAGTTTACTTTACTTCTGTCGTAAAATAGAGCTAGTGTGGCGGTGCACCATCTTGTTGGAAATGGAAATATAATTAACGACATTTTCTATCATTCCGGTAATTCGTAGCTCTATTGTATTTTTTAACATGTGCAAGTAGGTACGTCAAGCTTCCAGGAATAAAGAAAGGTCCTACAATATGATTTCAAAAAATGCCGGCTCACATTGATTTTTTCAGGATATTGTGAGTGTACCTCTCGAAAAAAATGTGGATTCGAGTTACTCCAATATCTACAATCATGTCTATTTACAGCACCATGTAAATAGAACGTACACTCATCCGAGAAACAAATATTAAATAACAGATTTGTATTGTTGATTAAACGTTGGGACATTAATTCGCGCAAAGCTCCAACCTTCTAACAAAATTGTCTTCTTTAAGCTCATGGACAAGTTTTATCTTGTTCGAGTGTAATTTGTCTTCAAAAATTATTTGTACTGTTGAGCGTGTAACTCCTGAAGAAGTAGCCAGTCCACGATTGCTTTGGGTGACGTCAAGTGATACGTGTCCCAGAACGGCTATTTCTATTTTAATACTGAGAGACTTGTTTTTAACTTTAAAGTAGTCTTGTTACTATGGGAACTATATTGATTATGGTCTATACGATGTAATCCCTTATTATCACAATTTCTAGAATTTCATTATACACTCAGCTTGAAGATTGGTATAAACTTTACTATACAAAAGTTACTAAAAATTTCAAGTAGGATCTAAAAATTAAAAAAGAGGATTTTCATTTAAAAATCTAAGGTGTAACGTAATATCTTATTTTTGGTTCATCCTGTATATATTGTACTGCTATAGATGAAAAGAAATCAATCTAGAAATCAAAATTAACTTGTGTGAGTGTTTTTCCCAAAACGTACCAGGTGAGTCACAAATAGGGGTGCGACATTTTCGGTGGGCCGCCCTGTATATTCATATTACAGGAAACTGAATAAGTAAACTGTAGAAAACCACCGATAGATTAATCTATCATCTAGATATTTTCATCGTGAAATGAGTCAAATAGGCAATATTGCGAAAAGCTGTTTTTGGGAGCTAATTTACTGTATAGCAACTCGAGTGAAAAAAATACGAACATCACCTATACAAAATTTGTCAAAAACTTTCCAGTTAACCCTTTTTCGATCACAAAATGTTGGGATTATAATTATTTTGTTTTGTTTTCTGAAGAGTTAACCGAGCTGCCCACCTTTTCAAATCTTTTACTATTGCTTTATCATCGTATTTCTAACTACGGTCCTGGCTGCTACGAACTACTAATCCACTAACCGTCTGAAGGTCTGTGGCCAGCTTTAGCCACAAAACACATAGCTGACTAAAATTAAAGTCTGTGTAGATGGCATCACATCCTTTGTTTTGGCGCCACCTGTTGACGATATTGTGAGAAACCAATTTCTTTCAGCAGGAACTTACACAACCAGTGCGATAGTGGCGTCACCTGTTCGCATTTCTTTAAATTATTCAATTATGCTGAACAGCAAGCTACATAGCTTATCTACAGAAATCGCATAGTTTCTGCATTTGACTAAGAGATGTCTCAGCCGCAGCTGTCAAGAAAAGAGATAACGGTCAAAAACATAACCTATTTAGAAAGTGGAAAAAAGATCAAAGATCATTTAACGGGGGAACACACGTGTTTCACCCGCTTTAAAAATAAATACCGGCTGTTGTTGAAAGAGTATAAATCGCGGCAAACGTAACACCGTTCAGTTTATTCTAACTAACCATGTCGAAACCAGCATATAAAGTTGCCGATCTAAGCTTGGCTGAATGGGGTAGAAAAGACATCACTCTGGCTGAGAACGAAATGCCGGGTCTCATGAGTTTGAGAAAGAAGTATGCTAACAACAAGATTCTCAAAGGTAAGTTTTGAAACCTATCGCCCTAATCACGTTTGAATGGTTGCTTCAAGCTACATTTCTTGTTTTTTAATATTGGTTTAGAGAGTGAAAGGGTGCTTGTGAAAATAATGCTTGAACCCCAACAATTCTTTATTTTCCAAATTACACAGTAGATACTCCTGCGTGCAGACCACTACCCAATTTAGCAGGCATGCAGACATAGACATTGTGTCTTTGAGAAAATAAGTGAAATCTAGCAGCCTTAGGATCACAATTCTTTAACGTAACACATTTCTTAGATTTTTGATGATTACAGTGCTTCAGAACTTTTTTATTACTATGAAAGCAATATCTACAATTTGCTGATACCACAGTAATAACATAATAAAAGATAAATAGTAAAGTGTCAATTTTACCAGTCATTACCTTCTTGTATACTTGGCTGTAGACTACGAATTTTATACCAGTCATTGGTTACATTAAGTTGCACCTAGCTGCCACAAGCTAGAGCTGTGTGAAGTATGGCCTAGACTAATCTACTCGGTGTTATCTGAATGCATATTATGCACAATTTTACCAACATATGCACAATATGCACCCCACACACAAAGTATACATAATCGCCAATAAATAAAGTGCATTTTTTTCATACAAAACTGGTAATACATTTTCTTAACAGCCGCACAAGTGAAATGTACTGTTAGACACATACATAATATGAATCCAGTCTTTACTTGTTACGCATCCAGTCATTACTTGTTACGCATCCGACTCCTGATGATTGTTCATAATAATTGATGGCCTTAGTTATATTTAATAAGTAAATATTGTTTTATTCTTGTATTATTTTCTTAAATTCTCATTAAACAATAAAAGGTTCCATGAAATTTCAGTTTTTTGCAATGGCAGCCAGAAAATCAGTATACATATATGCACAGTTTGAAAGAAATATGTACAATTTCTATTTACATCTTTGCACAAATCAAAATCTATCGAGAACAACACTGAAAATAAGACTACATTTATGATTTGGGGCCGTTCAAGTATTACGTAAGCAGATTAATTACAATTATTTACCCCCCATCCCCCTTGTCAGCAGAAGTAAGCAAAGCTCTTACCCCCCCCCCCCCATGCTTATGTAAACATTTGTCAATTAATGTATTGTTTTTTTTTAAATATTATAATTATAACGTTATAATTAGAATATGAAAAATAAGAAAATAGATTTAGGATAGTGATTATATTTTACTGAAACGGTATTCAAATAGAGTAAAGGACAAAAATATTATATCTTACTCACATAACAAATTTATTTTAAATTTTTGGTACATATATTAAATTCAAATTAAAAGTCTTCAGTCCATTAAACCCGAATCCATGAGTTATATCAGCCGTTCCTGCTGATATGATAGGAATACTGCCGACGATGCTACTAATTTCCTAGAAGACCTAGAGTTTACTTTATTGTTCTCAACACATTTTACAGTCAGTCAGATTTAAGCTTTTGTACTGTTTACATCGTAATAACATTGTAATAATTTTGTAAAAGTACAGTTTTGAGTTTTGTATTTTCGAAAAATAAACTTTTTAAAAAGCGATCTCGAAGCATCGATCTTATAACTGGCCCAGTCAATCCAGTAGGATCAGAAATACGCGACCCGGGAAAGACTTTCGCAAACCGTCGCGACGGGACTTTTCGGGACTCTATCCGGCCTTTTTGGACTTGGTCGCATTCGTGTAGTGGCAGTGAGCACTGGAGTGGATTCATATTTTTGGATACCCAATCCATCGAGGAACCGGCGACATTGCCCAAGTTCGCAAGGATTCCAGCCTGGGGAAGACAACATTGCAGAACCAGCTAGGATCTTTATAGGAGTAAGAGATGCTAAAGATCGCTTTCTTAGTGTTGTAAGTGCAGTTTATTTTTTTTCCATTTATCGCTTCAAATTTCAATGAGTATTGATATATCGCAAGCCCTTGAGAATTTGGACCTTAATACTGACTCTCCAAATACTCGACGGTACTCTAATATACTACGTGAGCCCATACTTTCACAAGTCCCTGTACATTCAATACCTACAAGTATTACTACAACTATGGCTACTTTTAGGCCCGAATACTTAAGTTGTGTGCCCGAATTTGACGGCGTGTTGCGTGTAAGCAAATCCTTGATTGACAATTTTTATGATCATTCCAATCCAAACAATTTTCAAAATACATTTTTATTGAACTCCATTCTTTCAAAGCTGAGAGGACATGCCAAATCTTTAATAAACATTCATTCAGTGAACACCTGGAGTGAACTCGAAACTTTATTAGTTACTAGTTTTTCTGACCAACGTGATGAAGTGGGCTTACATAGAGACCTTTGCTTACTAAAGCAATATCAAAATGAGAGCCCTCAAAAATTTAACGAAAGATGTTTGCATATTTTAAACAATCTGTGTAGCTACGTTAATATCCACGAAGCTACCGAAAGTGGTAAAGCAATAAAACGCGATTTGTATCAAAAACTTGCGTTAAAGACTTTCCTTTCAGGCTTGAAAGAACCATTGGGCACCACTGTCAGGTGCATGAAACCAACCTCCTTGAGCGAAGCTCTTCAATTAGTGATTGAAGAACAAAATGTGCATTATTTCCAAAACGTTTCATATAGAGTTAAGACAGATTCACAGAATTTTACAAATTTTCAAAATTCGCAGTTCAGACCTGCACGCCCAGTTAATATGCCTTATCAAAATTTTAATTCTCGTACGCCTAATAGCTTTTTCCGTGCGCAATTCCCATCTCAACCCATTCAAATTCAACCTAGGCCAAACTTAAATCGGCGTTTCCCGACTAACGCTGAAGTCTTTGGCAACCAACAAACAAAGAATCCGAATACAAACGTTTTTAAGCCCAATTCTTCAAATCCAAGAAATCTTCCCAGGCCGACACCGATGAGTGTCAGCACAAGAAACACAACACGTCCACCATTCGCTCCAATTCCGGCGAACACACCTCGACCTCAGCAAAATTTTATCTTTGAGGAACTGTATAACACCGAGTTAAATGATAACGCAACATATGAAACTTATGATACAGGCAATTTTGCTACTAACGTCGAAAATAATTACGATGAATTCTTTGATGACCCCAACCAAAATATTTGTCAATACGATCATTACAATACCGATCAAAATAATGAACTTGACATGCCCAACCCAACCTCGACGTCAGGAAATGAAAATTTTCCCCCAGCCAGCCAGGTTATTCAACCGACATAAACAGTGAAATTATATCGTTCAATGCTAGCAACACAAAAGGATTGAGCTATATAGTTTTTCCCGAATATGACATAAAACTTTTGATTGACTGCGGGTCTACTAGGTCATTTATAGATCCAGACATCGCATTCAAATATTTTCCACAACAAATCAAAAATGAACCATTCATTGTTTCGTCTGTATTTCAGAAATCCGCCCATAAATTCAGTACTTTAATACCAGCATCCAAAATTTTCAATTTGCCTCATCTAAAGGAATTAAAATTTTACTTGTTCAAGTTTCATGATTTTTTCAATGGTTTGATCGGTATGGATAACTTAGAAGAATTACAGGCAAGACTCTTATTTCAAGAAGGGTTTCTTGTGACACCGTATGCAAACATCAAGTTGCTTTATCAAAAACCTAAGAATAATTTGAATTTTGTTTCCATCGAACCTCGCACTGAGCTTGTCATAAAAGTTAAAACATCCATAAACGATGGCGAAATTATTATACCCCACCAAAAAATCCATAATTGTGAAATACCGGAGTGCTTGACTATTGCGAAAGATAGTTATGCTTTGACGACCTTACGGAACAATACGACAGATACCGTTACACTCGACTTTTCTGAACCCCTTTCTGTTGAACCATTTTACCAGTCTATACATCCGACGATATGTCGAGAATTTGATCTTAATAATATCAACGATTCTCCAGCCAATAAACTAGACTATTCCAAAATTAGAGTAGACCACCTAAATTCAGAAGAACAGTCCGCAATCCTCAAACTTTGCAAAGAATTTTCGGATATATTTTATCGTGAAGGCGAACCACTAACTTTCACAAACAAGATAAAGCATCAGATTCGAACTACTGATGAGATCCCAATTTATTCCAAGACCTACCGGTACCCCTTTGTTCACCGACAAGAAGTAAATGACCAAATTCAAAAAATGTTGAAATCGAAAATTATTAGGCAAAGTAATTCGCCATATTGCTCGCCCATTTGGGTTGTGGCTAAGAAGATGGATGCCTCTGGCAAACAGAAATGGCGCGTCGTAATAGACTATCGTAATCTTAACGATAAGACTATTGATGACAAATATCCACTTCCCAATATAAACGACCTGCTGGACAAACTAGGAAGATGCCACTATTTCAGTACGTTGGATCTTGCTAGTGGTTTTCACCAAATAGAAATGGATGAGAAAGACATTGAAAAAACAGCATTTAACACCGAAAATGGCCATTGGGAATTTTTGAGAATGCCGTTTGGTCTTAAAAATTCACCAGCCACGTTCCAACGAGTGATAGATAACATCCTCCGAGGAATTCAAAACGAAAAATGTCTCGTTTACCTCGATGACATTATCGTATTTTCGACGTCTCTTCAAGAGCACTTAGAAAGGCTACGATCTGTCTTTACCCGACTACGCGAATCTAACTTTAAAATTCAGTTAGATAAATCCGAGTTTCTAAGAAAAGAGGTTGCATACCTCGGACATATAGTAACTCCTGAAGGCGTGAAACCTAACCCCGACAAAATCTCAGCAACACAAAATTTCCCTATACCAAAAACTAATAGGCAAATAAAAAGCTTTTTAGGACTCTTAGGCTATTATCGGCGATTTATTCCAAATTTCGCACAACTCACGAAACCTCTCACTAAGTGCCTCAAAAAAGGCGCAAAAATTGTTCACGACGACGAATTTGTATCATGTTTCGAAAACTGTAAGACATTACTTACCAACGACCCAATACTTCAGTACCCAGACTTCACAAGACCGTTCAATTTGACAACTGACGCAAGCAATGTAGCTTTAGGGGCAGTTCTTAGTCAGGGTCCAATCGGTAGTGATTTGCCTGTAGCTTATGCGTCACGAACCTTAAATGATTCGGAAAGAAATTACAGCACTACCGAAAAAGAGTTGTTAGCTATAGTGTGGGCTACCAAATATTTCAGACCTTACCTCTATGGGCAGACCTTCAATATTATAACAGATCATAAACCCCTCCAGTACCTTTATTCATTAAAGGAAGGCGTCTCCTCAAAATTAATGAGATGGAAAATGAAACTTGACGAATATAATTTCAAAATCATCTATAAAAAAGGCAAACTCAATACAAATGCTGACGCTCTTTCTAGAATCGAAATTCATACTAAGGAAACTAACGATTTTTGGGAACAACTCGATGACTTCCTTGGAGAAGCCTCCAACTATCAGAATCAAAGAATTACCTTTGTAGATCAAAATTTAAACACACCTCCCACGACACAAGCTAATCCAAATTCACCACTGATAATTCAAGATATTAGCTACCCCAATTTAAACCCTGAACTAGACGATATCTCAATGATTGTCAACTTGGACAATGAAACAGATCAACCTGACTGTCAGGAACTTCCTACCGTTGACAATACAAATACTGACAAAGATATAATCAATGAAACAGAACAAACTGACTACCACGAACTTCCTTTTGTTATTGACAAAACCAATACTAATGAAGACGAACTTGACAAGGATGATGAAACCCGGCACTCTAATAATCAACACCCGGTTGTTACAATTCCTATATCAGACCAACCATTGAACTTTGGCCAAAATCAGGTCGTAATTAAAACGGTCCTGCACTCTCCCACCAAGCCGAAAATCATAATTTTATTCGAGAGAAAACAGCGGCTATTAGTGCAAATTTCAAAGAACAACCTTGAATCAGATGTTGTAAATTTTGTCAAGGAATATATTGTACCCGATGTCCCATACTATATATATTAAGATCCTGACATATACGAACCCTTCTCAGGCGCTTTACAAAAGTATTTTAAATGGCCCTCTATCAAGTTTAAAAGGTGTCTTGAAAAACTTCTAGACATCACTAGTAATGATGAAATTAAAAGTTTAATACAAAATTATCATGAAAGGAAATCAAATCATCGCGGGATCGATGAAACCTATTCTCGCTTAAAACAAAAGTACTATTGGCCAAATTTGAAACGTTCCGTTCAGTCATACATAAATGACTGCGAAATCTGTCAACAAGCCAAATACGAGAGACACCCTGTTAAAGCGCAAATGAATATCACTACCACTGCTGTGAAGCCATTTGAAATAATTCACATGGACACATACACATTTGAAAAATCTAAATTTTTGACCATTATCGATAGTTTTTCAAAGTACGCTCAAGCTTACCATCTCAATTCAATGACAGGTACCGAAGTAGCTGACAACCTTAGTGCCTTTTCAGACACACACGGTTTCCGTATAAACGGTTCCGTGACGGTTCTAGTAATACATGTATTTGAATGAGCGCTTTCAGATGTCGCCGTGACCGTGCCGTTACCGTAGTGCGGCCGTGCAAGTCGACACGGTCGCGGTTCCTTCACGGCGGCCGTAGAGCTAGTAGATATTGGTTATGCATGAGTTCGTTCACATACACACGGTCGTATAGGCTCCTGTTTAAACAGCGGCGTGTATACGTATTTATTTAATATAAAATATAATGTCAAAAGAACTAGATACTGAGTTATTAATTGCTTTGATAGTAGCTCGTCCTATATTATGGGATAAAACATCACCAATATATAAGAACAGAAATGAGACGAAGGAAGCGTGGAAAGAAGTCTGTATAGAAATGAACAGCGATTTCCATGTTTATAGTGAGGAAGAAAAAAATAAATATGGTAAGTTCACATATTTTCTATATTTTTAACATTTGCCAAGGTAAAGCTCCTACATTTGACATAAAATAATCACTCAAAATATTTCGCACGTTATTTGCTGGTAATCCTCCACGTGTTTCCCGCTCTCTTGGTAGTTCATCAAGGCCTACAATTACATCTGTATCCTCAACCTGGTATCCATCTCTGTCGCGCACAAAATTATGCAAAACGACACATGCCTTAACTATGATTACTGCAAAGTCAGGTTCCAGGTTTATCGCTCTGTGCAATATCCTCCACTTGTTACTTAAAAGTCCAAATGTGCATTCCACCTACCTCCGAGCCCTACTTAGACGATAATTAAAAATTCTTTTTTTTATTGTAAGTTGAGATCCCCCAAATGGACGAAGTAAATGCTGGTGGAGGGCAAATGCTTCGTCTCCAACGAAATAATAAGGTAATTTGCAATTGTCTATTCCAGTAACAGTTTTTTCAATAGGTATTTCGTGATCATTATTAATAATTGATGTCCAAAGAGATGATCTTTTAAATATCGATGAGTCGCAATCTTTTCCGTAACTCCCAATGTCTACATACACAAAGCGATAATTTGCGTCAGCAACAGCCATTAAAACTACAGACGAATAACCTTTGTAGTTATAATACATGGAACCTAAGGGATTACTGATTCTAATATGTTTTCCATCGACTGCCCCTATACAATGAGGAAAATTGGCTCGTGTTTCGAATTCTGGGGAAATCGATTCCCATTTATCTTTAGTAGGTGGAGGTATGCACTCTCCCAACATTAAACACCATATAGTAGAACAAACGTCTTTAACAATACCGCTGATGGTTGAAATGCCAAGTCTATACTGAAGGTGCAAGTCAGTAAATGTACATCCGCTCGCCAAATACCTAGAAAGAGAAAGTTTCTATTATTTATTTTTGTATTTACAGGTAAAGAGGTTGTAAAGAGGTGGGTCAACATTCGGGATGCATTTAACAAGTTTTTGAAGAAAGAAAAATCGTTCAAAAAGTCTGGTTCTGGTGCCTCAACTTTAAGCAAATACATTTATGCTGAACAACTGAAGTTTCTAACCAAAATATTTACGCATAGATCAACTGAAGATAGTTTATCTGCCAATCCCGTCCAAGCAACTTCCGACGCCGATGTTTCAGAAACTGATACTGAAAATAATAATACCCAGCTTAAATCACCTCCTCGAAAGCAACTTGGCTCTCGAAAAAGAAAAATAGACGACGTTGAACTCAGGATGATTAAAGCTTTAGAACAGCCAGAAGATCGTCATATTTCATTTTTTAAAGGTATCGTCCCATCGTTACATACCTTC
Source organism: Acanthoscelides obtectus (assembly GCA_963669975.1). Classification (NCBI taxonomy): domain Eukaryota; kingdom Metazoa; phylum Arthropoda; class Insecta; order Coleoptera; family Chrysomelidae; genus Acanthoscelides; species Acanthoscelides obtectus. The sequence continues at coordinate 69,237,051 of CAVLJG010000008.1, forward strand.
ACAGACGATGAAACTTTACAATTTCAGACTGGCGTTTTACGATTAATTACCAATATCAAGCAGAGGCGGTTTCAATCAAACCAGCCACTTCCATGTGCCGGAACTTCTGTATATGACAACTATATTAATCGACAAAATAGTACAGAACATGTTCACCGTTCTACTTTGTCATTGCCAAAAGAGCCACCTGCGACTCCTTCAGGAATCTGTATTAACAGAAACATGCCCGCATATACTACAACAAATTATCCACATGAGGCAAACGCACGTGAATATTTTGAACAATACAACCCCACAGCGGAAAATCCATCTTCAGTTGATAGTGCTTCTACACAGGATTCTGTGTACGCGGATTTAGATTTCACATAGTTGTCGATTATACCGTTATTATTAAAACTGTTATTTGAAATGAGTTAATATTTTTCAGTTTGTTAGTACATGTAATTAAACAGAATTTACAAAATATATATTTAACTTTATTTACTCACCTAAGCGTGACGCACAACATTTGTATAGGCTCAATACAATCCCTCATGGCCGTGTTCTTTTTTTGTAATGATGGTTTTAATCGTTCATGTAATTCATCGAATGATTTAATTGACATTCGAAAGTAGATGAAGAACTTATCCTCATGTTCTCGGAGATCCATAAACTTCGTATAAAAATCACCTAATTCCCTTCTTTTGGCAACATATGGATGAATCCAATATATTCTTTCCCATGTTTTTCTACTACGACGCAAGCGACGTCTGTACAAAAACAATAAAGCTATAGTTTTTTTTCTATCCATACTGCCAATATGAACACCAGCCCGACACTGCTATTGATGTCACAATGGGTAACCGGACGAAAACCGTTGTAGTTGTGAAGCGATTACATCCGTGTATGCGGTCGCCGTATAAACGGAAACCGCGTGTGTCTGAAAAGGCACTTATCCGATACTTTTCCCATCATGGAATCCCGACACAAGTTATTACTGACAATGGCACCGAGTTTAAAAACTCAGTCATATCCGAGTTATTAGGTAAACCTAATGGAATCGAAATACATTTCTGTTCCCCGAACCATCCCCAGTCAAATGGCGTAGTCGAAAGATTTCATTCGACAATATCTGAGCAACTCCGAATTTTAAACACTCAAGGCTTTCAAAAAACATCTGTCCAAATGAAAATGATATGCGCAATCTTAGCATACAACAACTCTGTTCATTCTGTGACTAAATTAAAACCCATCGATGTCATAAATGGTCATCTCAGTGAAAAAGATACATTTGACATCAGCTTAGACCAAATTTTGTTGAATGATTATGTAGAACAACACAAAGCACGCAGTAAGCTATTATATACCAAAATCAACGAGGCGCTTGTTCAAAATAAAGAAAAAGTAATTGAAAAGGCAAACATAGCTCGAGATAGTGCAAAAATATTTCAACCAGGTCAGAAAGCATTCGTTAAGAAAAATATACGTCAGAAAAATGCAAATAAATTCCAAAAATCATGTACACTAACATCAGTCGATCCTGGTAAAAAGACCGCTACTACTGATAAACACAATAAAGTACATATCGATAATTTGAAGCGTCCCCTTCGCAAACCATATTCATTTAGCAACTAAATGTTTCTCTCCAAGTACGACATACATACATGTAGGTATTATTCATTTGCAGATTCCTGCAAGTAACGGTTGGACTTCAGGATAGCATAACTATACGTAACCTCGACAACAATCCAGGACTACTTCCCGTGGAAATTGGTGAAGCAAAAGTAAAAGACTATGACTTTTCACTCATTCATTATTATGATATGAATCCCATCATTTCTGAAATTGAAAAATTATCAATTTCCTCCTCACGTATAGCAGAAATCATTTCTTCAAATTTAAATGTCACTACATATTTGTCCAATTATTTCAGAACATTAAAATTTGTTCAGCGACAGGTAGAACAAAAGTTACATAATATATTTCCCCATACAAAGCGAGGAAAAAGAGGCATATTAAATGGCATTGGGTCGATATTCAAATCAATAACTGAAAACCTTGACGCCAATGATGGCGAACGTTTCGAAAATCTAAATCGAGAGCTTCAAAATAATCAAAGAGAATTGACTGACAGTGTCACACAGAATAATGCACTGTCAGTATCTCTTATTGATAAGTTCAATAAAACTGTTCAGCAAATCTGTCTTAATGAACAATTGCTGAATAATAAAATTAATACCATATATGCAATTGTTCATCGTACTACAATCGATTCAGATCAGCATAAATTCATAGTAGACACAGTATCTCAAATTATGAACAGCTACGAAGTAACTCTGTCAATATTACAAGACGTTGAAAATTCAATAATTTTTGCACGTCTTGGAACAATTCACTCTAGCATTAGTACAACCGAAGAAATTTTTGGTGAACTGAAACTATTGAGCTCAAGATTAGGCCAGGAAAAATTTGCGATTCCAGTTTTACTAGATAACATACCAACTTTTGAAAAGATAATCAAAATCTCCAGTTATTCTGTGGGCAACAAAATTACATTCGTTTTATCATTCCCAATCTCATACTATGAGTCATTTAACTTATATCGTCTCTTTCCAATCCCGATATATTTTGAAGGTCAATTTAGGACTATCATTCCAAAGGAGCCTTATTTGGTAAAAAATGAATTGCACTTTGCACTTTTCGGCGACATTTGTACTGAAATTGCTCCTAAAAAGTTTCTCTGCGAGAAGACCATCTTGCGAGACATTAATGGTCCATTACCCTGTGAACTTGAACTATTCAATGGAAGAAACGCCCCTGCATGTGCCCGAACTCCACTGATAATCAATCAGCCAAGTATCGAACGAATCCAACGGACTAATCAATGGGTATTGATCCTGCCACTACCAGAAGTTATCAAAATGGAATGCCACGAAGAAATGCAAATGAAAAGATTGACGGGAACTTACCTACTTTATATTCCTGTCAACTGTCAAGCCGAAATTAATCACCAAATCATCAAAAATGAACCCGAAACGATTGTCGCGGGCCAACCTATAATATTCCCGGATTTAAACCTGGACACTAAAGGCGACATCACAGAAACAAATTTCAGTCTGCATCTAGAAAAAATTAAGCTAGACGAGTTAAGTAAAATCAAGTCAAGCATTATCAACAACAAACCCAACTTCAAAAAACCTACAGAATTTTTTATACCCAGTGCCTGGACACTGATAATATATGGATGTATATTACTCTTGGGTGTCTACGCATTCTGGAAAACCATTTTGAAGAGGAGGAAGCTCAGAAATAGAAGTATTCAACAACCAGAAGTCGAACTTCATCCTATTCAACTTCCTTGAAGAATTCTTCCCTGAAGTTGAATCTCAGGGGGGAGGAGTTATATCAGCCGTTCCTGCTGATATGATAGGAATACTGCCGACGATGCTACTAATTTCCTAGAAGACCTAGAGTTTACTTTATTGTTCTCAACACATTTTACAGTCAGTCAGATTTAAGCTTTTGTACTGTTTACATTGTAATAATTTTGTAAAAGTACAGTTTTGAGTTTTGTATTTTCGAAAAATAAACTTTTTAAAAAGCGATCTCGAAGCATCGATCTTTCTAAGTTTTCGATGACATTGGATTGCTACTCAGTGTTGCTTGCTCTCATCGGATTTTGTAATGTCTACGTCGTTCTCATCGAGCCATTCAACATCATGCTGCTCTAAAATTTGAATAATGCACATCAGTTCATTAGCACGACGAGCAGCGACTCTTACAGGTCTAACTTTCCTATCAGTGTGCGTGTTTACTTTTTTATGGATATTTTCGATGTGACGATTTAGTGACTTGACGGAAGCATGATAAAGACCACACGTTTTGCATGTTCGACTTGATAGCCTCAATTTTGCCGTCGGACAAAAATAATCGTAGGGCATTTGGAGGAAATCTTTGAGGGAAGCACTTAAGCGTAGAGCTAAATTGACTGGAAGATTAAGAAATTGCCCTCCTTCATCCAAAACCAAGTCATCAACTGTTTGTTTTACTTGTACAGGTGGTGGAAGAAACCTATTGTCTAGTAATCTAAATAGGCCACTTCTTGGACAACAGCATTCTGTATTTCTACATTTTACAATTTGAAGCAAGTGTTGACTCTCACGCACATGTTCTGAATATCATTTAATGTCTGGAAAATCAGGAAAATCTTGTTCACCTGCCATAACATATTTTGCATTAACATTATAGCCATCAATTTCCATTGAACTCCATACTTCAGCTAATACATTTCCTGCAAATTCGAAATTAGATCTTTCTATAAATGTTCATCAATTGTAACGCCACGTTCATCCAAATGAGACCCAAAATGGTCATGAGGCAATATTAAACCAGCCAGTTCCCGACTAGTCCATGGTCAGTTTTAGCTAATGGTCGAAACTCTTCAAGTTCGAGAAGCGTCTCGAAATCCTGAGCATGAGTATTAGCAGTAGATGAACTATGCGTCCCACTTCGAATAGCGATGTATGTTGGTCCAGAATATCCAACGGCTTGCGGTTGTCCTAGCACATTGGAAGTGATTTTGATACCAGCATAAATAGATGGTATCAATTTATGACGCTCAGCGATTACCCAATCGTGATCAGGCAATTTGATTCTATATTCCATGTGCATTAGAAGAGGTGCTTGCTTATTTGGCGGAGTTATGCCAATAGGGACTCGAGCTTTATCATCTTGAGATATGAAAAATACTTGATCTGGTCCAAGTATGGATGCTATGTTCTCTAAATAATGGATTGATGTTTCAGCGAACTTGCTATATAAGTGGCTCTTGTGGTGATCAGTTTGAGCCTGAATGAGCTTAACAGGGACTGTCGATACATGTCTTCGACCCTCTGCAGAATTAGATTTTCTGGGAATCAAACGAAGATGTGTCCCACTGCAACTAATGTCAAATCCTATTTTACGTAATTCTTGTGTGAGTTCATCAAGAGTTTTTATGCTGCGAATTGATTCCGTTCGTCTTCTATCATCTGCTGCACTCCCAAATAAAGCTATATCTGCGATTGTTTTCAGTAGTGAATGTTGATTGCTTTCAAGATTAGGACGTCCCACTGAATCCCTCAGAGATAGTCTTTTTTTTATTTCTGGATTTTCATGACAAATATCTTCTAACTTTTTTTTCTCTTTTCATACCATCCCTGTTTCTGCTGGGCTTCTGTTTTGCTGTTTTTATTTACTCGCGCAACTTAATGATCTGTTTATCCACTTCAGCACGGCTTGGCATAGTATCTCTGACAGAAGACAAAGCATTCAGATTTTTTTCGAGTAGATCAATCTTATTTTTCATAGCTTCCTGAGAAGGTTTTGCTCTCTGTTTATCTGTATTTTCATTAATTTCGCATTGCTGTTGTGATTCATTACCGTTTTTTTTATCTTCTTCCTCTTTTTTAATATTTGAAGCTGACTGTATAATTCGTGTTTTTTCTGCAGGTTTACAGGTTGCCTAAAAATGAAAACTTTCTATGGCTTCTGCTAAATATTCTCTTATTAAGCTACATAAATACAAAGTATGGCAATATATATGGTAAATACAAAACCCTATGGCTTTAAATCTAATATGTTTAAACAAGCAATTCGTTCCGGTCACAAAATACAGGGTGTTAGTTTTCTGTATATATGTATAAAACTAACATCCTGTACTTTGTGACCAATTGACGGAATCAATCATAAGAAATAAATCTATAATATAATGAATATTACCTCTATACTTTAAGATAGGCCATAATATTTTCTAATCAGTAAAGAGCAACTTTTTGGCGATTTCTAATATTTATATTACTCATAGGTACCTAAAATGATTTCGTCATTCACCTTAGAAAAAAAATTTAGTAGATTGGATGTATTCTTAGTCGCCGCTAGCAATTCTTCTTCGATTCTCTTAGATACAATAATATCTAGTTCCTTGTCGGATTTTGCTTGTAATTTGTAATTTCGCCACACTTCGTTGACTAACTTTTGTACATTTTGTACTTTCGTACTTGTATGAGATTTTTTAAAACTTTCAAACAATTTTTGGTATAACTTGGATTTGTCTATGTGAAACGACATCTTATTTAAACATTAAACTTTGGCTAATGGAATCAATGGTAACACAAATGTTAACTTGCTTTACTATGCGAAACAATACACTGATAGAGGAAATTTAGACAAGTGAACACCGCGCGGTAATTCCCCTACTCTGTTCTAAAGTGAGTAGGGGAATTACCGCGCGCTGTTCACTAAACGTATGCATTATTTGCGGGAATCCCCGAAAATGCGTTTCGTTTTCAAGCAAAGACAATGTGAGGGTTGCCATTCGTGTAAAAAAGTAAATAACTACCGATGACGTAATCATCATCTAGACTCCCCTACCCGCCATGTGATCCAAAATAAGCAAAGCCCCCCATAGTGCTCACGTAATACTTGAACGGCCCCTTTCCTGTAAAATATGGGCATCCTCTAAAAGATGTGCCACATGCAAAAATGATCTGTTTTTTACTGTATCTAGTAGATAGCATAACATCTAGGATAAAAACATTCTAAACACAACACATGCAATTAACTACATGAGATGGAAATTAAAACAAAAAGGCATTACACTCGTAAATTCAGGGAAACAAGCATAATATTTTGTCCATTAAGTATTACAGTTAAAACATTGCATCAGTAATTGACGCAAGAAATTTATAAAAAATTAATTTGTTTATTCCAAGTGATAAAATATAATAATCATTGTACCAATTTCATCATATCATATTTTTCCAAGTAAACATAAAAAACTTTCAGATCAAATTGAGGGTTTTTGCAAGACTACATTTTTTATCAACATAATAGACAAATTGCAACTATATTCATGAATGTTTATATGGATATGAATGTTATCAGCAGCTTTTTTATTGGAAAAATTGGTTTCAAAACACTGAATCAACTCTTACTATTTATTATGGCTTTTGCTCACATATATCATTTTTTAATTGATAATTGTGATTCAAATACAGCATTTAAAATTTATGATATCAAAGATTCTATTTCAGTATGATCTGAAAAGATGTGGTAATTAATTTGTAACTAATAACAGTGTCCACTTCATTCCACTTTTTATACATCATACATAACACATCATTGGTGATTGCTAGCCATCGAATCAATTATGAGACTTGCACTGGAAAAAATTGTATGAAATTATAATCTTCGAACTGGTATTCCCATGCTCTATTCCTGGAAATACCAGTCATTGTTATGATTATTTTAGTCCATGATCTTGTTATATTTGCAAAGGGTTATCATGTAGTAGATCTGTAAACAGTATGCTGATCGAAGTAAACTGATGGTTGTTTTTTTAAGTAGTTAACCTTTAATACTGAGACTGAAGGATTTTGTTATTTTTCGCAAGGCTTTTGGGAAGACAAAAAATAAATAAAAAAAATCTTTCTTGCTTGGATATAGTAGTAAGATTAATATCTTGTGGTCCATAAATCTTCATCACCTGGCCACCCTGCTCTATTGAAACATATTGATTACAATATTTAACCAGGTTGAATATGTTGATAATTAAAGCTTTTTTAGGAGCCAAAATTGCCGGGTGCCTTCACATGACTGTCCAAACAGCAGTGCTAATTGAAACACTTATTGAACTGGGGGCAGAGATCCAATGGTCAAGCTGCAACATCTTTAGTACCCAAGACCATGCTGCAGCTGCTCTAGCAAAGAAAGGCCTTGCCATTTATGCATGGAAAGGAGAAACAGATGAAGAGTACCTTTGGTGCATAGAACAGACACTCATTTTTTCAGATGGGAAACCATTTAACATGATCCTCGATGATGGGGGGGACCTGACCAATCTAGTACATACTAAATATCCTCAGTACTTAAAAGATTGTAGGTAAGTGTCAGAATCAATTAAAAAAGCTCACCGCTTAGATCTTTTTAACAATAGCAAGGCACCCCTCCAATGCTTTTCTTAAATCTTCCTCTTCCCTTCTTTATCCTTTTTTTTCTTGTCCCCTGACTTTGGTATCCAAACAGCCAGACTTGACAGACCTACTGATCTAAAGGGTGTTTCAATTAGGACACAATATTCCAAGGTTCTATAAAACATGGTATTTCATAACAAACAACTGAAATATTTATTGGATTATAGTGTATATACTTTAAAATTATGTATGAAACAACACATCAGGTAAATGACTGCCACGGCTCCGCTGGCACATTCGCACCTTTTTAATAAAATTTCTGCTAACATGTTTGAACACATGTTGGGCTATCTCATTGATTCAGCCTCTGATTTCAGCTTTCAATGCTTCGGTGGCTGCAGGTTTTTTAGCATAAACTTGTGACTTCAAATAATCCCAAAGCCAGAAGTCCAAAGGTGTTAAATCGCAAGCGCGTGACGGCCAACTCTGGTCACCAAACCGGGAGATGTCTAGACCAGGAGCAAACTCGTGCAAAACTGCCAATGTTTCACGAGCAGTATGGCATGTGTCAATATCCTGTTGAAACCATATGCCATTAAGAGCCATGGCTTCTAATTGTAGTACAAAAACTGAGTAATCATTGCACGATAACGTTCGCCATTCACTGTTAGTGAATTACATGCCTCGTCCTCAAAGAAAAACGGTCCATTAATTCCTTCAGACCATAGTGCACACCAAAAAGTGCCACATTTTGGATGCATAGCTTTCTCATGAATTACTCTTGGATTCTCTGTGCCCCAAATGCGGCAGTTTTGCCTATTGACGAAGCCATCGGGATGAAAATGGGCCTCATTGCTTTTGTCTACAAAATCACCACTCACTTCCTGTTGGCCAAGCATCCAATTGCTGAATTCTCTTCGGTGCGCATGGTCTGTTGGCATAAGCTGTTGCGTCAGTTGGACTTTGTAGGCATGCAGGTATAAATCTTTCATTCGAATACGCTAGAGAGTTTTAAAGTCCAATTCTTGGGCGCGATGACGAATCGACGTCCCTGGACTCTCGGCTACACTCTCGCGAACTGCTCTGACATTTTCTTCTGAATGACCGCTACGAGCTCGTCTAGCATGTTTCACATCATTAACTGAACCAGTACTTTCAAATTTTTTGACTATTCTTTTAACAGTGGATGGGGTAGGAACATTATTCCGACCGAATATTAGCAGCACTTTTCGAATCGTGGCAGTTAAACGTTCACCACTTTGGTAATAATGTTTAACAATTAGGATGCGCTGTTCTATTGTGCAGTGATACATTTTCAAAAACTCCCGCCTGTCTACCATCGATCTCTCATGTCACAATCATTATGACTGCCCAAATGGTGGGTAATTCAAATATTGCGTTCTTATATACACCCTTTACAAGATTTTAACCAAGAATCCAAGAGCAAGAGATATAATGAGTATTTAACGCATTGTTCACATGTTGACTATTATGGCATTTTCAAGGATTCCGGTTTCAGAAGGCAATTTAATTTAATCATTCTATTAAAAACGTTAATTGTAGTACATATTAATCATTAAAATACTTATAGAATTTAATTTATTTAAAAAAAAACATCTTAAGAGTTATCTCATAATAGGTTTATATAAGAAGAATCGCTTCTCTGTGTTGACTTTCCTTTTTGAGATTATTGGGATTCTGGAAAATGCTAAGAATCTACGACATTTCTGAAAATATTGATTACCTTCTACAAAGATTACCAGTTTAAAAGTATGGATCATGATATTATGTATCCTCAAAATTATTAGTGACTTGTCATTTTCCCCAAACTTTCTATTGAATTTGTTTGTGAGATGAGTTAATTTTTTTGGCAGAGGAATAAGTGAAGAAACAACCACAGGAGTAAAAAACCTCTACAAAATGTTCAAAGAAGGTAAACTGAAAGTACCAGCCATAAATGTCAACGACTCTGTAACAAAAAGTAAATTTGATAATCTGTATGGGTGCCGAGAATCTCTCATTGATGGAATTAAAAGAGCAACAGACATCATGTTGGCTGGAAAAGTGTGTGTAGTTGCAGGTAAGATTTTTAGGCCTGGATTGATTAACGTACTCCACCATAAGATACATCAATTTATTTGAAACCTGTTGCACTGCCCCCCATTTATGCTTACAACTATGTATATACCTGTCGCCCCTATCTTCACGTGTCAGGATTGTTACCACTCGGATTGTTTTCGCTTGTTATGGATTTCCTTGTCCGTCGTTGAGAAATTCTGAGAATGCGAGCTCTTAGGAATAATTACGAGGGAAGTTGACGGGTGAAGTTTTCTTGGAAGGTTGATATCATGTATAAGAATAAACAATTTTTGTTAAAAAGAAAACGGAGTCTACATTTCTTTGACTTCTACACGGCTGTGACGACGGAAACTGTATGTGAACGACCAAATACAGCATAAAGGTGGATATCTTCTTGGCGAATATGTTAACTAATGCCAGGAAATTAAGAATTCAATGAAAAATTGTATTGACGTATATGTAATTACAACGAAATTGTATTATTGAGGGTAAATTGAAACACTCCTTATATTTTGACTAAATATTCCAAATCATGTTGTAGGATATGGCGATGTCGGCAAAGGTTGTGCACAGTCACTAAGAGCATTTGGTGGAAGAGTTATCGTTACTGAAATAGACCCAATAAATGCTCTACAAGCGGCAATGGAAGGTTATGAAGTAACAACGATAGATGATGCTTGCAAAATTGGCCAGATATATGTGACAACAACAGGATGTAAAGACATTATCTTGGGACATCACATGTTGCAGGTGAGGAAGTGAATTTTTTGTTGTTGAATTGAGCACCCAAAATTCCTGCTTATAATAAAAGTTGGAGATTTTGGAAGTATTTCGAGGTTTTCTGTGATAATATTTTCAAAAACCCTTGCTTATCCGTGTTGATGACGAAGAGTCGTTAACTGGGTTAACCAAGTATTATAATCTTTTGCAAAACTATTGTATACATTCATGTTCTTTTGGTCCATACGTTTTACACTCACTGCAGAAATATTGCACGGATTGAAGGAGCTCGTGCTAGTGTTGTCAACTGCTTACAGTTTTTACTCGTGCCTTTTTTCTCCTTTCCGAGAGCCGATCGACGAAAGTCCCCGATGCCACTGCAGCATTTCAATCTTATTGTACCTTGCTCTTCGAATATGCAGTATACAATCTAGCAGATCTGTACCATTGGTACAGTTTTCCTACCGTTCTGTTCTAAACTCCCTCGGTTCTAATTTTTTTTCGCAAAGGATTCTGTTCCTTTTCCGCATTGTCTGCAGTCTTCATCAAACATATTTTGCGCTGGTGTCCTATTAGAATGCCTGTAACTACTTAGAGTTGGTTTTTGCTCCACCAGTGCATTCACTTGCTTGCTCATTATTTACTCTTGCGCAACGCAAGATGTCATACCTGAAATATAAACGTGTCTTCCAATTGGCAGGCTGTGTCAAGGGTTACATCTGTTTCCATATATACCTGCATGCGTTCCCTGTTTGGGTTTTGACCAGTCTGTGTACCAGGTAATTTCCCCTTGCAAGTAGTGCCTTTAGTATTTCGTTGGATCCCTTATTATGGTCTAGAAGTTCTTTCTAAATACAAATCTAGGAGCTATGTAGTTCTTCCTCACGTCAAGTATATCGCTTCCTGTGGGACTTACGTTTCCTGATTTGATTGTGTCCAAGGTCGAGATACCTTTCCTTCACATTCCGAGCCCTTTGCATTTTGTCTTTAAATAGAAACATTTTTTACAGACAGTTATGATTTTAATTTCTCTCTTCGAAAATTTACCGTAACACCACGGGAAACGTCAACAAAATGAGAGAAAACTTTCCATTGACAGACGATTACACAAGACATGAAAAATGACAGATGTTTTATGTTCTTTTGGTGGCAAATATAGGATGAACCAGAGCAGAGTATTCCAAACACGGAATCTGTAACAGTTTTATCAAAAGTAAATGCTTTCAAATGAATGCTTGTATAATTTACACGGAAATGAAAAGTATCAAGTAGTCTGTTCGACCCAATTTTTCTGCTTTCTCAACGGTTATATTAAAAGTTGACATTTTTACAGATGCCAGAAGACGCAATAATATGCAATATAGGCCACTTCGACGTCGAGATCGACGTGGATTGGCTTGAAAAGAACTGCAAGGAGAAGATCAACATCAAACCCCAAGTGGATAGGTATCTCTTGGAAACCGGAAGACACGTGATTGTGCTGGCTGAAGGCCGATTGGTCAATCTCGGCTGTGCCACGGGCCATTCGTCATTCGTCATGTCAACCTCATTCACCAATCAGGTGCTGGCACAGATCGAGCTGTGGACGAAGCCCGGGGATTACCCCATTGGAGTCTACATGTTGCCGAAGACGTTGGATGAGGAAGTAGCGAGGTTGCATTTGCCTCATTTGGGAGTTAAACTGACCAAGTTGACTCCCACGCAAGCGTCGTACATTGGAGTACCGGTTGAAGGACCTTTCAAGCCGGATTATTATAGGTACTAAGTGGAAAATGTGTCAGAATAAGTGATGTTAAAAGCCAAAGTGGATTCGTACTTCAAATAAAAATGCTTTTGTTTTAATAGTTGTTTTATTTGGCACACCTAAACTTGATATATAAAAAAATATCAGGATACCTGTTGATTTGGCAGGCAATGCAAACTCTATGCCTTACTCTTCGTCATTTCTGTGATCCTAATTTATAGTAGCTGAACAAGGCATGTGACCAGAATTTCTTTGGTCATACATAATGTTTAAGTTAAAATAATGCGCATCCGACTAGAATTTCTCTGCAAAAGCACCAAATCGATGAACATTTTTGCCATCAGGGACACAGAAACGCGAGGAGGTATGGAAGCGCCACTTGGAGAAAGTACCTCTCGTCGTTTTTGCGATCCTGATACAGAATCCTCAGCAAATGAATAAGACACATATGACTAGAATCTTTCTGCAGAGGCACCAAATCAATGGGCAATTTTGATACATCAGGAACACAGAGAACTGAGGAGGTATAAAACTATTACTCTTGGTGTTGATATACAATTGGCGGGAAATGCTGTCGTGCTTTTACTTCTCGCCGTTTCTGTGATCCTGATACATAATTTTCAGAAGTTGAATAATGCGCATCTGACTAGAATTTCTCTGCAGAGGCCCCAAATCAATGGGCAATTTTGAAACCATCAAGAAAACATAGAACTGAGGAGGTATAAAACTACTACTCTTGGTGTTGATATACAATTGGCGGGAAATGCTGTCGTGCGGTTATTTCTCGCCGTTTCTGTGATCCTGATACATAATTTTCAGAAGTTGAATAATGCGCATCTGACTAGAATTTCTCTGGAAAAGCACCAAATCGATGGACATTTTTGCTATCAGGGACATAGAAACGCGAGGAGGTATGGATCCATCACTCTTGTTGCCGATATAAAATTGGAGAAAATACTCCTCGTCGTGTCTGCGATCCTGATACAGAATCTTCAGACAATGAATAAGACAGATCTGACTAGAATTTTTCTCCCGAGGCACCAAATTAATGAGCAAGTTTGCTACCAGGAACACAGAAACGCGAGGAGGTGCCAAACTGTTACTCCTGCTGTTGATAAATAATTGGCGGGAAATGTTTTCGTGCAGTTACTTCAGGCCGTTTCTGTTATCCTCATACAGAATCTTCACCAAATGAATAAGACACATATGACTAGAAGTTTTCTGCAGAGGTACCATCAGAAACACAGAAAATTGAGGAGGTATAAAACTATTACTCTGGTGTTGATATACAATTGGCGGGAAATGCTATCGTGCAGTTACTTCTCGCCGTTTCTGTGATCCTGATACCTAATTTTCAGAAGTTGAATAATGCGCATCTGACTAGAATTTCTCTGGAAAAGCACCAAATCGATGGACATTTTTGCTATCAGGGACATAGAAACGCGAGGAGGTATGGAACCATCACTCTTGTTGCCGATATAAAATTGGAGAAAATACTCCTCGTCGTGTCTGCGATCCTGATACAGAATCTTCAGACAATGAATAAGACAGATCTGACTAGAATTTTTCTCCCGAGGCACCAAATTAATGAGCAAGTTTGCTACCAGGAACACAGAAACGCGAGGAGGTGCCAAACTGTTACTCCTGCTGTTGATATATAATTGGCGGGAAATGTTTTCGTGCAGTTACTTCAGGCCGTTTCTGTTATCCTCATACAGAATCTTCACCAAATGAATAAGACACATATGACTAGAAGTTTTCTGCAGAGGTACCATCAGGAACACAGAAAACTGAGGAGGTATAAAACTATTACTCTGGTGTTGATATACAATTGGCGGGAAATGCTATCGTGCAGTTAGTTCTCGCCATTTCTGTGATCCTGATACCTAATTTTCAGAAGTTGAATAATGCGCATCTGACTAGAATTTCTCTGGAAAAGCACCAAATCGATGGACATTTTTGCTATCAGGGACATAGAAACGCGAGGAGGTATGGAACCGCCACTCTTGTTGCCGATATAAAATTGGAGAAAATACTCCTCGTCGTGTCTGCGATCCTGATCCAGAATCTTCAGAAAATGAATAAGACAGATCTGACTAGAATTTTTCTGCAGAGGCACCAAATTAATGAGCAAGTTTGGTACCAGGAACACAGAAACGCGAGGAGGTGCCAAACTGTTACTCCTGCTGTTGGTATATAATTGGCGGGAAATGTTTTCGTGCAGTTACTTCTGGGCGTTTCTGTGATCCTCATACATAATTTTTAGAAGTTAGAATAATGCGCATCTGACTAGAATTTCTCTGCAAAAGCACCAAATCGATGAATATTTTTGCCATCAGGGACACAGAAACGCGAGGAGGTATGGAAGCGCCACTTGGAGAAAATACTTCTCGTCGTTTTTGCGACCCTGATACAGAATCTTCAGCAAATGAATAAGACACATCAGACTAGAATTTTTCTGCAGAGGCCCCAAATCAATGGGCAATTTTGATACCATCAAGAACACAGAGAACTGAGGAGGTATAAAACTATTACTCTTGGTGTTGATATACAATTGGCGGGAAATGCTGTCGTGCAGTTACTTCTCGCCGTTTCTGTGGTCCTGATACATAATTTTCAAAAGTTGAATAATGCGCATCTGACTGGAATTTCTCTGGAAAAGCACCAAATCGATGGACATTTTTGCCATCAGGGACATAGAAACGCGAGGAGGTATGGAAGCGCCACTTGGAGAAAATACTTCTCGTCGTTTTTGCGATCCTGATACAGAATCTTCAGCAAATGAATAAGACACATATGACTAGAATTTTTCTGCAGAGGCACCAAATCAATGGGCAATTATGTTACATCAGGAACACAGAGAACTGAGGAGGTATAAAACTATTACTCTTGGTGTTGATATACAATTGGCGGGAAATGCTGTCATGCAGTTACTTCTCGCCGTTTCTGTGATCCTGATACATAATTTTCAGAAGTTGAATAATGCGCATCTGACTAGAATTTCTCTGGAAGAGCAAATCGATGGACATTTTTGCTATCAGGGACATAGAAACGCAAGTTTGCTACCAGGAACACAGAAACGCGAAGAGGTGCCAAACTATTACTCCTGCTGTTGATATTTTTCTTTTTTTTTATATACTCCAACTACCACGAAGGCCTAAGGCCTAAGCACCCATTGGGTACCGTGGGGCTATAGGGGGATACATGGGAAAGGGGGGGACGCAACACGGACTCTGGCGAGGGAACACGTGTGCAAGCAACATGCACACATTCTGGCTCCGCCTACGATAACCGCCGGGTGGTACCTCCGTGTTCGACAGTCAGAGACCATCTACCACCTACGGACAATCACAACATCCATAGCCAAGAGAAAAATTTCTCCTGGGACGGGACTTGAACCCGCACAGCGCACGGCGACTGATTAGGAGACTGAAGAGTCTACTACTGCGGACACCGCTGCTGCCTAGCCTACATAATTGGCGGGAAATGCTGTCGTGCAGTTACTTCTCACCGTTTCTGTGATCCTGATACATAATTTTCAGAAGTTGAATAATGCGCATCTGACTAGAATTTCTCTGGAAAAGCACCAAATCGATGGACATTTTTGCTATCAGGGACATAGAAACGCGAGGAGGTATGGAACCGTCACTCTTGTTGCCGATATAAAATTGGAGAAAATACTCCTCGTCGTGTCTGCGATCCTGATACAGAATCTTCAGACAATGAATAAGACAGATCTGACTAGAATTTTTCTCCCGAGGCACCAAATTAATGAGCAAGTTTGCTACCAGGAACACAGAAACGCGAGGAGGTGCCAAACTGTTACTCCTGCTGTTGATATATAATTGGCGGGAAATGTTTTCGTGCAGTTACTTCTCGCCGTTTCTGTGATCCTGATACTTAATTTTCAGAAGTTGAGTAATGCGCATCTGACTAGAATTTCTCTGGAAAAGCACCAAATCGATGGACATTTTTGCTATCAGTGACACAGAAACGCGAGGAGGTATGGAACCGTCACCCTTGTTGCCGATATAAAATTGGAGAAAATACTCCTTGTCGTGTCTGCGATCTTGATACAGAATCTTCAGAAAATGAAGACAGACCTGACTAGAATTTTTCTGCAGAGGCACTAAATTAATGAGCAAGTTTGCTACCAGGAACACAGAAACGCGAGGAGGTGCCAAACTGTTACTCCTGCTGTTGATATATAATTGGCGGGAAATGTTTTCGTGCAGTTACTTCTCGCCGTTTCTGTGATCCTGATACATAATTTTCAGAAGTTGAGTAATGCGCATCTGACTAGAATTTCTCTGGAAAAGCACCAAATCGATGGACATTTTTGCTATCAGGGACACAGAAACGCGAGGAGGTATGGAACCGTCACCCTTGTTGCCGATATAAAATTGGAGAAAATACTCCTCGTCGTGTCTGCGATCTTGATACAGAATCTTCAGAAAATGAATAAGCCCTGACTAGAATTTTTCTGCAGAGGCACCAAATTAATGAGCAAGTTTGCTACCAGGAACACAGAAACGCGAGGAGGTGCCAAACTGTTACTCCTGCTGTTGATATATAATTGGCGGAAAATGTTTTCGTGCAGTTACTTCTCGCCGTTTCTGTGATCCTGATACATAATTTTCAGAAGTTGAGTAATGCGCATCTGACTAGAATTTCTCTGGAAAAGCACCAAATCGATGGACATTTTTGCTATCAGGGACACAGAAACGCGAGGAGGTATGGAACCGTCACCCTTGTTGCCGATATAAAATTGGAGAAAATACTCCTCGTCGTGTCTGCGATCTTGATACAGAATCTTCAGAAAATGAATAAGACAGACCTGACTAGAATTTTTCTGCAGAGGCACCAAATTAATGAGCAAGTTTGCTACCAGGAACACAGAAACGCGAGGAGGTGCCAAACTGTTACTCCTGCTGTTGATATATGGCGGGAAATGTTTTCGTGCAGTTACTTCTGTGCGTTTCTGTGATCCTCATACCTCGCATCTGACTAGAATTTCTCTGCAGAGGCCCCAAATCAATGGGCAATTTTGATACCATCAAGAAAACATAGAACTGAGGAGGTATAAAACTATTACTCTTGGTGTTGATATACAATTGGCGGGAAATGCTGTCGTGCGGTTACTTCTCGCCGTTTCTGTGATCCTGATACATAATTTTCAGAAGTTGAATAATGCGCATCTGACTAGAATTTCTCTGGAAAAGCACCAAATCGATGGGCATTTTTGCTATCAGGGACATAGAAACGCAAGTTTGCTACCAGGAACACAGAAAGGCCAGGTGCCAAACTATTACTCCTGCTGTTGATATTTTTCTTTTTTTTTATACTCCAACTACCACGAAGGCCTAAGGCCTAAGCACCCATTGGGTACCGTGGAGCTATAGGGGGATACATGGGAAAGGGGGGGGACGCAACACGGACTCTGGCGAGGGAACACGTGTGCAAGCAACATGCACACATTCTGGCTCCGCCTACGAGAACCGCCGGGTGGTACCTCCGCGTACGACAGTCAGAGACCATCTACCACCTACGGACAATCACAACATCCATAGCCAAGAGAAAAATTTCTCCTGGGACGGGACTCGAACCCGCACAGCGCACGGCGACTGATCAGGAGACCGAAGAGTCTACTACTGCGGCCACCGCTGCTGCCTAGCCTATATAATTGGCGGGAAATATTTTCGTGCAGTTACTTCTGGGCGTTTCTGTGATCCTCATACATAATTTTTAGAAGTTAGAATAATGCGCATCTGACTAGAATTTCCCTGCAAAAGCACCAAATCGATGAACATTTTTGCCATCAGGGACACAGAAACGCGAGGAGGTATGGAAGCGCCATTTGGAGAAAATACCTCTCGTCGTTTTTGCGATCCTGATACAGAATCTTCAGCAAATGAATAAGACACATATGACTAGAATTTTTCTGCAGAGGCACCAAAATTAATGAGCAAGTTTGCTACCAGGAACACAGAAACGCGAGGAGGTGCCAAACTGTTACTCCTGCTGTTGATATATAATTGGCGGGAAATGTTTTCGTGCAGTTACTTCTGGGCGTTTCTGTGATCCTCATACATAATTTTTAGAAGTTAGAATAATGCGCATCTGACTAGAATTTCTCTGCAAAAGCACCAAATCGATGAACATTTTTGCCATCAGGGACACAGAAACGCGAGGAGGTATGGAAGCGCCATTTGGAGAAAAGACCACTCGTCGTTTTTGCGATCTTGATACAGAATCTTCAGAAAATGATGAAGACAGATCTGACTAGATTTTTTCTGCAGAGGCACCAAAAGTAATGAGCAAGTTTGCTACCAGGAACACAGAAACGCGAGGAGGTGCCAAACTGTTACTCCTGCTGTTGATATATAATTGGCGGGAAATGTTTTCGTGCAGTTACTTCTGGCCGTTTCTGTGATCCTCATACATAATTTTTAGAAGTTGAAATAATGCGCATCCAACTTGAATTTCTCTGCAAAAGCATCAAATGGATGAACATTTTTGCCATCAGGGACACAGAAACGCGAGGAGGTATGGAAGCGCCACTTGGAGAAAATACTTCTCGTCGTTTTTGCGACCCTGATACAGAATCTTCAGCAAATGAATAAGACACATCTGACTAGAATTTTTCTGCAGAGGCCCCAAATCAATGGGCAATTTTGATACTATCAAGAACACAGAGAACTGAGGAGGTATAAAACTATTACTCTTGGTGGTGATATACAATTGGCGGGAAATGCTGTCGTGCGGTTACTTCTCGCCGTTTCTGTGATCCTGATACATAATTTTCATAGGTTGAATAATGTGCATCTGATTAGAATTTCTCTGAAAAAGCACCAAATCGATGGACATTTTTGCTATCAGGGACATAGAAACGCGAGGAGGTATGGAACCGTCACTCTTGTTGCCGATATAAAATTGGAGAAAATACTCCTCGGTCGTGTCTGCGATCCTGATACAGAATCTTCAGAAAATGAATAAGACAGATCTGACTAGATTTTTTCTGCAGAGGCACCAAATTAATGAGCAAGTTTGCTACCAGGAACACAGAAACGCGAGGAGGTGCCAAACTATTACTCCTGCTGTTGATATATAATTGGCGGGAAATGTTTTCGTGCAGTTACTTCTGGCCATTTCTGTGATCCTCATACATAATTTTTAGAAGTTAAAATAATGCGCATCCGACTAGAATTTATCTGCAAAAGTACCAAATCGATTAACATTTTTGCCATCAGGGACACAGAAACGCGAGGAGGTATGGAAGCGCCATTTGGAGAAAATACCTCTCGTCTGATACAGAATCTTCAGCAAATAAATAAGACACATATGACTAGAATTATTCTGCAGAGGCACCAAATCAATCGGCAATTTTGATACCATCAAGAACACAGAGAACTGAGGAGGTATAAAACTATTACACTTGGTGTTAATAAACAATTGGCGGGAAATGCTGTCGTGCAGTTACTTCTGGCCGTTTCTGTGATGTTGATACATAATTTTCAGAAATTGAATAATGCGTATCTGACTAGAATTTATCTGGAAAAGCACCAAATAGATGGACATTTTTGCTATGAGGGACACAGAAACGCGAGGAGGTATGGAAGCGTCACCCTTGTTGCCGATATAAAATTGGAGAAAATACTCCTCGTCGTGTCTGCGATCCTGATACAGAATCTTCAGCAAATAAATAAGACACATATGACTAGAATTATTCTGCAGGGGCACCAAATCAATGGGCAATTTTGATACCATCAGGAACACAGAGAACTGAGGAGGTATAAAACTATTACACTTGGTGTTGATAAACAATTGGCGGGAAATGCTGTCGTGTAGTTACTTCTGGCCGTTTCTGTGATCTTGATACTTAATTTTCAGAAATTGAATAATGCGTATCTGACTAGAATTTATCTGGAAAAGCACCAAATAGATGAACATTTTTGCTATCAGGGACACAGAAACGCGAGGAGGTATGGAAGCGTCACCCGATATAAAATTGGAGAAAATACTCCTCGTCGTGTCTGCGATCCTGATACAGAATCTTCAGAAAATGAATAAGACAGATCTGACTAGAATTTTTCTCCCGAGGCACCAAATTAATGAGCAAGTTTGGTACCAGGAACACAGAAACGCGAGGAGGTGCCAAACTATTACTCCTGATGTTTTGATATATAATTGGCGGGAAATGTTTTCGTGCAGTTACTTCTGGCCGTTTCTGTGATCCTCATACATAATTTTTAGAAGTTAAAATAATGCGCATCCAACTAGAATTTCTCTGCAAAAGCACCAAATCGATGAACATTTTTGCCATCAGGGACACAGAAACGCGAGGAGGTATGGAAGCGCCACTTGGAGAAAATACTTCTCGTCGTTTTTGCGACCCTGAATTATGTTGTCGGAACTTCAAACTTCGTTTTGTAAAAAACTTTATTTGATTCCAACAATAGTTTACATGGACCGAACCGGAATTACAGTGTGTGTGTTCGCTGTGACTGAGATTGAATGACTGACTCATAATTAAGATACAATCGTTAATATAAACCAAAAGTGATGAGCTAGTAAAAAGGAATACAATGCAATTATTATATTAATTAATAAAGTGCTAAATGACGGCAACATAACTCCTCCACCCTTAAGATGAAGTTTTGGAGGGCACAAACAAAACTTCGTGCCTCTGGGGTTGCATTTCGATTTCTTCTAACTGCTGGCTTCTTCTTGATCCTTTTCTTTTCTGGTAATACTTTTTTCACGAAGATGCATGCAATTCCAATTAACATAATTGCATACAGGGGTAGACTCCATTTGTAGGGGTGCTTCACTGTTTCGGGAAGATCTACCTGGATTTGGTCGGCTCGTTCTTGCAAGTGATGAAGTTTATCTAAGGAAATATGTACTAACTTGATTTCCTTTGGATTTTCTGTTTTTGATGAAATGTGGACCTCTAGAAGCAGCAGCGGCTTTTCCATGGTTGTTCCTTTTTGATTTTTGTAAATGTAGTCCTTCGTTTGTATGCTGCATTGGTAAGGCACTTCAAGTAGGTAAATGCCTTTTAACTCTATGACGTCATCTTGTTCACACTTGATTATCAGCTTTTCAGGTTTCGGAAAAATAGCAATGTATTTGGACTCTGAAACTTCTTCAATCAAGGCCATTTTAAGAGTTACGGGAATTTTGTTACAATTTGGCTGCTTTTTGTTTACTTGTAAAATAGCAAATAAACAATCGTCTTCTTCTTCTGCAACATGGACCAATTTGTTTTCGTGGCAAATAAAAATATCTTCTATCATTTGACATGGTTCAGCATCATATTGGTACATTTTGGTACTCATTGTGAAATAGGAATTTTTGGGAATAATGGTAGTTTGGTTAACAGTAGGAATGGAATAAAGATGATAATGCTTAAATTTGTCTACGTGCATAAGCGGAACATGTAAGGCAAAAACTAATCGATTTTGGGAAAAATATGCTTCTACTGAAATTATGTCGTAAAGCTTATAAATATCTTTGATGTCTGAATACACCAACTGAGCTTTATTATGATTTTTGACTAATATTTGGAATATTGACTTTAATTCGTCTATCGAAATAATACTGTGGTGCAATGACCCAATTTTGGCAAATGCGATGGCATTTTCCAAATTACTAGTTATAGAGAGCAGTGTATCTAAATTGAACTTTATTTGTAATAGTGTATCCAAAATAGTAAAATAGTATGTATTGTTCCTTTGCATCTCTACCAAAGTTTGTTCGATTACAGCTTGATTGTGAACCATAAGGCTAAATGTCTTATTGTTATTTTTGAGAACTTCGTGGGTCAAGGAAATTTGCTGATTAACTGTCTTAATTACTTGATTCTGATTTTTCTGTAATTGTTCAATAGCCTGGTCATATTTTTTAGCATCGTCATCATCTAAGTTCCCTGAAATCATTTTGATAATTGATCCTAAACCATTTATCAAACCTCGTTTTGGGCGATATTGCTTTTTCCAGAATGGATATATGGACATTATTTTGTTTTTCAAATTTGACATCGAGTAAACTATATGTTGTTCTATATCTGCCAAATGTGTATCTGGAATGAATCCTAAATTATATTTATTCTTTTCTGTTTGGTCCTTGATTTCTTGAAATACTGTACTTAGCGAATTTACTTCCTTAATTATCGGCTCAAAATCTACATAGTGTAAAAATGTATGTGTTCCTATCTTTACTTTAGCATCACCTAATCTGAAGGGTAGTATACCAGGATTTGTTTTAAGGTTGGTGACCTTCACCGTGGACTGATGTGTCAGATGCACTATCAGAAGAAGTATCATCCTGTAACAAATTTTGAGTTACTTTCTTTCTGGGCTTTTTGAAAATACTTTTATGATAAATATTTCTATTAGTTTTTAGTTTTAAAGCTTTGTCAGTCATAATCTGTTCTTTTATATAGGGTGGTTTCAGCTTTTTACCTCGGGACTTCGCGTCACGTCGGTACGCTACTTTTTCTCTAGAATAGTCGGTCGGTTTTTCGCGGTCTTTATTAGCTTTTCGAATAACCTTTTCCTTTTGGGTTTTCGACATGTCATAGATAAGGCTATATATTAATTTTGTCCTATTCTTGTGTTCTTGAAGGTAATTGTTCATTAATTCTCGATCAACGTCTAGATCAAAAGGATCTCTAACGTCTAAATGTCCGTTAATAATTTCCATTGGTTTTCGTTTCGTCACTGAATGTATAGACTGATTGTAGCCAAGGATTGCATAAGGCATCAAAGAATTAACATCCTTTTTTGGAAATTGCAATGCAAGAGCTCTTAAATGTTCTGTTATAGTGGAGTGGAATCGTTCAATAGGTGAATTACTATTTGAATTTTTTGAAGTTGTAAAATGTAGCTTTATCTTATGGAGTTTTGCAAACTCTTTTATTAAGGAGTTGTTGAACTCAGTACCAGAATCTGCAACAATTTTAATGGGCAAACCATGAAATGACATGAATTTGATCAAATTGTCTACAACAGAGATAGCGTCAGCTGCTTCGATTGGGAAGGCTTGCGCATATTTTGAAAAATTGTCAATTATTGTTAAAAAATTCTTATTGTTAGCTTGATATACATCTAAGTGAACAATTTGGAACGGCATTTTAGCTGTCGGGGTAATCTCAAATTCAATTCTAGGTGGATGTCTTTCATATTTACCTCGCTGGCAAATATCGCAAGTATTGACGTATAACTTCACGTCATCATCAATGTGGGGCCAATAATACTTTCTTTTAATTTGGTTCACTGTCTCAATGATTCCTCGGTGATTAGTTTTGGTTTCGTGATTATACCTCATGATTTCCTCTTGTCTCAAAACGTCAGTAATATTTTCAAGCTTTTTACTGCACTTAACTAATTTGAACGCAGAATTTTTGAATGTATTAGATACAAGGTTCGCGAGATTTTTATACATTTCGTCGTTATGATTATCTTCAAAATAAAATGCATAAGTACTTTTTGGTACACCGTAGTCTTTGAGAAAGTGTATAATAGGAGTTAAATCACCATTAACAATATACAATGTGTATAAGAATTTCTTCGGATCCCATAAGGTTTGAAGTGTGAGTTTTCTGGGCATAATGGCTTTTCTAACAAAAATTTGGTACTTGAAAATATTGATAGGTTTTTCTACAGGGTTAATTTCTTGAATGGGGCTTTCATCGTCTGAGTGAATAGTTACGTTTTCAACTCGTTCACTCAAGTCTAGCAAATTGCGTACGGTTTGTTCATCACCTACATTATTTTCTATAGACGTTTGGTCATCTGCAGGTTTTTCGGAAAAGTCTTTATTGAAGGTTTTCATGTATCGGATAAATGGGGACTCTTCTTCATCTTGGATTTGTGATGTAGAAGGTTGTGGGTCAATTTCGGTAGCGTGAATTTGAATACGCGAAAGTGCATCAGCATTTTTATTTTCTTTACCTTTTTTGTATATAACTTCATACTCAAATTCGGATAATTTTAAGCGCCATCTTTGTAATCTAGAATTTGGTTCTTTTAAAGTCATTAACCACTGAAGCGGTTTGCAATCCGTTACAATTTTAAATTTTCGTCCAAAAAGATAATGTCTAAAATACTTAGTTCCATAAACTATTGCTAAACATTCTTTTTCTGTCGCACTGTAATTTTGTTCAGAATCATTTAATGTTCTAGACGCATAAGCTATTGGTTTGTCAGAGCCAATAGGGCCTTGAGAAAGTATAGCTGATACAGCAAAATTACTTGCATCGGTAGTCAATACGAAGGGCTTTTCAAAATCCGGATATTGTAATAATGGTTCATTTGTTAAAAGATTCTTACAATGTTCAAAAGCTTTGAGAAATTTTTCGTCATGTTTAATTTCTGCTCCTTTTTTCAAACATAGGGTGAAAGCGCGAGTGATTTTTGCGAAGTCCTTAATGAACTTACGATAATAACCAATCAAACCTAAAAACTGTTTAATTTCGCGGGTGGTTCTAGGCAATGGATATTTGAGAATGGCTTGAATTTTGTCGGGGTTTGGTTTCACTCCTTGCGATGTGACAATGTGACCAAGAAAGGCTGCTTCCTTTTTCAAAAATTCGGATTTGTCTAATTGAACTTTGAGGTTTGTCTCCCTTAATCTTTGGAAAACCTTTTTCAATGATACAATGTGTTCTTGTAAAGAAGTAGAATAAATTATGATGTCATCCATATACACCATAGTGTTATCTAGTCCTCGCAAGACATTATCCATAACTCGCTGAAATGTGCTTGGTGCTCCTTTAAGACCAAAACTCATACGAAGGTATTCGTAATGACCTCCATCAACACTAAACGCTGTTTTTTGAATATCTTCCGGGGCTATTTCAATTTGGTGGAAACCGCTAGCTAAATCCAAAGTTGTGAAATAATTACAACGACCTAATTTGTCTAAAATGTCAGAAATACATGGAATGGGGTAGCGATCATCTATGGTCTTTTCGTTAACCTTTCGATAGTCAACCACCATACGCCATTTCTTTTTACCACTAGCATCAGGTTTTTTGGGAATGAGAAAAACTGGAGAATTCCAAGCTGAGCTACTATGTCGAATAATATTCTGATCTAGAAGGGATCTAATTTGGCTTTGCATTTCGTTTTTGAGCATGTGTGGATAACGATACGATTTTGTATGAACAGGAATTTCATCTGTGGTCCTAATATGATGCTTAATTTGGTTTGTGAAAGTTAACGCATCGCCCTCGTAATAGAATACGTCTGAGTAGGTTTGACACAATTTTAGAATATGAGTTTTTTCTTCATTATTGAGATGAGATGTTCGTATCAGGTTACTGATATCACGTCGCAACGGCGAAGCTGATTCAGATGGTTTAATGATAGCGTGGAATAAAGCGTAATTGTTTGCATCGAACGGAAATGAAACAATAGGCTCATACAAGGAAATTTCTTGATAAGTGTTACTTGGGTTTTCTAGGTCAACTAAGGCATAACCGTTTATAGCATGAGTAAGCGTTTCCTTGATTACACAATCTCTAATTTTGGAATTTGGAATCAAAATTTCTCCATTATAAGTATCGACAGGAATTTTGGCTTGGGCTGCCGTGTAGGGCTCAATTTCTATGAAAAATAACAAACGATTTTTCAAATCATGAAATTTGATTGGAATTTTGGCGTTTTTGGTATGCAAAATAGAATTTCTAAGGTCAATATGCGAATTTAGAAGTTTCAAAATATCTAAACCAATCAGACCATCAAAATACTTGTGAAATTTGAACAAATGAAATTTTATAGGCTCACTAACATTGAGTTCTGAGAAGGCAGGAATTTTAGCACAATAGTCTCTCTTCGAATGCTGAAAAACTGAAGTTACTTCGAATGGTTCTTTATAAATACATTTTGGAAAATGCAACTGTGCAAGATCAGGATTTAAAAATGATTTCGTTGCACCAGTATCAATAAGAAGCTTTAAAGGCGGATTTTTAATTTCAATATAAGGTAATTCTGTCTTGTCATAAATCGTGTTTAAGTATATTATGTCTCCTCTATCATGGGCACGGCCATCTGAAAATTTTGTTTTTCTTCATCAGGCTTTTGACCAGTTTCAGAAACATCATTTTGTGTCTCATCAGGGTTTTCGTAATATAGATCAGAACAGTCATACTGATTTTCACTATCCTGACAATATTCCGAGTAATAGTCATCGTAAGGGTTGTTTACAAAATTTTGATCATAAGGATCACTCTCAACGTTATGTAATTCTTGAGAAGCAAAGTTCCTTGGGCCAGAAGGCCTAAAATAATTAGTTTGGGAATTCTTATTTCTATTGATGCTACTAACACCACTCATAGGAGTAGGCCTGTAGGAAGGTCCTTGATTAGGCGGATTACGCCAAACATTAACATTAGGTCTATTGCCAAAAACTTGTGCGTTTGTTGGAAATTTTTGTGGAAGAGGATTTTGTCTAGGTTGAATCGGAACTGGTCCTCTTGGGAATTGAGGCTGATAATTGAAATTTTGCTGAGGCCTAAATTGATTCATAGGCTGCATTTGAGGCTTAAACAAATTTTGAAAATGTGGTTTGGATGGAAGGGCAGGCTGAGGTGGCTTATTGAAATTTGAATGTGCACCAGCCTTTTGTAAATATCTAATGTTATTATCTTCTAGAATATAAGCTTGAGCTTCTGCCAAATTTTTAGGTTTCATCGACCGAATCATGGAACTTTGTGGCTCCTTTAAACCTACTAAAAGTGTATGCAATGCATGACTATCATACAGTGCCTTTTTACTTGTTTTAATAGCATCAACTGTTTCATGAATATTTATATAGTTATGCAAATGATTCAGCATGGTTACAACTCTAGAATAAAACTGTAAAGAGCTTTCATTAGAATTTTGTCTAAGGGCAGTCATATCTGAAATAAGACTACTCTCGTTTCTTTGATCACCAAAATGAGCAATTAGCAAATTTTTTATGCTGTGCCAGTCTGTGGAACCGCTAAGAGAAAATACTTGCTCTGCAGCACCAGTCAATTTCGAGAAAATGCCATGCAGCAGTATTTTGTTTTGGACACATACTGTATCGTCAGTGTTCCAATAGTTATTTAATAAATCTGTACTTATTTCTAAATATCTATATAGTCTACAGGGATTCCCATCAAATTCTGGGACAATTTGGAGTAATTTTATGTCGAACTGGGGGGTACTATTTCTACTGGGGGTCGTCATTATTCTTTCTATAGTTTCGTTTGCTTGTCTTATTTCTCTACGTCCTAATTCTAAGCTTGCTATGCGATTAGCGATTTGATCTGCACTATCACCTTCGAAAGGATTTACAGGTCGGGGTGAGTCACTCATGAAAAAATAAGGATACAATGAGCACTTACTGATAGGTCCAGTACTTCATCCCGTTCTTGGCCTAGGTTCCTCAGGTGGACGTCGACTTCAACAGGACAAAGGGCACTTGTGGTCCAAATTCTTTCTTCTTTCTTCAGTCGTACCGGCTCGTCACGGAGGTTCGTGATTCCCAATTAAGAGTTCGGACTCAAGGGCTAATCGGCGAAAATCCCTTTGGGAGCGTAGGTTCGAATCCTACTGGCTGCGCCAATTATGTTGTCGGAACTTCAAACTTCGTTTTTAAAAAACTTTATTTGATTCCAACAATAGTTTACATGGACCGAACCGGAATTACAGTGTGTGTGTTCGCTGTGACTGAGATTGAATGACTGACTCATAATTAAGATACAATCGTTAATATAAACCAAAAGTGATGAGCTAGTAAAAAGGAATACAATGCAATTATTATATTAATTAATAAAGTGCTAAATGACGGCAACATAACTCCTGATACAGAATCTTCAGCAAATGAATAAGGCACATCTGACTAGAATTTTTCTGCAAAGGCCCCAAATCAATGAGCAATTTTAATACCATCAAGAACACAGAGAACTGAGGAGGTATAAAACTATTACTCTTGGTGTTGATATACAATTGGCGGGAAATGCTGTCGTGCAGTTACTTCTCGTCGTTTCTGTGATCCTGATACATAATTTTCATAGGTTGAATAATGCGCATCTGATTAGAATTTCTCTGAAAAAGCACCAAATCGATGGACATTTTTGCTATCAGGGACATAGAAACGCGAGGAGGTATGGAACCGTCACTCTTGTTGCCGATATAAAATTGGAGAAAATACTCCTCGTCGTGTCTGCGATCCTGATACAGAATCCTTAGAAAATGAATAAGACAGATCTGACTAGAATTTTTCTGCAGAGGCACCAAATTAATGAGCAAGTTTGCTACCAGGAACACAGAAACGCGAGGAGGTGCCAAACTATTACTCCTGCTGTTGATATATAATTGGCGGGAAATGTTTTCGTGCAGTTACTTCTGGCCGTTTCTGTGATCCTCATACATAATTTTAAGAAGTTAAAATAATGCGCATCCGACTAGAATTTCTCTGCAAAAGCACCAAATCGATGAACATTTTTGCCATCAGGGACACTGAAACGCGAGGAGGTATGGAAGCGCCACTTGGAGAAAATACTTCTCTTCGTTTTTGCGACCCTAATACAGAATCTTCAGCAAATGAATAAGACACATCTGACTAGAATTTTTCTGCAGAGGCCCCAAATCAGTGGGCAATTTTGATACCATCAAGAACACAGAAAACTGAGGAGGTATAAAATTATTACTCTTGGTGTTGATATACAATAGTGCGCATCTGATTAGAATTTCTCTGAAAAAAGCACCAAATCGATAGACATTTTTACTATCAGGGACATAGAATCGCGAGGAGGTATGGAAGCGCCACTCCTGCTGCCGATACAAGTTTAGAGAAAATACTTCTTGTCGTTTCTCATTCATAATCCTTAGCAAATGAATAAGGCAGATCTGACTAGAATTTTTCTGCAGAGGTACCAAATCCAAATGAATGACTAATGCGCATCTGACTACAGTTTCTCTGCAAAAGCATGAAATTGATGGATAACGTTTTGCTATTAGGGACACAGAAACGCGAGAAGGTATGAAAGTGTTACAGCGCCAGTTTTATATCAGTTGCTCGATATAAAATTGGCGGAAAACGTTTCCGTGCGGTTACATTTCGCCTTTTCTGCGATCGTGATACAAACTTTTTAGTATTTAAATACCAAACCTTTGAATAAAAATTTGCTATCAGGGTCGCAGAAACGCGAGGCGCTATACATATCGTAATTTTGCCGCTGATACAAAATGGACAGAAAATGCAATCACGAAGTCACGTATTGTCATTTCTGTGATCCTGATACAGAATTTTTGGTAACTGAATGATCAAATCCGCCGGCTAAAATTGTTCAACCTGTAACGCAGACATGAAGAGATATGGAAACACTACACCTACAGAGAATGAACCACATTTTGTAGTTTTTCTGATATATGTACTTTTATTAAACTTAACTCGATAGTATATACAACAATAAGGCACTTATGGATCCAACTCAAAAGGCACTTTTGAGAAAATACAAAAAGAAATGTAACATATCAAGACAAAGGTAAATCAACAAAAATAGCATAAACATGGTGAGTAATGTGCATATGAGTAAAAGTAATATCTACAGGTCAATAATAACAAAGCCAAGAGTCAAAAAACTATTCTATGTGTCTAATTCACAACTTTTAAGGCACTTAGCACCAAAGTATTGCTTATAAATACAATAATGCTCTTAATTTATTAATACATATTTTAAAAATATCAGCAGAATCAAAATGAAAATGAAAGCTGTTCTTTTGAGACAATGAGGCAAATAACAAAAATGGGATATAAAGATACAAAAGTCTTGATTTCCATTATGAAACGCTCACCTCCAATATGTTATCAACTTTTGCAATGAATACATAGAAGGACTTCCACTATTCAACATTTCTCTCTCTCTCAATTTC
Source organism: Acanthoscelides obtectus (assembly GCA_963669975.1). Classification (NCBI taxonomy): domain Eukaryota; kingdom Metazoa; phylum Arthropoda; class Insecta; order Coleoptera; family Chrysomelidae; genus Acanthoscelides; species Acanthoscelides obtectus. The sequence continues at coordinate 69,267,437 of CAVLJG010000008.1, forward strand.
TCAAAGTCCCAACTGATACACGAGCATTTCAAACGCATTGCTACCATATCTCTGTCTCCAAATTCTTCCAATGATGTATTGAGATATGAGCTCATGTCCATATGCTTGGGCTTCTTCACAAATGTCCACTGCTTCCCTCCAAATGATGTCCAGGATACCAGCAATTGTTCTGTTTCCATCATCATGTCTTGCAAGATCATCTGCAACAATTACAATGACTAATTATATATAGATTTTTTGCATTCCGACTCTTTCGTTCTACAGGTCACCAGTTATGTCATTTCATAGAAGAACACTCTGGCATCACAATTGATGACATACATGCAAGAACAACTTATTATTTGTATCATAAGTGTCAGTTTATAGACTCATCAAGTGGAAATTATATACCAGCAATGAAAACAAGAAAAGACTCAGAGACAAATGCTGGAATGAATTGATAAATTTTGGTATGCCCAAGATACATTTCCATTACAACAAATTTGCACTGCTACATATGCCACAATACGAGGTGTGTAAATTGAGTGATGAGACTGGCAACGTAGCGTTCGATACGGCAACACTAAAAGCGCCGGGCTGGGAGGGGATACAAGGAAACATGTGATCCGCCTTCATTACAAGTTTGAACTCGCTCGAATCATTTAGCTCCTTTGCTTCAGACTTGGGCACAGTGCAACAGAAACTCTTGCTAAGCTTTAGCAGGCCTGCGGAGATAGTGTTTTATCAAGAGCCTAGGTTTTTCGGTGGTTTTTCAGAAGGGAAAAAGTCGATTGAAGAAGAACCACTAAGTGGAAGGCGTTCATCTTCAAGCACCGATGAAAATTCCACCGAATCCGGAATTTTGTGCGTTCATATCGTCCGAATGATAAGGGAAGAGTTAAATTTGACTCAGACCACAGTTTGTCAGATCAAGAACAACTCGATGTTGCATCACGATGATGCTCCTTGTCACACAGGAATTTCAATAAACGAGTTTTTGGATAGTAAAAACATTCCTGTGGCTCCTGAGACTCCTTACTTGCCTGATTTGAGTCCTTGTGACTTTTTTCTCTTCCCGATATTGAAAAATCACCTCAAGGGAACAACTCATTTTTTGACAGTCAAACATTCTAACAGCTGTGACCGACCAGCTGAAGGCTATTCCAGTATCAGTGTTTCAGCACTGCTATGAGGGGTGAAAGAACCGTTTCCAGGGCTGCGTGGCTTCAGAAGAAAGTTATTTTGAGGGTGGCAATATAAAATTGTAACTATATTTGAATAAAAAATTAAAACAAATCAGTCTCATCACTTAATTTACAGAATTTGTATGCGCCATGGGTAGAAATGGAAATGGTCTGTAACATATGGTGGAACAAGTGCCAGGGACAAAAATGCACCAAGTTACTAGAGCACTCAAGTGTCATAACATGTGATGTGAACTTGCACCAGGAACATTTCAGTTTGCACATAAAAAATGAAGATATGCATGTACTTGAAAAAGACCATCGTAGTGGACAGAATGTCATCAGTAAACAGTATTTCCAGCATATGTGGTTTCATTTAGCAGCATGACATATATGAAGGATTAGATAAATAAATATGATTTACTGTCTCTACAATACAATACAACTTTCGAATAACGAGATTACGGGTATACTGAGCAAAATACCGCGATGAAATCGCAGGGAGCTAACTACCAAAGCCTATAAGGCAGGATATAGCTTGCAGGCCATGGTAGCCTTACAGTTTACAAGTGAATGCGCAGCTCACGTACATTCAAACGTTAACACAGTGATTCCATGATGCCATTTGCTATTGCAGTGAACTGTCTAGTTGCCAAAGACTCACCATTCCATTTGATCTCCTAAAAAGTTTGTGAGTTACGCGGTGGATATATCAAAGTAACAGGCTGACAGCCTGAATCATGTTGTGGTACATTGTCCCAGTTATATTGGAAATGCACCTTTAGTAAAATGGTATGACTTGGATATTTGGTTCAATTATATTCACGCCATACTTTTTGTATGAAATGATGTTTAATGTAGATATTCACATTCCAAGTGCTACTTACCAGTGCTAATAATGAGTGGGTAAAGATACTTTAGCTCCAGAAAATCTTCATTTGTGCAGAGGATAGAACTAGATGGGACAATCAGTATAGAGCCTGGTGCAACAATCTTTTTAACAGATGAGAGAATCTGTTTCTTCACTAACTGCAGATGCTCTTGGTTTGTACGCCGATATGGTTGCAACAGCTCAAACCAATATTTTTGAGGGAAACTCTGGAACAAACACAGCAATCAGCAATCAATCAAACAGGGATTCAAGCACCCATATGCGTAGCATAATTTGAAAAAAGTTAAAATGTACAACTTCTCATGTGACATTTGATTAATTTTTTGGACTCGTATGGAACACTAAAATAATGTGAAAAATTCTTACAAAAAATGTCTTACATTATGGAGAAACATAAAATTATGAATCATTTTTAAAGAATGTAATGTGTACAAAATATAAGATGTTTATAAATTACTCACCTTAACTTCTGCAATACACAAAATTGGCTTAGGTTCTCTAGTTTCAGTTGCACCTAGACACATTTCAGGGTAGCTATCAACCAAAACAATTTTGCCTGCTCCTCCCACAGCCCATTCTGATGTATTATAAGTGATGTATTTCTGGGCTACCAGACCAGCTTTCTTGTATAGCATAGACACCACTGGCCTCTTAATACCTATATTAAAAATAGCTTAAGTATAACAATAATATGCACCAGATCCATGCTAGATCAAAATATAAGGTCTTTTCACGATTTTTGGTAGGTAATTTTTTTTTTTTAGTCTTGTCTCACCACCTTGAAAATTCTCTCATTCACATTCATGCTTGTCACTGTCTGTGTGACAACAACTTGTTTGTCATGAATGAGCAATTTGAGTGTACCTTTTCTAAACATAGCAGTGATTAAAGACTATAATCAAGGAGCTTGGACTTAAGGCGATTCTCAACTTCGCTAACAGGGCGAGGCTTGTGATCTAAGGAATGTAGAGGTGCATAAGGGCCCCCTTAAGCGGCCTATGTACTGGCTCCTTATGGTGGCCGGAATGCCTCTAACTTCAAGATTCATTTGTTCAACCCTCAAAAACTGTCAAGTGACCTATAGACCACATAACAAAAGTTGGTTTATTCAATAATCAGTTCTCAATAGGTAAGCATGGGGGCCCAGTGTTGGTATAATGTAGCAAACATGATCAAAGGTAGCCTAGCTATCAGACATCACCTCCCCACCACTACTACTATTACTAAGCTAAAAATAATAAATGAGGTATAAAATCATAGTCAGTTTATAAACATTATGTAGATAGTCAAAATACTCACCAAACATTTCCTTACAATGAGGCATTGTGAAATAAGGACTTTGTTAAAATTTACTTTTCAGATTGATATTGGTATGGTAGTAGATAATTTGGGCGCCTGTTTGTGGTTTTCCATAAATTTTTTCCTGCTGCTTGCAAACTTACCCAACATGAGTGCCATAGAATCTATATCATTGCCTTTAGACCAACCAAGTAAGATCCTAATGGCATTCTTGAAACTACACTTGACATTAAGGAATATTGAGTCTTCTCTTATGGATCTTTTCCCATCACAACCATTGCATTTCCACTGATACATGTCATTATTTCTTGCTTGTGACCAAGACATCATCTTCATACAAGTTCCTACAATCATCAAAATAAAGAATGATCACAAACGAGCATTCTTATTATAATGACTGTTCTAGAATTTTTCTATCAATAAGCTTTTTCTTAGGCAAGTATCTCACAATCAGTATTTACTGTGGCCTGTATCACCCATATTTACCAACCACTATGTCAGTGTTGATCTATAATAAATACTTTCAGATAAAAGTAAATACTGATTGTGTGACATTCACCCTATCGTAAACATTTTTCTCTCTACTACTTTACATCTAGACATCAAATTACACTACCTGATTCAGCTTTCGGACAGAAAAACTCATTCTTGATGAGACCAAGATCTTTTAACCAATAAACAATTTCATTCTCATGTCCTGCTATTAGCATTGGCTTGATTACTTGTTTGTAGTAGCCTGGCTCACTGAAATAAAAATGATAAAGAGTTGAAATCTAAAATTATGTTCTACAAGGCTCAATGCTATCTTAAGCTATGAAAGGGCACTGAGTACACAGGAAGATCAGGGCCTGCAGATTGAATAAGCTCTGAGCCAAAGCAAAATCTGGGGTCTTACTTTATCATTGAGGAAGATCAGAGATATTTTTTGAAATTTCTTCTGATTTTGTGGCTATTTATATTTAGATTATGTCATCAAGCCGGAGCCCAGTGTGCTAATGGGGGTTAAGAAAGAATAGGAAAAGCTTTTATTGAAGCTTTTTTTATATAAGTTTAGAAACTATGTAACCTGTAAACATACATCAACTGAACTTTAACACTTTCACACATCAACGTGATCACTGCTCTAACGAAATGCTACTTTAAAACCAACGCCTCATCAAAACTGATAGTAGTTTCCCTACAACGTTCAATTTATTATAATCAACTAAAAGGGGGTAAAACAGATTGTAGCATGCGGGATCCTTTTGAAACAGCCCGCATTCGCACTGGGGGTGATTCAGATACCAGCAGATTTTGCCTGGGAATCTCATCTGAAGCAACAGTTTAGTGCAACAGGTAAAATGCTTACCTATCGAAATCGCCTAGCATGGCTTTCAGGTAGTCCTCGCCAGTCTCGGCGCATTCTGTAGCAACAACTTGATTTATTTTACGAATTTCTTTCATAATTACCAACAAATCTCAGTTAAAATTTAACTAAAATACGACCATTCCTTCAAAATAAACTTTTTTGTAATGTACAAATGCCATACATCTGTCAAGTCACATCTGTCAAAGGGAGCGAAAATTTCATTTTTGTCGTGCTTAGAAAAATCGTCACTAGATAGCGCTTCAAAACATTACAGTTTTCTTTAGCTGACAGCTAAGTAGTGTTAAAGTCTATTCACACTCCGCCGTGACGTGACAGTGCCGTGACGTGCCGGTGATTCTGGCTGACGTGAGCTCACAGTGTTTTCAATTCACACCGGCCAGTATTTTTTCCGTGCTCTTGACAGTGCAGTTGTATTCACATGAGGTCGAAATGGTAAAATTTTCAGAGGATGAACTTGCAATTATTGCAGAGATTCTGGATGAAGAAGAAGAAGAAACGAGGATAAAACGGATGCCTAGTATTTTGAATTTGACCGGTTGTACAGCACAAATTCAATTCGTTTTTTATCATCATGTTTTTGACCAAATATACAATAATAATAAAAATAATAATAATAATAGTTGTCTTTATTTGGAAATACACTAATTGACTGCCGAAGTTTAGCATTCGCTACTCTTACACTTAACCCATCAGTTAGCGATTGGTAATACAATACAGAAATTTATGTACATCTTAAGGAAAAAAAAAAAACAGATAAGAACAAGGTCAGAAAATGTGTAAATCAAGAATTACAGTGCATCATAAAATATAGAAATGATAAGATTGAGTGGATAGTGAATATATAAATAGTTTAATTTTGTTGCGGAATCTAGATAAAGAATATGATTCATACACTTCAGGTAGGTATTGGATTATACCTGATAGCTAAATTATATGAAAAACTTCGCTCAAATAATGTTCTTTTGTGCTGAGGAACTCTTATAATCTTGTGTCTTAACGGTCTAGTGTGTACATCCTTACTGAAAACAATCTTTTCTGTTAGGTATAAAGGCTTTGCCGTATGCAACAATTTATGTATGAAAATCAAATAGTGATAAATTACTAAATTCTCAAATTTCATCCACTTCAATATTTGGTAATTGACTGAAACATGGTCAAATTTTCGTAATCCAAAAATGAAGTGTACACAATTATTTTGACTACCTTTGGATAATGTTTTTGTAAAGCAATCTAATGACGGAGAATAGACAATATCACATTAATTTAAAACAGATAAGACTAAGCCCTCGCTTAGATTTTTTCGAAGTTCAAACTTCAGTAAATACCGATTTGTTATAAGAGTACGTAACCTGAGATACGTTTTTTGGGACAGACTCTTCACATATTCAACAAACCTCATTTTAGTTTTAAAATATTCACGAAATTACATAAAAACACGGCTATCAAAATCGAAAAATAATGTTTCAAAACAATGCGATGATCACGGTACGGCGTCGTCGAGCGTACTAAGAACACGGCCTGTTCCACGTGCCGGTCTAGTGTGAATCAGTTCATCCAAATTCCAGGAGGAATTTTTTTAGTTTCGCCGGGCGGATTACGTGCCGGACACAGCACTGTCACGTCACGGCTGAGTATGAATAGGCCTTTATTGTCTAATTTAATAGACTCTGATAAAGTTTCCATACCTTCACGACAGATGCCACCACAATAAACTCAGGAGGGTCATCTATCGTTCTATTCTTAAAGCATACTTATCTAATACTCATAATGTTGAGCAATAGGTGGCAGCACGAGGTCTGTCAGGCGGAGACAGGGACGGACTAGATGCAAATGGATTTAATTGAAAATAGGGATAGCATAGATTTTGACATCCATGTTCTTCAAAAACTGGGTCGATATCAATTAGTCTTAGTATATACAGCTGCTTTTAAACCTTTATAAGGAAGTAAACAATTCTACGTTGATATTAGTCGGCAAAGATACCTGGGTATCTCATGAACGTTGTTTAAAGTGTTGGAAGATACCTATGCTTGTTTTATTGAGATGACCCATGTGACTCGGGGACAACTTTAGCCACTTTGCAGTGCTATTATTTACTCTTACGTTCCAGCCTTACGCAGTATACGTAGAAAAAATGGATAATGTTCCTTTGCGACCAGCTCTTGTGACTATCTCCAAGTCTGCTCTTTTTAGCCCCCAAGCGCGCGCCCACATGAATTATTCTCAGGAGGGGGGGGATATTATTCGCAAGATACAACTTTTTGTGAAAGCCTCCAAAATATTTTAGGTAGCAGGGGTAGCAAATTTTCCCAGAGGGACCAAATCCTAAAAATCATAAAAATGGTACAAAAACTCATGCTAATAATGGGCTAATTTTAAAGTCCAACCGCATTTCCAGGGGGAGTCCACGGCCCCTCCTCGACCTTGCGAGCGCCCAGCCTCTAGCGAATTCGCTGGATCACCTTCACTATGTATGTGTACCTACCTCTACAGAAAAACAGACCTTGGATTACAGGTGTGTAAGGGAATGGGAAAATTTGAAGAACATAGTTTCAAACGAATTCATGAAACTATTATATATTGTGTGAAGTGAAAGTGAATTTAGAACGAGAACGCCTCAAAAGGCTGCTATTACCTACTTTTGTAGTCACCGTTCTTGGCGGTTACGTCATCAACGCCATATGATTTATAAGTAAACAGATCGAGTCCGCGTACCATATGGGCGAATCTTGAGCCAGAGGTTGTGATATGTCGTCCTTCATTTTTCATATCGTAGAAAGTACTCATAAGTTCTGTTTTGATGGCATCACTTATTACATCATCCGTCTTGCATCTTTTGATTTTGTGAGTTTCCCCAGGTGTTACTATAGGCAAACCTTTCTTATTTTCTGATTTTATTCGCTAAACACTGCTCAGACTAATCTTCAGCGCATCTGCTAGTCTCTTCAGTAGATACCCATGAAGTGAGTAACAGAGAACCGCTGTTTTCATTCTCTTCCTGGAAATACTTTAATTAATTTAGTTGTCACTCTGAAAAAGATGATTGAAGGGCACTCAGACGTAACGACAAAGTCTTCGAGACCGAGACACACAATTCAAAAACGTACGTATTTGAGCTTATCGATTCAACGTTCTCAAACAGGGTAGGTTGCATGTGTATGTATGAGTGAGATGGAGATATATAAAGGGATACTGGTAGTCTTACTTTGACCCGCGAAGAACGGTGTCTACAACTATATACCAGTAATTACATCACAATGGAGTCCCTTTGTGTTTAGTTGCCCAGTTATGTTTTGAAGGAATGTGCGCATTCAGTCGACGTAAAATGGTTATGTTGAATAGATTTGACAGTTCGAAACAATTAATCAACAAACTATCAAATCTGACATCAAAGCGAAAACTGCTGTCAAACGGGCAAAACTCTATTCCATGACGACTGCTATTCAACATAAAAGCGGCTGTACCGCTTCTCTCTATGTTAATTCGCATGTTCCTCCTGTAGGATTTTACAGACTGGCAACATTGTTCGATATCTCGGAAACCTTTTAATGGAAGAACTGGTGGTCACAGTGTAACATTGTTTTCTCGGTCCATGGCCATGGACTTAAACAAGCTTTGATTTACAAAAAAAAAGACTGAAACTGAAATCAAGGAATGCTCAAGATGCCCAACGGCAGGGTTGGATATGAAAATATTGCTGCAGAAACATTAAGTTATTGTTCGGAGATTCCTTGAATCAATTCAGCATGAAATCTGAATTCAAAAACTTAATAGAGACAACATAGACACGCGGATTATCCAGCAAGTCCGATATGTGGTGAGCAGGATTTGCAACCTGTTCGTCTGAGATCAGCTCAGCTACGAAGCAGATATACGGCGCCATGAAAGATTTGTAAGAATCCGATATACAACGTTTATCTTTTTTCGTGCTCACGCAAGGCTATGCTCCGCGAGAGATGTCATCTACCTAGAACAAGATACCCAGCCAAAAATCGATTCTGCTTTGAGGCTTAAGCCCTCCTCCCAGATTCCCATGGCCTACTATGTTTTTCCGTATACAGGGTATAAGTACCACGACAAACTTAAGGAGAAGGTAGGCTTTGGACTGACCTCTCAATTTTAAAAAACGAACCTTTGTAGTTAAAAGATATTAAGGAGCCATGATCAAATAAGGATTATTTTGGGATATATAACCTTCTGATATTTTTTCCTCAATTATGACCATCTGTGGTGAAACAAAAATGTACTTGGGTATAACTGCATTATATTGAATAAAAAGATTGCTCATTGAATACAGATTTCAGAAAGGCACCACACGTAGTATTTGGAATTGAAAAAAGTGATAGCTGCTTTTGTAAGTGACTGACATATGTTACACTACAATGTAATAATTATTGGATTTAAATTCTAGTTGCACTGGTTACAGATCAGTGACATGCTAAATAGTACAAAGCTACATCATTATTACATGGTCCTGATATGATTTTATGAAAGTTGAGGAAACAATATCAGAAGGTTATAAATCCCAAGACAGTTCTTGTTTTATCATGGTTCCTTAAGATATTAAAAGATATTTTAACTACATTGTATTTGTATATCATAAAGCAACTATCTAGAAGTATTTTATAGAAAAACGGTAACACTTTTATATAGCTAAGTTTTTGTTATTTGGTCCAAAGCCTACCTTCTCCTTAAGTTTGTCGTGGTACTTATTGGTCACCCTGTATAATAAATACAGCATGATATACCTTTTCTCCCCCATCCCACTTTTAAATTATCAGACGGGCATTCAGTCTTAAGAGCACTGATGCAGCAGACGCCGCTAAGCCCTCCTCCTTACTCTTCAGTTTTCAGACGCAGATACAAATTTTGGATCTGCCCGTAAGCCCCTTCAGCACTTTTTTATGTATACACCTGTAAAAATGAGACCTTTGACGGCCCATTTACTGTAACGGTCCATTTGCTACAAAAAGCTATTATTTTTGGCACTAGTTAGCCTTTCTGAGAAAAAAATTAGCTAAGAACATGTGTTCAACAAAAAAATGACTTCAAGTAGGTTGACTCTGCATTTCTCACAGAACGGCATAATTGATTATGTTCAGGACAAACTAGATCCCTATAAGAAAAAAGTCAGTCAAACAGGTCAATACAAAGGGTACTATAAAAGTTTTGCAATACAGCTTGATTCATTGACTTCGTTCAAAGTAATTTCCACCACATTCAATAAGCTTCTCCATCCGCCAAAACCAGTCCTGAAACCAGCAAGCTCTGCCAAGTTTCACCCGGGAGTGCAGCACACTCGTCGTCCCAAGCCCTCAGAAGGTCCTCATTGCTAGAAAACAGTTTTCCTTTTTGTTTCATTTTCACATGCGTAAACAGTGTAGAGTCGCAGCGAGCAAGATAGGAGGGTGCTCAATAACTTTCAGTCCAGAAGAGGACAAATAGTTGGTGCAGGCTTTGGCGCGGTGTGCTGGAGCGTTGTCATAGTGGAGATACCAAGTATCCATTTTTGACTTTTTCGCAGGTTTTTCATAGAATTTAGGCAGGCTCTGTTCCGTGTACCACTTAGTTGTAACTGTCTTCTGTGTGTCCAAAACGACACGCTCCACAGTCCCGCTCGGGTGTGTCCTCATCATCAAAGACCCAAACATTGTTTTGAGCCTTGGTTGGCACATTCTAATAATAGAGTCAAGTCCCGTCACCTAGCAGGATGCTGTTCACATATAGTCAACGCCAAATAAAGTGGCGTGCACGTCATCAAGGTGGGTGTGTTGAAAAATTTACATTGTTGCCAAACTTTTTGTAAAATAATAAAATTTATTATTTACATATCTAGGTTTATAAGCAATATTAACCTCAAATGAGAACAAAAATAATAGTATAATAAAATTATAGATCTGTACTTGCATAATCATTAAGTATGACAATTATTGATCAGATGACACTATGAAACTACCATATTTAATTGATAGCTTAAAGGTACTGAATAAAAATCCAAATGGGGTCCTCCAAATTTTATGCATGGTATTTATTTTACAGAATTCATACAGAAAAATGCATTCTAAAATTAGGTAAGCTACTGGTGTAAGCTTGTTCTGTACAATAAAGTTAGTCGGAGTTTCTTTCTTCAGCGCTGTCTGAATCTGAATCTTCATCACTCTCAAAGTTGATTATTAAAGGTTCGATGTGTGGTCGATCAAAAATTCGTTCTCTTTCATACCATTTAAACATTTCTTGCTCAGTATGTCGAACACTATTTTTCCACATGTCTGGGGTAACCGTTTGTAGAGCCTCGTTCCACATATCCAAACAGTCTTTTTCACTGTTACCATCTCTACCAATATGTCTGTTATAGTAACCTTTTGCTATGCCCCAAATTAACTCAATAGGGTTAAATATACAATGGTAAGGAGGCAGACGAAGAACTTTGTGCCCATGTTGTTCCGCCAATTCATCAATCACGTATATTTTAGGTGGTTTGTTTCTAAAAAAGCAGTTATTTTAAGAATAGGAATAAACAAAAGAAATATAAACCGTCGACCAAAATATATATAATTAAGAAGCATTATGTACCGAGCAACAATACTCAATAGCTCTGTTTTAAACATTGTGTTTAAAAATGGTATGTTTTGATTTGTCAACCAGTCTTGGATATTTTTTTTTTGTCCATGCATTGTTGGGCACTTTGTTCAATATCATGCTGTGATAAGGGGCGTTATCCAGTATAATCATAGATGGACTCTCCAATTTTTCTAATAACTGATGTTGAAACCATTTCAAAAAATTGTCCTGGTTCATCTCTCCATGGTAATATATATACTTGGTAGTTCCATGAGCCCTCGTCGCGGATTGTCCTTAAGCCACTTAAATCCAAGATCTCTAAGCAACCGCCTTAAAGACGTGGCACTACCATCAAATAATGCCCTATCTCTTAATCGAGACCATAAAGTTTGTATCGTAACTTGTTCTTCTGAAACCATGTGTAATATGACATTATAATTTAGTTAACAAATTAATGCAAATTTCTGATAAGTTATTATAATAAGATCTTACTTTTGTGATACATATTATAGATCACTTCTCGAATGGCACTTGTATCCAATGTCGCTGTGTTGGTTACACGTTTAATATAACTCCGCTTTTTCTTGGGCGATTCTAAATTTGCATCACTTTTCACACCCTCGGAAATACGACTAACTGTCCTTAAACTAATTTTTAAAGCAGCAGCAACACGCTACAAAAAATGAAATAAAATTTCACTATTATTAATATACATTACATATAATTATTAGTAACCTACCTCTTGAACAGCATTTAAAGGCAACAAAGGCCCGTTGTTGTCCCTTTCTTGCTCAAAGTAGTGCATTAACGAGGCCACGAGTTCCTTACACCGACTATTTAACTGTTTGGGCATCTTTATATACCAAAATTGCCTTTATCTACTCGTAAAATGAATAATTTTGTTTTGAAACAAACAGTTGTTGATTTACAGTATGCGGGGCCAAAGGATTTATAAAGATTTGAAATGCCACAAATTGATTCAGTGTCAAAATTAATACAAATGTCAGTTCCCAGTTTAAATAAGTTTCAAGGTGACAATGTGTCAACGCTGCGAAATCGGTTTAGTGCGTTTACATGTCGATAAGTGATTGGAGCGTTTGCAAAACATTTTATTTTGCATAATGCGTCTAAATTTATCAGAAAGCAACTTATGTGATATTTTAATAACAATGTTTATATGACTATTAACCATAATAAGAGAGTAATGACCATTTTACAATTTATATATCACATTAATATGAAACTGCAATAGAGCAATTGTTTGTGATAGAAACCTAGGCATTAGGTCGGGGAATTTTTATCGTGATGACGTGCACGCCACTTTGTTTGGCGTTGACTATACTGAGATTGCCCCTTATCAAACATTTTCATTACCTTTCGGCACCAAGTCGTACGACGATCTTCTGCTCTTCCGACAGACTCTGCGGTACCTAGAGAGAACAAAGTTTCCTTACATGTAAATGGTCATGCAGAATTGTATGAATTACTGGTGCATGAAGGTGTAAGGTCTCCTGTTTCTGTTGGTATGTCACTCTACGGTCTTCGTCCCGCATTTTCCTCACCGCAATAACGTTTTCATCTGTTACTGACGTTCGCGGCCTTCCTCCCCTCTCAGCGTCCCCAGAGTGAAACTACTCCTTTGGAATTCTATGTACCACCTGAATATAGTCGTACGATGAGGACAATGCAACCGTCATTTCTTCTAAGAACCAGGCGTAAAGTTATACCGTAAAACTGCCCTTATCTCACTACGTGACCACGATACCATTCTTTACACTTTACACTGGCAATACGAATGAACAGCTAAATCAACAGATGTGCGGCTGGCGGCTTCTATGCACTCATGGACATGTCTCATAGTCCAGTAACATGCAGCCTCCTGCGTCCGTTTGTTAAGTCATCTTGTAAAACTTTTATAGTATCCTTTGTACAATTAGTCCATAGACATTCTTCCCCCGCCCTACCGGTAGTGTACCGGGAAACATCGTCTCTCTCCGATATTTAACCCGGTCTGACACGAGCACAGAGCACTTACCATGGCCGACTGCACGACAGTGAGAGCAGCAGCCGTGGCCGGTAGGAAAGCTATCCGCCTACTGAGTATATTTTTCCAAGTTTTAAGGGCAAACGTACAGTGAAATAGGTCTAATAGCTGCGTATAATTATCAAGGTTGGGCGAGTATAACTGTACTAACATCAAAACATTGAAATCACTCCCCCACCGCTACAACGCCAACCCTATCTCTAAAATATAGCATGTTCCTCTGAAACGTCAAAAAAACGAAGTTTGAGCGATTTTGATTCTTTCCCGTTTTTAGATTTTTTTCTGCCGCCACTGGACCGATTTTCAAAACCCAACTATAAAGCTTTGTGCCTTTGGCATAGTCATAACGTTGTGTAAAAATTTCATCGAAATCCGAGCGGTATCTCTCAAGTTATACTCGATTATAACATTAGCGGACAGACCGACAGTCAGGTCGACGGAAATGAGTGACATAGTTTTTCGTGATGTACATGTCATGTAACATCAAAAAAACAGAATGTCTGAATTCCAAAAATTTTCGCGATTACAGTACTTCCCCGCCAGTAGGTAAAAACGCCAAAAATCGTCGATTTCTACCTTTGTTTTTTGTTTTAATTCTGAAATAGTAGAAAAAAGTCAAAGCATTTGTGCTTCTAAACATAAAAAATGCTTCAAAAATGCGCAACGGTTTCTAAAAATTTCTAATCGTTACTAATCTTTTAGAGACGAATGGCCTTTTCTGACGAGCGATCCAGCGAATTTGGATTAATCAAATGGCCATTCTCTTGTTAGAGACTATATTGAACATCGCAATAAAAGATAAAAGATTTATTATCTACCTTACAAACAATTAGAATGATTCCTTTTCCATAATTGAAAAGGTGGTGAAAATTACACGCTTTGACGGAAAAAGAGGACCTTTTGGACTTGTGGGAGCCGAAATAGCATTTTTTCTCACGGAAATCGCAATTAAGCTCAAGTATAAAACAAAATAAGAAGTTTATTCAAAAGTATATTACATTTTTCATATTGTTATTAAGATGAGGTGTGGCATTTTTGGATGGAATAACACAGTGAATTCAAATGACGTCATTGCCTTATTGGAGTAGAAAGTTGGTTATGTTCGATTTTCTTATGCGAAATGTCTCTTTTCGAGTTCTGTATTAAATATTTAGAATACAATATACGTTTTCTCTGGCAATATAATACGCTCAATATAAGGTCATTCAATTGATGCAGAGTCACTGGACATCTCGCCAAAAAAGGCCATTTCTCAATATGGAAAAAATTAGTAACAATTAGAATTTGTAGAGACAGTTGAGCATTTTTGAGTGATTTTTTCTTGGTGTTAAGCTCTACAAATGCAACTTCTGGCTGTGTTCAGATTTACTATTGCGCATTTTCCTGTAAAAGGTAAATGTAGAAATCGACGATTTTTTTCGTTTTTTACAACAATTACCTAACCGTTAGAGCAAATCGGCCATGTAAGACCCCTCTTAAAGTTGTTTTCATCTCCCAAACCTTTTTTGGACGACTGGCGCCAATAATTCATAACTATTTGAATATACGCGATACAGTGCTTTTTCCAAGTTTAACGTTTGATAAAAAAGTTACCCACAACACTTTATGTCAATCAAGCGTCTTTTCATTTACCCTCAAGAATATAAGTTTGTTGTAAACCAGATTATCAAATTTTTCTGAAAATTCTATATATCCTGGTCTATTTGGTTCGTCGTTCCAGATTTATCGACATCTGAACTGTACGGATAATTCACTCGTCTATGAACCACTGTTAATGAATGAGAGTGTTACGTCATTATATCGACCTTGCAACCGTAGTACTGCAGCACCGTATTGTGTTTATAATCGTACTTACAAAGCGCTATGTATTTCAGCCAATTTTTACCGGAAAAACTAGTTTTTGATCTTTGCCCAAATGCTAATCCCCCAGTGCATTTTCTGTTGATCAAGCCTCCATTTTGCTGCTATCATCGAAGATACTCCATGGATCGTAGTGTCGAACGGACCGCTCTGACGAACTCTATCGGATGTCTCAAATTCGACTCCCACCATAGGGATCTCGGAAACGGTAAGAGATACGAAGTCGGTCAAGTGGGGCCAAAGTTACGCATTTAGGTAAACAAGAAAAGAAACTTGGAAATTTTATCAATTCGGTGTACTCTATTTCTGGAGATAGGTAAAAAAAAACAAATTTTCCCAAAATCGTTTTTACTTTTACTTTATTTGAGACGGGATTTTAAAATGAAAAGTACATCAACATGCCATTTCTCCTCAACATCAATTAATAAGACGTTTAGTCTCTTGCGCTCAATCAACTTTATTATTTTTTTTAAGCGCCATATTAGATTTTTGAACAGACTAATTTAGTTTTCCATTCTGGTTTCAAAAAGGTATAATATGTCATACACTGGCTTTGTCGAGCTTAAGTTATTTAAAAAAAAATAATATTCTTATAGTTGGCTTTCAAAAAGTACATGTATGTTCCGATAAATCACCAATGCTTCAGCTTTTGAGAAGCGTGTCTTAAAGGACATTCAGATAATTTGTCCATCTAACAATCGTTATTTTAGCACGCGCTTTTCATGACACCTCAGCCATAGATTAAGAATATTCGAATGCGGTTTAGATATGGAAGATATAAAATGATTAGGAAGCTGCTACAATGTTGAAGCTTTTATTTACTTCCAATAGTTACATAAAATAAATCTGCTGTCAATGTTGTCATTACGTCTCTTAAATAATATGAAAAGCTTTAACATTAAGTTGTTCTTTATTATTCTAACGAAAACAAAGTCTAATTTATTACTCTCGCATCGATGAATCCAAGAAGCACATCCGCGCTTGTTCTCGATTGACATCGAGCTTTCATAAAAGTTGTCTAGAAGGCCGTAGATACTTCTTGATGTGTCTCGATGCTTCTCGAGCTCGATCGAACCGTCTAGATAGCGACAAGCGCTCACGCATGGTCGCGTAACTCTGCTTGCCTAAGTGTAGATACTAGAGAACCGTCTTATCGCTACTCAAAGTCCCAGTTATATGAGGGCGTTACAATTCGTTGAGTTAAAACAAACTACACGAATATTACTTTTTTAGACATTTAAGCTTTTATAACATCAATTAATATTATATGTAATGTACAATATCACATGATTAAATTCTGAAATAGTGTCTGTTCACATATGCCTAGTTCATAATAACTGAAGGAGTGCTTGGCTGATGACATTATGAATCAAATGACTACCTGATAATAAGGCTTACTTGGACAATTCTGTTTTTTGAAATAACAAGCAATGTTAATACATAAACTTAAAAATCAGAATTAGAATCTATTCACCTATGCAAAAATCAAGTATGGCCCCTATAAGGAAAAATAAAGTCGTCTTTTAGAGACGAACAAGTGGCAATGTGATTTTTTATTTTGAAGTCTCATCTCAAATAAAGCCAGGAAAAGATAAAAGCGATTTTGGGAAAGTTCGTTGTTTCCATCTATCTCTGGAAATACTCTAAATTGCGAAACTTTCTGAGTCATGTTCTTAGTTAGTTAAATGCGCAGCTTTGCCCGACATATGGGGCATCTCCTCGCATCTCTTACCGTTTCCGAGATTTCAATGGTGGGAGTCGAATTTGAAACGCCCGGCATACAAGAATAAAGGTTTAGATGTTTTAGCAAAGCATAAAGGCAGATGCATGGTGCGCCAATATGACGGTTCGTGATCCGCGAGCGCATCTTGTCTCGTAACTCCATCGCAACTCCCTGGTTCTCGCGCGGAGTTTCGAATCGCCCTCAGTGTTCCGCGCGCTATCGTGCGAATCGTAACGAACGCCGGAAGTTCGTTGTCAACACGGAAAGTTTTCGAAAGTTTTGCGGCCGAGACTGAGAAGTATTTAGTTCTACCTTGAAGTTGCGGGATTTTTGCCAGGCACTCTTAAGGGCATTGTCGAATATCATATGTAAGTGCAAGCAATACTTATTACTGATAACTTCATTGGCTAAAGAAAATATTTTCATAATCAGTTTCGTGTAAGCTTAATAAGTTAATATCTTTCCAATGATTAGATGCAATCGAAAAACTGCAGAACATTATACAGTTGATAGTAGATATACACCGAGCACTCGGCTAACAAATATATTTTATAAGTTTCAACTGTCGGAGGTGTCTCATTTTATAATTTATTGCTTTATTAATGTTTTTAGAACGCAATTTTGCTTTAATAAAATTGCTAATAAGACAAACTTTTAAGAAGTATTTTGCTTTACAAGGTAGTCCAAATCCTAAGAATATTCTATCAATGAGCAAAAATACAACAAAGTTTTACCACACATTTTAATACTGTTTTATAAACGTTTACACAACAATTTTATACGCCATTTAGGCTTATTGAAAAAATTTGTTTCATAATAGACTTATACTGGTATTATTTTATTAGTGCCCTCTGGAACATTTATAAAATTGATTTATTAATATTTTTTTTTGACATTTTCGCTCGTTGAAGCATATTGCACTAAGATGATAACTTAAAAATTATTATATAGTTATCATTAACACCGTTATAATAAAAGCTACACATAAAAATTATAAAACAAAATGATGTTTGTACAATAAATACTAGTTGGGAAGTCGGTTAAATGAAGTCAAGAATGTGGATTTCAAAATTAAACAAGTTTAAAGAAGTTCTCAAATTACCCGGAAACGTGAGTGAAGAATGAATTTATAAATGCTTTTGTATTTAATATTTTTAGGTACCAATATGCCTTAGCGAGCGATAATATCAGAAACAATATATTAATAAATTTAAAGCACGTTTCCATTATGGAACAAATTGTTCAAAAAACTGCAATGAATAAAATTATTGTGGAAATATTTATAAAGCAATATATGAAATTCGTCGTAAATCTGTTTTGTATTCTTGCTTTTAGAACGTTATTAAGATTACCCTATAAAGTTCTTGAAAGCTTAATTGTGTTACTGGAAATTTTATTAGAACAAATTTGCGTTCTAAGGACAGTAATAAAGCATCTATAAAATAAAACAGCACGGACCTTTGAAAATTATCAAATACCTTTAGCGGTTACCAATACGGCAATAGCGGTTAAACAAACCCTTATTTCCTGCAATACATCTAACTAAAATATACACATACATTAAATATTTTATTGAAACCTCTTATAAAGCACAAGAGCTCTCAAGGTGGTAAAAATATTTTACAACCTGGAAACCATATTTTGTGTTATTTCGACTTCACTTTACGACGGCCACTACGTGTTACAAAAAATCATTTTTGCAATGAAAAAATGTCATAACTAACTACTTTAGACTTTAGTTTAGTTATCGTATAAGATGGTTCACGTTAATTATTTTATTACAATACAGGACGTAATACGAAAAAATACAGAATGGAAATATTGACCTTTTCTCCTAAAATTCAATAACTAATAGTAGAGCCGCTTCAAAATTTTGCTACATATATATCCCATATATTATACAAAAAAATGTCTTGCGTGGTAAAATATCAACCATTAGACTGCAAATCGAATTTCTGTCTGTATGGTATTGGGTGAATATATCAGAACTGAATGCAACATGGCTGATGTAGATACTCATACATATACAGGATGTTCCTTAATGATATGCGAATATTTAAAGGTTTGAATCTACATGAAAAAATATTGTTAGTTTGCTTTATAAACTATGGTCCAAAAATGTTTCCTTTCAAAGACTCGGGGTGTTGAAGTTTTAGGAAAAAATGGAAATTAATTAATATTTTCAGAACCGCTTCAGATATTTCACTGATATTTGGTACATAGTCAAAGTTAATAAAGTTGCATATTTTTCAATGCAAAAATAACTTTTAGCATTAACAGTGGCGTGCGTACCGGTATTGACTTCGATATTTTTCAAGAAACAAATGGTACGCCAATGGTATTTTTGAATTCCTCGTTTAATTTCAAACAGATGATCCCTCTTGAATTGTCTTCTTTTGATGCGCCATTTTTGAGTAAAGAATAAAAACTGTTGTACTGTCGAACGTGCAAAATTATTATTAATTTAATTGGAAAAATTAAACACATTAGGGGTAATGAACAACAACAACTGACAACATAACCATAACATTAAAACCAACGAGATGATTACAAAAATTGTTGAAAATGGCCCCCTTCACTCAGTATTGCATGCTTCCGCCCTTCTTCTCATGGAATTGCGCACTCGTTGAAATATCCCTGGAGTGTTTTCTATTTTATCACAAGCTGCAACTATTATTTCTCTTAATTCCTCTACAGTGTTAATCGTACTTGTGTACACTAGTGTCTTAAGATAGCCCAACAAAAAGTAATCTAAGCTGTTGAGATCTGGAAACCTTGATGGCCATTCTTGGGGCCCACCGCAGCCAATCCAACGATCCACTGAAACGCGCTGGTGCACCATCATGCATGTACCACATATTGTTTCTTATTACTAATGGAACATCATCAAGCAGCAAAGGAAACTGTTGTTGAAGAAAATTGAGGTAAGTCTGTCCGTCAGGTCGTCCCGGCAAGCAGAATGGGCCATAAAAGTGGGCGCCAATAATTCCTGCCCATACGTTAACCGAAAATTGGTGTTGGAAATGGGTTTCGGTTACGGCATAGGGAAATTCCAAATGGCATTCGTTTCAGGAAGTTCTTCGATTCCATGCAGCACTGCTTCCTCAATTTCAGGTGTTCTCACACTTAGAGGTGTTCCTTTTCGGACAGAATCAGTTTCAACAAGACGACGATGAATATTAGAAAAGGTTCGACTATCGGCAAAGCACGATCGGGATATCTCTGGTGATAAATCCGCCTGGCTTGCTCAGCATTATCGTCGGCAAGGCCATATACGTAATGCATTTCCGCCATTTCTGCATTTGAATAATTTACCATTATTAACAAGATTGTAAAAACTAAATAATGAAAAAAATGTCACAGCGAACAGATTTGAATAACAGAGACGTGTCAGATGTCAAAAGCCAGTGACATATTCCAGAGCAACTAGATATTTATTGCTAAATTGCATTCTTCAATCATTACATTAATTTCCTCGGACAATAGAACGGTTTTTATTTTTTTACTCAAAAATGGAGATCATTTATTTTAAATTAAACGGGGAATTCAAAAATAAATTTTTATTTGGTAAAAACCATTGATGTACCTTTTTTTTCTTAAAAAACATCGAAGTCAATACCCGTACGCACGCCACCATTACAGCGAAAAATTATTTTTGCATTGAAAAATATGCAGCTTTATTAACTTTCACTACGTACTATGTATCAGTGAAATATCTGAAGCGGTTCTGAAAATATTAATTAATTTCCATATTTTTCCTAAAACTTCAATACCTCGAGTTCTCGTAAGGAAACATTTTTGGACCATAGTTTATAAAGCAAACTATCATTAATGTTTCATGTAGATTCACACCCTTAAATATTCGAATATCATTAAGGAACACCCTGTATATGATCATTCAAAAACGAACTATTTGCAGTGGATGCACTTTAGCAACAAAAGCCCGCTTTTAGTGTTAGTCAAAACAAAAAAGAACTGTTTTATTCTAGCTCTATGAGTGTTTTTATACAGGGTGTTTCAGTTTATTGTTGCATAACTTTAAGATACGATAAAAATTTTAAAATTAATGCATAAAGTCTATATAAACATGGGTCGGAAAATGCGTGGCTTCCGAAATACAGGGTGTTTAAATTTACTTTTTAAAATAGTTTTTTTTAAATATTTCGAACAATATTTGATATATAACAGTGAAAATTGGTATACAAGGGTCTTTTGGTACGACAAAACGAACAATGGGCATAGTTTTACTGTAGCAGCTAGAGGGCGCTCTCTACTGTACCTGTAGTGTATTAAAATGACCTTGAATTTTTTCTTAGTGCAATTTTTTGCTTTTTGAATAAAAAAACTGATTCTTCGCACTTTTCAACATAGAAAAGCTCTCTTTTGGATTTTCGTTATAGTTAGCCGTTTTTGAGATATTTCGATTTTTAAGGTTCGATGCATTTTTAATTATTTATGATAAAATAACGTTAAAAAGTCAGTATCTCGATAATTAGTAGGCTGTGCCTGCAAATATTTTCGAAATTGAAAGCAGAATAAGGTTAAACGTCCATTAGTTGACAGTTAGTTTTGTTGTCTGTTGAAACCTGAAACGTTTTTTTGCAATTGTGAATGCACGAAATTTAGTTTCTTTTACCTGTTTTTTTCTGTAAGTTTTATAAAAATGCCATTTTTATTCTCCAATCAAGAGTTAGCGGATATTCATTTTGTGTATGGCTTTGTAAATGGAAACGCAGCAGAAGCAGCCAGAGAATACGCACGAAGATTTCCAAACAGACGACATCCAACTCGCTCAGTGTTTGTAAGGGTGCATCGCCAAATAATTGAAAATGGTTTTGGAAATCTCCAAAGGGATCAAAACATAAATGTTCGTCAGCGCAGAACGGCTAACTATACTAAGTGACATATAAATCCGAACACCCAGTTTAAATGGTTTTATTTTAATAAAATTTTGTATAAGTACTTAATGAAGCATAATGAGCAAATGATAAAAATTTCAAAATGATTGCACTGCTTTAAAGCCCTTTGACCTTTAATAATGTGTGGCTGCACCCTGATGTGCTACGCATTCTCCAACGCGCCTAGGCATGCTTCTGATCAGGTGGTCATTGTCCTCCTGTGGTATCTCATTCCAGGCAACCACCAACTTCTCTCGAAGTGCTTCTAGAGTCTGATGAGGACGTTGCAAATTGAGCAATCTCCTACCCATCATATCCCACACGTGCTCAATTGGGGATAAGTCGGGAGATCTTGGTGGCCATGGTAACAATGTGACATCATTATGTTGAAAGAAGTCTATTGTGACTCTTGCAACATGTGGTCGGGCATTATCTTGTTGGAAAGTTGGATCTGCCAGGGTGTCAAGATAGGGTAAAAGGTGGGGTTCTAGAACTTCGTGGATATAACGCTGCGCGTTCATGTTACCTCTGATGAAGATTAAAGGTGACCTGGAACCATAAGCTATAGCACCCCAAACCATAACTCCAACAGTGTGATGAACATGTCTTTCAACAAAAAACTGTGGATTCCTCCTTTCACCACGTCGCCTTTTAACCCTGGCACGACCATCGTGCATGCCTAAACAAAATCGAGACTCGTCACTAAAGACAATACTGTTCCATTCCGGATCGCAGAGTGACCGTTGTCTGCACCACTCAAGGCGATTACGTCGGTGTTCTCGAGTTAAAGGGAGGACCCAGTGTGGCCGGTATGAAAACAAGCCAAAACTTCTCATTCGTTGGAGTTATGGTTTGGGGTGCTATAGCTTATGGTTCCAGGTCACCTTTAATCTTCATCAGAGGTAACATGAACGCCCAGCGTTATATCCACGAAGTTCTAGAACCCCATCTTTTACCCTATCTTGACACCCTGGCAGATCCAACTTTCCAACAAGATAATGCCCAACCACATGTTGCAAGAGTCACAATAGACTTCTTTCAACATAATGATGTCACATTGTTACCATGGCCACCAAGATCTCCCGACTTATCCCCAATTGAGCACGTGTGGGATATGATGGGTAGGAGATTGCTCAATTTGCAACGTCCTCCTCAGACTCTAGAAGCACTTCGAGAGGAGTTGGTGGTTGCCTGGAATGAGATACCACAGGAGGACATTGACCACCTGATCAGAAGTATGCCTAGGCGCGTTGGAGAATGCGTAACACATCAGGGTGCATCCACATATTGTTAAAGGTCAAAGGGCTTTAAAGCAGTGCAATCATTTTGAAATTTTTATCATTTACTTATTATGCTTCATTAAGTACTTATACAAAATTTTATTAAAATAAAACCATTTAAACTGGGTGTTCGGATTTATATGTCACTTAGTATATAACGAAAACTCACAGGAGAGCTTTTATTCAGAAAAGTGCGAAGAATCAGTTTTTTATTCAAAAAGCAAAAAATTGCACTAAGAAAATTGTTTCGGTCATTTTAATAAACTACAGGTACAGTAGAGAGCGCCCACTAGCGGCTACAGTAAAACTATGTCCATGGTTCGTTTTGTCGTATCAAAAAACCCTTGTATACCAATTTTCACTGTTATACATCAAATATTGTTTTAAATATTTAAAAAAAACTATTTTAAAAAGTAAATTTAAACACCCTCCATTTCGGAAGCCACGCATTTTTCGACTCATGTTTATATAGACTTTATGCATTAATTTTAAAAGCTCTACCGAATCTTAAAGTTATGCAACAATAAACTGAAACACCCTGTATAAAACTGTTTTATAATTGTTGTATACTATGTTTTATAATAATTTTAAACAATTATCCGGCAAAAGCTCTGGGAGCCAAAACAAAACAAATTAAACATCAAAATTGCTTCGCCATAGTGTTGTTAGAACGTTTATAGCGGCTTTGTTATTTTATGAAAATAGTTTTGTTAGGACATTAATAAAAAAAAATGTTAGTTGGGCTAAATTACTCGGTAGAGTAGTTACTTGGTCTGAGCGCAAGACAACTTGTTAAGTGAAAGAACTCCATTGTAGTAATGTTTTTTCGAAGAAAAGCTTTCACTCATGCGTAAGGATATTTTATGTTTAGTTATTCCCAAATTTGAATTCGAATATGATATCGAGCAATTTTAACTTATGTTTCTTTTGTAGCCTACTCTCAAAAGCAGCTCAGACACCTGTAAAAATTAAATTCAGTAACCGCGATAGCGATGAGTCGCTTCTACGTATATTATGTAATTTTTCGAAATTTGAGCAGCATGGGGGCTGCCGTCCCTTACCATGAATAAAAATGTAGGTTTAATATGTCGAGCTTATACATTTTGATCTTCGAGGAGGTACTTCTCTAGTAGTAGCAAATATTCTAAAAATGTAATGCGATTATTTTAATGGTTTCAATTTTAAGTTAATGCTCGTATTGTGGCTACCGAATTCCACAGTGAAAAACCTATTCCTAACAGTAACAAAACTCTTAGATATTAAAAAAAACTTCTGAAAGCGCTGTGAATACACTAACCTATAGCACCTTAGTCACGCTATTGCACGGTTGGTTTTTGTGGTATACTAATTTTCTGGAAAAGGAAGTAAAGAAACCTTTCAAAAACGCACACATCACTCCACATAGTACCTGAACGAGTAGCCGGTACCTGGTATTCGATTTTCCACGAGAAAGTAATACTTGGTGTATCCCCGTTTAAATGAATACGTTAAATGTTGCAAGGAAGCTGATGGATTTGTACCACTGGATGTCGGAGTCGGAAAACAAGAAAAGGCTAAAGCACTTTGAACATTCTTTACGATGTGACGACCAGCGAAGAAAATTCAAAACTAAAAAAGTATGAAATTCGTGGTGAAATTTGTCCCATACCTATATAAATGTGTATGAATGAATATGTAAAACTGTGTAGTCTCGGTGTAAAAATATCATATATGACTGATGATTGATGATTATTAGTATTTGTATCAACTAATTTTCTTGGTTGGTGCAGAATAGTGTCGCGTTTTCATATTACTCATTGTGAACGGCACTATCATTGAATCAGTTGTAATTTTATTTTTTTCAGATGAAAGTACGATTCAAATCGAGAGTATTTCTTTTTATTACAATTTGCAAAAATTTTCAAAATTAGTAATCTTTTAACTAAAAGCGATTATTGCTATTATGTAAACCAGAGTTCCCCAAACTTTTTTGTGTCGTAGACCCCTTGCATTGTTTTTCCGTGTTGGGTAGACCCCCTACTTACCTCATATTGATTTCCTGTAAATTTCTAACTATAGTGAAGTTTAGTGTTAAAAACTTAAAGTAAAAACACATGTTAATTTATACATTTATTAATTGAATTTAAATTAAGACTACTCAAAATAAAATTTTGTATCTGTTATGTAAAATATACGTAACATTAAATAAACAGGTGTCTGACCAATAAGTGCCCGCATTGGGAATGAGTGCCCGCATTGAAAAAAAATAAGAGGGATAAAATAAAAAAAAGTGAAAAATAATAAACAAAAAAAGTTTTTTACTTAAAATAGTACAATAAGCGAGTTCGTTTATTAATTATAACATAAACGTATGTTCTACAATAATTTCACTATTAGTTTGATTAAATTCCGCTTCTTATACGTTTAAGTTATCTAAAAATGGGCAAAAAATAAACGAATTTTAGTGTGTACCTATTCTTGGATTTTCAAAATAATTAAAAAAAAAATCTATAAAGGGGGGTTCTTTAAAAAAATCAATGCGGGCACTTATTCCTAGCGCTCATACAGCTTCGATGGACGGTCGAGTTCTACCAAAGAGCCATTCATTTCGGCTGGTCGGAGTCCAGATCACCGAGGACCTGATCTGGCACGAACACATCTCTTCAATAGCTGCAGCTGCTGGGAAAAAGCTAGGCTATTTGTTTAGGGCTAAGAAGTACTTTTCTCCGCATGACATTCTCACTCTATACAAGGCCCAGATAAGGCCTAGCCTCGAGTATTGCTCACACATTTGGGGTGCTGCCGCCCCGACTACATTGTCCATGCTCGATGCTGTCCAGACGAGGGCGGTCCGACTGATCGATGACTCTTCTCTAACAGACAGTCTCGGGACTCTTTCGCACCGGCGGTTCGTCGGCGATCTAGCTCTTTTCTATCGCTACACCAACGGGCTTTGCTCCTCAGAGCTCTCTTCCATGATGCCGCCGCGCGATGTGCCTGCCAGACAAACCCGCCTGACTTCGGCGTCCCATCCTAACCGTGTCAAACTTCGTACATCCAGAACTGGCCGATACGACCGCTCCTTTGTCCCGAGGGTGTCTAGATTGTGGAACAATCTACGGGAGGAAGCTTTTCCCAGTTCTACTAACCTTAGGCAGTTCAAAAATCGTATCAACAAAATTTCTTTGGGATCATCATAGCAGCCGCGGTGTTCCGGCATTTAGGCTTCTGCCTGCGCGGCTGTTTCGATATAAAAAAAAAAAAATATTGGTCAGACACCAATAAACATAAAATAAACTATAAATAAAATAACATAAGCAATAAGTCAATATTTTTAGTGAGAAGGATGAACCTGATGCTTTAATAATAAATTATCAACATTTGGCGTCAATTTTGTAAGGGTTAATCTTAAATCTCCTCGGCTAATGATGTCCAGTCTGTTTCTTTTCTTCGTTAGGAGAATGGTAACAGCGCTGAACCCCCTTTCCACTAGGTATGACGATGGAAAGGAAATTAAAAATTTCCTCGCTATATTCCATAATACGGGATAAGTAACGGGTATGTTGTTTTGCAGCCAGAATTGCTGATATCCGTTTTTAAACTGAACCTTAAGTTCTTCGTTTGTACTTAGTTCAGTCAGTTCTTCTTGTATTATGACATTCGTTTCTTCTATGTCACCATATGGATTAATTAACCACGGTGGTATTACCATAGTCAAAATCTCCTCAAACCTAGATTCAAAATCTGAATAGAGGGCATTTAAATGTTGAATGTAAGTTGACACGTCGTCTTCCTGGCAGCTTGTCTGTGACAAATTGGGGAACTGAGAAAATTCGCCCCGTCCAATATTTTGCTTCATTAGTTTAACTCTGGCAAGAAACGCTGATAAGATGATGTTTTGATCAAATTTAAACTGTCGCCTTGTAATTGCAAATAAACCATATAAAATTTTGTAAACAAATCTGTTAAATAGGCGATGTCTAATTTGCCTCTTCATTAAATTTTCTTTTAAAATTTTATCTTTAGTATCCAGAAATTCTAAAATAATCTCAAAAAGTGCAAAAACTCTTGTCAAACATAAGCCTTTCGACAGCCAGCGTACTTCAGAGTGAAGGAGTAATTGATGAAAGTGTTCGTCATTTTCTTCACACAACTGCGCAAATAACCGCGTATTCAACGCGTTGCTTTGGATTCGATATACTGCATCAATGACTAACAATCAATCTAACATTCAAATTTTCAGCAACTAAATGTTGTCGATGGATGACGCAATGTATTGCTAACACCCCTGACACATTTTGTTTTAAATAGCTTATAAATCCACGATAACGTCCAACCATGCAGGTGCTCCATCTGTAGCTACTGATATAATATTTGATAAAGGAATTGCTTTTTCAATGAAGTAATCCTTCAAAACATTAAATATTGATTCACCTTTAGTGTCGGTTATCAAAGTTCTTGCGAAGAGCAGTTCTTCGTAGATTTCTTGATTCATAATAAAACGAACATATGCCAATAATAATGCTGCATTATCAGGTAAAGTTGACTCGTCCAGTTGTATAGAGAAATGGGTCGTTTGCAAATAATTACATAAGAAGCTTTCAATATCAGAATTCATTTCATCAATACGTCTTTCAACAGTATTGTTGCTTAAGGGAATTCTTTTAATGATATCAGATGCAGGTTTGTGTAAAACAGTTTTTAAAACCTCTTCAACGGCTGGCAAAATTAACTTCTCTCCGATAGTATGCGGTTTTCCGGATTTTGCTATAAGTAACGAGATATTGTAAGATGCCCGCAAATCATCATCATTTCTTTGTGACGTCGAAGCGAACATTCTGTCCAGTGTTGGTCTCTTCTGAAATTCATCTTTGAGTGTTTGAAAGTATTTCAAATCTTTTTCTGTTTTATCAGGGTGGCATCTTCCCAGATGATCTTGCAGTTTAGATGGTTTCATAGCGTCATTGCCCAAAACTTTGTTGCATAAAAGGCACATAGGCGATTGTTTGTCCGGCAATGATGGAATGAAGCCAAATTTCAAATAATCAACACTGTACTGTCTACATTTCTTTTTAGATTCGGACATGGCATAAGTCATCTGTGGGCAAAATTAAATTATTTAAATAAGACAGAAAATCCAGCAGCTGTATATTAAAAATATTTTTTGATTTTTCCGAAAACATTCCATAATTCGAACATCTTCTTGCAACAATTAGCTCGAATTACGGAGATTGCACTGTAATTATATTACCGATTGCTAAAACTTTCAAAAAGAAACTATTGACGAGTACTCGTGTAATTTTGCATGATTGAATATTTAAATACTAATAACTAAAGTCATGATTGGCGTAATTTATCTATCTTTGCTAACTACGAGTACAAAACTAAAATTTAATAAAAAATACTCACTCTCAAACAAAATAACACTGACTCACTATTGTGTGATATACTATCTGTTTATATTTTTTAAAATATTTTCTTAGCACTTCCCTTTCCAAGATACAGGAAACGAATAAACGTATTTGTCCCACATTCGTATTTATAGAGTAACGAATTGAACAAGTCAGTGTAAGGTAGCGAAGCTCTGAGACTGCGACTCTCAGGTTTTTACAAGTTCAAAATGTATTGCGACCACAAAGCGAATACCAACATCCTACAACTTACACAATTTTATAAACATATATAATACATTTTTTACTTCATAGGTACTTTTATAAATAATGTATATGTTTTGATATTATAAGATAGTATGATGTAAGTAAATAGGTACTATCAGTGTATGTGTTGAGATCCACTATCGTGGACCCCCATATTCATTTCATGGACCCCCAAATTTTTTTTCGCTGACGTAGACCCCTTTCAGGTTGTCATAGACCCCTAGGGGTCGATATAGACCACTTTGGGAATCAATGATGTAAACGAACCCACGGTAAGTGAATGTTAGATTTATTTTCAGATTATCTTGATATACCTTATTGAAGAATTCATCTCCTTTCTCATGAATTTTAGGATCTAGATTTATAGAAAATTTTCTCCAATTTTAAAAGAGGAATAAGTTACTACATGAAGACAATACTGAATAGTGTCCCATTTCATTCATTTTCAAGTGATTCCTATACATGAAAATAATGGTAATATAATTTTAAAATGTTGGATTCTAGGTGTATAGTTTTTTAATATGGCGCAACTCCATGCTTAAAAGGAAACTCATATCCCAATAGCCTAGCTATATTCAACTATGTTATGTACAAAGCACACAAGACTGTATGCATTTATTACTAAGTGATTGTGCACTCAGCCCAAAATATCGCCAAATGTCCAATAAATAAGACAGGTAGCACGGGAGTTTGAATATCACCATACCTTAGATATTTATTCTTTTAACAAACTCAATAGTGCTAATACTAATCGAAGCTTATAACCTTTACATTCTGAGTCATAAGTTACCTTATTTTTTTATGAAACCCAGGGATGATAAACAACAACACATTTACATTTGATTCAGATTGAAATTTCCAATTTTCCGAATTTAACAAAAAAGCAGGTCTATGCAATATGAATGTAATGCTATAAATCACCAAAGATATCCACGAATTTATGTTTGCGTGTTTGTATAACACGTAACAGTAAACTGTTGTATGTAAACATTGAACTGTTGAAATATCAGCAATCAAAGCATCATTCAACGTAAATATGTTGTGGATATTAATTTGTAAAAGAAACATTCATTACGCTAAACGAATAAATATTTATCTTCATTTGCTATATCAGTATTATATAAAACGATTTATTTTGATTTTAATCATCACAATTATGTTTTGCACCCGTGTATTGTTTTGTCACCCTAATAATTTAGACAAATTAGTTATAGAGCGCAACATATTTGTTTCATTTCTCTGGGCTCATTATTTTGGGATAATATGTTTGAACTGAACGCCTTCTGTCGAGAAAGTATTGTAAGCGAGAAACATTTCGAAAAGTAGATATGTTTTTTCGGATATCATATAACATGTATATCACTATACACCACGTTACATATTTCCATCGTTCTGTCGGTCTGTCTGTCCACTAATCTTTGGCCCGTCTGTAACTTTGAAAGTGACAAACGGATTTTGAAATTGATATTTTCAACAAAAGTTGCTACTATGCCAAGGATGAAAAAGAGATGTAGTTTTTAAAAATTGATCCAGTCGCGGCGAAATTGCTCAAACTTCGTTTTATGAAATTTCAGAGGCTCCTGTTTGTTTTCAGAAAAAAATTGGGATTAAAAATTGAGGGTTAAAGGGGGAGGGTATATTTCAGATTTTCGGTAGGAGTATATTTAAAATCTTCTAACCCGGTAATTGTACATATTTCCTCCTTCCTCTTTCCTTCGTGCAGTAAGCCCCGCTTGCGTATGGCTGCATCGGTGGCGCTCTCGATCTCGAGTTATAACAGCGTCGCTTGATAATTTCACAGTTGCATCAAAATTATGATACATTTTCCTACAGATGGACTTACCCGTTTAGAATGGACACGGTGGTGTCCCCAGTTCAGGCGGGATCGGTTCCGCGCACTGTTTTCTAATATAGATGGTAGCGCTGATATACAGGGTGTCTGCAAAAGGTTGGGATATCTTGAAACTGGAGATACTACAGAAGAAAATATGTGAATTGACCTGAACATACCTTAGTCCAAAAGTTGATAGTTTGCGAGTTACAATTTTATTTTCTATTTTTCCTTATTGCTTGAGAAGTATTTCAGGTTTTGGCATAAAACTCGGTATAGGGAGGCTTTCTAGTAGGAGAAACAAGAATCCGTTATCCTATATGGCCAAACTTCTAGAGGGCGCCACTTACAGCACTATTTCGGTAAATAACTTCTCATAACTTTTTTTGTGCTACCCTGTATTCAACAACTGACCAAAAAATCTTTATTTTCTTGTGTTTCCACAACAAAAAAGGTTAACTTGTTAGAAGTGTCTAAAGCTAATAGTTTTCGAGATATTTGTTTTTAAAAGTTCCAATGCAATATTTGTACCATGATGATAAAACATTTTTATAACATAATAATCAAGTTGCTTTGGATAATATCTGAGTAGCGTTGCTATGGTTTTTAACAATAACAAATGAGGATGGCAACAAAACTAATAAACGGAAATAATAACTACAAAAATTGTTCACCCTGCATAATACACTCTTGAGCTCGACGAACTAGTCCCTTGCTGCACTCTCCAAAGCATTTGGAAAATAAAATTGTAACTTTGACACCCTGTATCTCGCAAACTATCAACTTTTGGACTAAGGTATGTTTAGGCCAATTCACATATTTTGGTCTGTAGTATCTCCACTTGCGAGATTTCCCAACCTTTTGCAGTATCATGGCCGGCGCTCATGGCATGGTTGACTGGTGTGGTTTAGCATCGTTGCCAGATGGTAGGTACTTTCGGTAGAGCAGGAAAGAAATTTAAAGCGTTATCAAATGAGAGGAGACTATGGATTAGTTGTAAGGCCCTTTGTCTGACTTGTCCGTAGCTAAATCTTTCCTCAGAGGGGCTACTAATACTGAACATAAATAATACTTGGTTAACTAACTGATGAAAGTGTTCCGTGGGCAGTGCAGCGTCAACCTACGTGACGCCGTTTTGTTATTATCTGAAACTGCTGGGAAAATACAGAAAAAGTATATCTTCGTGAAAAGTAAGAGTGAATGTTCTTCATTTTGAGGGTATGCTATTTCTTGGGGTGAACGATCCAAGAACCTTAAGAGTAATCCTCAACATAAATAATAATAGTTAGTTTATTCAAATTTTCATACCCTAAATTATAAAACACGCAAAAGCCTCGCCGAAAATCTTGTCTTATCTGTTATTTCTTGTTCTTTTGTTGTTTCTTGCACTTGCTTAAATCATGTCCAGAAGAATAAGCCTCAAAGTACAAAACAGGTGATATATGTTTATCTTTGGTTTGCGTAAGTTTCAGATAAAACAAGGGACATGAATAGTTAAAACTTGATAAGTTTTCCTTATATGTATCTCCTAAAACTCTTCACGTATCTTTCTCGAAAATTAGTTCTCCGCGGAGATTTTATTTCGAGAACTCATAGATTTAACATTCATTTTAGCTTGCCTTGATGTAATGCTTTTATCTTTGAACAAGTTTCCCATTAAGACTTCATGAGGATTCAGCAGCGGGAGTTCAACTAATTTAGGATTTTCTGTTGTGTTCATGTTTTTTTTAGTCGAATTCTAAATTTTCATAATTATTATTTTGGACTAAGGGTTGTTTAGGCCAATTCACATATTTTGGTCTGTAGTATCTCCACTTGCGAGAGTTCTCAACCTTTCGCAGATACCCGGTATAATATCATGGCCGGCGCTCATGGCATGGTTGACTGGTGTGGTTCAGCATCGTTGCCAGATGGTAGGTACTTTCGGTAGAGCAGGAAAGAAATTTAAAGCGTTATCAAATGAGAGGAGACTATGGATTAGCTGTAAGGCCCTTTGTCTGACTTGTCCGTAGCTAAATCTTTCCTCAGAGGGGCTACTAATACTGAACATAATACTTGGTTAACTAACTGATGAAAGTATTCCGTGGGCAGTGCAGCGTCAACCTACGTGACGCCGTTTTGTTATTATCTGAAACTGCTGGGAAAATACAGAAAAAGTATATCTTCGTGAAAAGTAAGAGTGAATGTTCTTCATTTTGAGGGTATGCTATTTCTTGGGGTGAACGATCCAAGAACCTTAAGAGTAATCCTCAACATAAATAATAATAGTTAGTTTATTCAAATTTTCATACCCTAAATTATAAAACACGCAAAAGCCTCGCCGAAAATCTTGTCTTATCTGTTATTTCTTGTTCTTTTGTTGTTTCTTGCACTTGCTTAAATCATGTCCAGAAGAATAAGCCTCAAAGTACAAAACAGGTGATATATGTTTATCTTTGGTTTGCGTAAGTTTCAGATAAAACAAGGGACATGAATAGTTAAAACTTGATAAGTTTTCCTTATATGTATCTCCTAAAACTCTTCACGTATCTTTCTCGAAAATTAGTTCTCCGCGGAGATTTTATTTCGAGAACTCATAGATTTAACATTCATTTTAGCTTGCCTTGATGTAATGCTTTTATCTTTGAACAAGTTTCCCATTAAGACTTCATGAGGATTCAGCAGCGGGAGTTCAACTAATTTAGGATTTTCTGTTGTGTTCATGTTTTTTTTAGTCGAATTCTAAATTTTCATAATTATTATTTTGGACTAAGGGTTGTTTAGGCCAATTCACATATTTTGGTCTGTAGTATCTCCACTTGCGAGAGTTCTCAACCTTTCGCAGATACCCGGTATAATATCATGGCCGGCGCTCATGGCATGGTTGACTGGTGTGGTTCAGCATCGTTGCCAGATGGTAGGTACTTTCGGTAGAGCAGGAAAGAAATTTAAAGCGTTATCAAATGAGAGGAGACTATGGATTAGCTGTAAGGCCCTTTGTCTGACTTGTCCGTAGCTAAATCTTTCCTCAGAGGGGCTACTAATACTGAACATAATACTTGGTTAACTAACTGATGAAAGTATTCCGTGGGCAGTGCAGCGTCAACCTACGTGACGCCGTTTTGTTATTATCTGAAACTGCTGGGAAAATACAGAAAAAGTATATCTTCGTGAAAAGTAAGAGTGAATGTTCTTCATTTTGAGGATATGCTATTTCTTGGGGTGAACGATCCAAGAACCTTAAGAGTAATCCTCAACATAAATAATAATAGTTAGTTTATTCAAATTTTCATACCCTAAATTATAAAACACGCAAAAGCCTCGCCGAAAATCTTGTCTTATCTGTTATTTCTTGTTCTTTTGTTGTTTCTTGCACTTGCTTAAATCATGTCCAGAAGAATAAGCCTCAAAGTACAAAACAGGTGATATATGTTTATCTTTGGTTTGCGTAAGTTTCAGATAAAACAAGGGACATGAATAGTTAAAACTTGATAAGTTTTCCTTATATGTATCTCCTAAAACTCTTCACGTATCTTTCTCGAAAATTAGTTCTCCGCGGAGATTTTATTTCGAGAACTCATAGATTTAACATTCATTTTAGCTTGCCTTGATTTAATGCTTTTATCTTTGAAGAAGTTTTCCATTAAGACTTCATGAGGATTCAGCAGCGGGAGTTCAACTAATTTAGGATTTTCTGTTGTGTTCATGTTTTTTTTAGTAAAACTCTAAATTTTTATTAAAATCCCCTCCTACGTCTGACTCTGACACCCTGTGTTGAAAAACCATTGACAATGTTTTAATGGTATTCGCCCTCTGATATTTTCTTCGTTTTACTGCATTTATGATAGAGGAGGGTGAATTGTCGCAGATGTTAGAAAGAAACAAAGTATGGCTTGGATACAAAAAAAAATTAACAGGATTGATGTTAAATGCTGATTTACATTTAAGACACCACTGCAATCAGCACCATTTTCTGTTATGCATGACCTCCATTTTTACTCAAAACACTTTTTTTTAACTTACAAAAATAAACGCTAGCATGCTCGAGACTGGTTCAGTTTTGGAACCCAATTCTGTTACTGTGGTCAGCTCAGCTTGGTATACAAATTATCTAAGAGCCGTTTGAGATGTAGCTGACGCTGAGCGCTGACCGTCAGCGATGATGAATATATGTATTAGCGGAAACGAATCATTTCACATGCCTTGCGTATGATCCGTTCGGCACGTATCGTCCGTCGGGCGTCAGCTGAGCCCGAGCTGATGCTCACCATCAGCACGAGGTAGGCCCATTGTAGATTTGGTATACATATTTCACATGCAAGCTGATGGTCGGCGAACGCTGTTGCAGTGTTTCCCTGATTTGGTTTGTTTATTGGTGTGTTGGTGTCTGCCGAATATATATATATACATATATATATATATATATATATATATATACAGGGTTATCCAAATTAAGTGTCCACCATTAGTAACTTTGTTATTAGTGAAAATACAAAGTTGTTTGAATTAGCAAACTAGTAGCATCTTTAACGCTGGTAAAAATGAGAAATAAAAAAAACAATTGAGAGTCGTTATTTTGATTTTTTTCAGTAAAATAACATTTTTTTAAATGGAAACCCCTGTATATTATATTTTTTTCTATTAAAGCATCAAATTTTAAACAAAAAAGTTCATAATGACTTTTCCGCTAAAGTCAAAAATAAAGTCAAAATAACGATAAATATTTTTAATTATTTGCAGTATTATAATATTAAGACGGCTATGAAAACAACATGGCGTTCGCGATTTGACAGCATTAAGATAAGCGACAAATTGTTAAACTGGACATACTCGCAACTAGAAGGCTTTGGAAAACAATGATAAAATCAAATAATGTCAAACATTAGTGTAAATACTTGTTTATAAGCTTTATTGTGTCATTAATTTAAAGAAAAATGTTCTCCCATGAAGAAAAGTGTGATATGTTAGAATGCTATTTAGTATGCAGAAAATCCTCCTTGAGAGCAAGAGAATACTACAGTGAATTATATCCCGCTCGCATTCAACCGTATGAACGATATTTTCTGAGACTTTATCGAAAATTTAGGGGCAACGAAAATGTTTTTGCTAAAACAAGGGCAAAAAAAGAATTCATAATAAGCGAGGCCACGGAAATTGCAGTTATTGGATATTTTGAAGCTTATCGTGAGAATTCAATAGCAGATATTCTCAAGGACTCTAATTTCAGTTATGGTACTGTTCAAAGGATTTTAAAAAAATACAAATTTATTCCGTATAAGTACCGACCAGTTCAAACGCTTTTGGCAGGGGATCCAGAGAGAAGACTTGTTTTTTGCCATTGGTATCTTAGCTTCTGTCGCCAAAATGTAAATAACTTTCGTTACCTTTTATGGACAGATGAATCAAATTTTTCAAATTCTGGAATGTTTAATAGAAAAAACCACCATTATTGGTCAAGAGAAAATGTTTTGTTAGTACATCCAAGAGGCCCACAAGTCCGTTTCAGTTTCAACGTTTGGTGCGGTATAATTGGTTCAAAAATTGTTGGCCCGTTCTTTTATGAGGGAACCCTAACTGGTGAAAGATATGTGGAATTTATGTCAGAAATTCTGACTAATTTCTTAGACGAATTGGATCTTATAAGTAGACATCATCTGCATTTTCAGCAAGATGGCGCACCTGCCCACAACTCCAGAGGTACTTATCTTTTTCTAAGTACTACTTTTAATGATCAGTGGATAGGAACAAATGGCCCAATACAGTGGCCTCCCAGATCACCAGATCTAAACCCACTTGATTACTTCTTGTGGGGTTACTTAAAGAACCAAATTTACAAGCAAAGGTACGATAACCTTCACGCGTTAAAGACTGCAGTTAGGGAAAAGATAACCCAGATAGATGGTAGGACCATACTTAAGACAGTTCGAGCAGTTGAAAAACGTGCCCAAAAATGTATTGAAGAACAAGGTGGTGTTTTCGAGCATCTTCTTTAAAAAAAATTGTTATTGTATTTTGTAAGATTATAAGTTGATGTTGAAAATAAAGTTTGTCGATACAATTTAATTGTTTCAGATTGGAGGCCATAACTTCAACAATTTGTAACCTAGGAGAAAAGTTATTGTAAGCTTTTTTGTTTAAAATTTGATGCTTTAACAGAAAAAAATATAATATACAGGGGTTTCCATTTAAAAAAATGTTATTTTACTGAAAAAAATCAAAATAACGACTCTCAATTGTTTTTTTTTATTTCTCATTTTTACCAGCGTTAAAAATGCTACTAGTTTGCTAATTCAAACAACTTTGTATTTTCACTAATAACAAAGTTACTAATGGTGGACACTTAATTTGGATAACCCTGTATATATATATATATAAGTGACATATAAATCCGAACACCCAGTTTAAATGGTTTTATTTTAATAAAAGTTGGTGAATGTATTTATCTTACTGTAAATAACAAGTGAACAAATTTTCAGCCTTATCAGTTGGACATTCCGGTTTTTATACCGCTTTTTTTTAGTTCACTAACGCTCTAAAAATGAATATTTCAGCCGCAGTAAAGAATCAACGTTGGCGGATTTTGGTTCTTGACATCCTTTACGATCGGTTACGATGCCTAGAGTACGGAGACCTGTACGATTTCGTCAACTTAGTGAGTTTGATAGGGGCTGTATAGTGGGACTTCGGGAAGCTGGACTTTCTTTTCGGGCAATTGCAGTGCAAAGAAGTGTAGACACTGTGGTTAGGTGTTGTCAGGCATGGCTTCGAGAAGGCCGTACGCAAAGAGCAAGGGGCACTGGACGCCGCCGTAGAACAACAGACCGTGAAGATCGCCGCCTAAGATTATTGGCCTATAAAGCCGATTTACATTTCAATAAGTACAGTAGCGAGTTAAGAAATCAGTCAGTTAAGTATTAAGTAATAAGTATTAAGTGGCGTCCAAACGTACGCGAGTTAAGTAGTCATAAGTTACCGTTCCAAGTATAGGACTAGTCGCGCCTTCGGTTGTTTTTCTCCTTCGAAACGGGAAATCCAGAAAATGGACGTTGAATTATTTAATACCAATGTGCGTGCTATAATAAGAGAAATAGTATCAATACTTTTACAAGTTCTTGGCTGTATGTCGATCTGATTTTTTTTATTTTAGAGATAGCCTCCTTCGGGCCGAAATCACTTATTTTCATGACCACACAGATTTTAATAATTGCCGCATCTCTAGCTAGTTTATTGCGGTAATTATTGCATTTTGTATTAAATAAATACTCATGTTTAAGGTATTCTTCTACAAATGCAAAGGTAGTATTATCAGACCACTTCATTTTAACACGACAAAATAATAACACGTGGTCGCGCGCAGCCGCAGTGCGCAAACTTATGGACTGTACTAAACTCAGCCGTCTACACGTCAGCCAGTTAAGTAGGCGGGGGTGCGGGAGACGCGAGGGAGGGGGCCACTTCGCACTGAACTCGCCGAAAAATAAGATCACGATCTATTCAAGTCAACTTAATTAACAACTTATAACTTAACTCGCTTTTGCCGTTCAAATGACAATAACAACTTAACTCGGCGATGACGCAAGTTAACTCGCTACTGTACTTATTGAAATGTAAATCGGCCTTAAGGGACCGTTTCTCCACTACCAGGTCCATTGCAAATGAATGGTTTGCAGAACACGGAAGACCTATAGGCATGCGAAGTGTTTACCGACGAATGAGAAGTTTTGGCTTGTTTTCATACCGGCCACACTGGGTCCTCCCTTTAACTCGAGAACACCGACGTAATCGCCTTGAGTGGTGCAGACAACGGTCACTCTGGGATCAGGAATGGAACAGTATTGTCTTTAGTGACGAGTCTCGATTTTGTTTAGGCATGCACGATGGTCGTGCCAGGGTTAGAAGGCGACGTGGTGAAAGGAGGAATCCACAGTTTTTTGTTGAAAGACATGTTCATCACACTGTTGGAGTTATGGTTTGGGGTGCTATTGCTTATGGTTCCAGGTCACCTTTAATCTTCATCAGAGGTAACATGAACGCGCAGCGTTATATCCACGAAGTTCTAGAACCCCATCTTTTACCCTATCTTGGCACCCTGGCAGATCCAACTTTCCAACAAGATAATGACCGACCACATGTTGCAAGAGTCACAATAGACTTCTTTCAACATAATGATGTCACACTGTTACCATGGCCACCAAGATCTCCCGACTTATCCCCAATTCAGCACGTGTGGGATATGATGGGTAGGAGATTGCTCAATTTGCAACGTCCTCCTCAGACTCTAGAAGCACTTCGAGAGGAGTTGGTGGTTGCCTGGAATGAGATACCACAGGAGGACATTGACCACCTGATCAGAAGCATGCCTAGGCGCGTTGGAGAATGCGTAGCACATCAAGGTGCATCCACACATTATTAAAGGTCAAAGGGCTTTAACGCAGTGCAATCATTTTGAAATTTTTATCATTTACTTATTATGCTTCATTAAGTACTTATTACACAAAGTTTTATTAAAATAAAACCATTTAAACTGGGTGTTCGGATTTATATGTCACTTAGTATACATATTGAATAACTGATCATACGCAGCATGTGAAAACGCGATAGCATAGGTGCTGACGTCGACTATATCTGAAACGGCTCTAAAGCAGCTCCGATAAAAAAAGAAGTGGATTGCGGTCCAACCATCTTGGTGGCAATGAAATAAGCCGCACAGCCTGATCAAAGATGAATGTGGAATTTTTTGTAATTGTTATGGTTAAAAAAATATTATATGATAAAATGTAGGCCATGAATCACAGTCAATGCTGGTGTATCCAATCCATGAATTGTCATTTTCTGATATCTACGAAAACTGACCCTCCTCCATTATAACCGCAATAAACCGATAAACAAAGCAGAGGACGTATAGCAATACTACTCAAAAATTGCCAATAGTTGGCCTATTTTTCTGACTAATTGGCACAGTGATCGTACTTGATCCTCTCACTCTACAGGGTGTCAAAGTCAGACGTAAGAGTGGGGTTTTAATAAAAATTCAGATTTTGGCATTATTTTTATGTGGGGATTTCGCCACCTCAAAGAAAAATAATAATGGCCAAGATGAAATGCTTAATTCTGGGCCGTTTAAAATAATCATGGCTCAAAAAAGTTGATATTTTTAGGAATGGCACAGGATAAACTGAATGTAAGCCAGATTAAAAAAATGAATTTCGAAATCTCGAAAGCTGTAAGACAAACTAACTAAAACAAACTTTTACCTTCTAGTAGGCCATGACATGTACTATCTACAGTTGCAGGATTATCCATCAATTTCGGGACACCCTGTATATGTTTGATGTCTTGGCTATATCAGTCCTAATGTTCCTGTGATTGGGTGTACCCCGTTGGAATAAAGATTATCATTACTATACCACCCATGCTTCAATGTTATGTCCGATCATTGGGCCTTCAGATTCTTTCCAATGACCGGTAATGAAGCAGCAATCAGAGCTGTTTTTCCCGTCAGCAGAATCAGGGTTG
This sequence comes from Acanthoscelides obtectus, assembly GCA_963669975.1. Classification (NCBI taxonomy): domain Eukaryota; kingdom Metazoa; phylum Arthropoda; class Insecta; order Coleoptera; family Chrysomelidae; genus Acanthoscelides; species Acanthoscelides obtectus. The sequence continues at coordinate 69,307,488 of CAVLJG010000008.1, forward strand.
AAGGTTGCAGGAAGGAGAGGGAGAGCTGGAGGATATAATTGCAGGCAGCTTTGACCACACAATCCAATACAATTAAGCGCCACGCAGCTGAATTTAAGGGCAGGAACTTGAAACGCAAAAGCTGCTAATCAATATATATGACTGGAGCTTATTTGCATGAGTTATCGCAATTAGAAACTTAACAACCAAGACATTTCATGAATTGTAAATAGTATCGTCTTTTCCACGAGAGGAGCCCTCACCACTGAAAATCTCTATCGTTTTCCAACAATACCTTAACGTGAAATCCAACTATCAATTTGTTCAAATTGGCGATCATCCAAGAAAAACTTACCTATATATGTCAAATTTTAGTATTTATATCTTTGAATGATGTCCTCTAAAGATGAAATGTCTTGAGACTTAGGGTCGTATCGTCAGTCGTTCCTACAATTCACTGTAGAATGCCTTTATGGTCTCCTAGCCAATAACCTACCAGAACTTTTGGAACAGACCTTAGACAACATGCCATTACAACGGAGACAGAATTTGTGGTATCTGCATGACGGGGCACCACCACACATTTTTAGAGGCGTCATTCAGTATTTGAATAACCATTATCCAAATCACTGGATCGGTCAAAATGCTCATGATCCTCGAAAATGGCCAGCAAGATCTCCTGACCTCAATCCGATGGATTTCTGGTATTGGGGAGAACGTAAAGGATGGTTTATAGGGCTGGTCCAATAATAACTGAAGCGCAACTTCGCGAAAAAAATTTGAAAGCAGCTGAAATAATGAATGGACCTAGAGTAAGAAGATAATGAGTTCGTCGTAATGAAGCTTGTGTGGAAAGTGGAGGACAACATTTTTAACACCTTCTTTAAATACAAAGAAGTGCAGTGTGGGTTTTAAAAAGAAAAACAATGCATGTATCAAAATTGTGTTTCCTATTTATAGTGGATTTTTTTAATACGCTCAATAAACTTTCACACACCAGGTGAAGCGCTGAGACAGTGTTAAGTCCGTTTTTTTTTAAATTGTTTGCATTTTACGAGTATATTATCAAATAATGAAATAATACCTAAGAGCCAAAAATAACAAACTCCATCTTTATTTATACTGCGTTCCGTCGTAATTTGCATTTGGCATTGCGGAGTTGTCAGATTTTATTTTACTTTAAAGTCGCTTTTCTCTAAAAAATACCGTCTTGACCCCCATGTTATATGAAACTTTTTGCGTCTTTTAACCCCGTCTATCACCCACCTAAATAATGACTATCATAACATTTACACCCCGTATTTTCTTTTTATTAGAACATGAACGTTTAGTTATTGTTAACATACTGTTTTCCAAAAAACCATAAGTCACCCAAAACACATTACTTTTCACATAATTAAGAACTTCGCGCCTTAAGACAAAGCGTTCTTATAATTTGAGATCATGTTGTTATCAGTGTTTCGTTAAAATTGTTAAAAAAATATTTTAATTCAGCTCATTTGTAAGGCCACTGAATTTTGAGTGTGGTCACATTTGACAAAAAAAAATCATGTGCATAGATTCTTCGTTTAGACAAGTGCATCTCTATAGCCTATTTCACGAGTATCCATCATTGTAGAATGACAGCTGATTACCTGATAGTATCTCAAAATTCTCTATATCGGCACAGGACACATAATTCCTACGGATCCGTCAATATCAGGTAGTCAGGTTCACGTTGTACTTGCTAACAGCCCTTTTATTTAAAAGAGTTCATTTGCATACAAAAACAAAACGCTACAAACACGTTTTACTAGATTCATGTGGGGCGCAAACCAGAGCGGTGGCGGCCGCACATTATTAAAGGTCAAAGGGCTTTAAAGCAATGCAATCATTTTGAAATTTTTATCATTTACTTATTATGCTTCATTAAGTACTTATACAAAATTTTATTAAAATAAAACCATTTAAACTGGGTGTTCGGATTTATATGTCACTTAGTATAAATTACTTTTTTGGGCTCATATGGTACTTGAGTTTGAAAATATTGAAATTTCGAATAATCCCCAAAGCTTAATAATAATGAATAAAGCCCGGAAAACTATTTTGGATTATGTTGCTGTTAGCAGAAAATGGGGTAAGTGATATAGAATTAAAACAAAGGAATCATCAAACATAATTGTATTGCTTATTATTGCAAATTACGTTTAAAAAATGACTTATTAACAAATCATATGTTTTAGTATGTTTAAGTATATATAAAAAGGGAAAAGCCAAGGATGATAGGTTTATTGAATTTGCCGTTTGACACCTAAACCATGAATCAGCTCATACATCGACATACATAAACTGTAATCCGTTGTAGAAAATCGCATCTGCTTATTAGATTACCAGACAACAAAATGATTTTACAGGGAGTTGTCCGTATAATTCCATTTTTATACTCTCTGTATGAATAGATTTTAAAACAATTAGCATCATATATGTTTGAAGGACTTTATCAGTTAAGCAAATAAGGAGGATTGGGGACTATGGGTTTGGTAGGAAACAAGAAATTATGAAATGATTTAAGGCGAAATAGACAAGGCAAAGTGGATTCTGTATTCGCGTGTAACGTTATTTTTGTAGTTAGTGAATATAAAGTTGGTATTTGGGTGCATGGTCAAACTTCAACTAAGAATTACGTAGCAGCATATAGTAGGTTGAGTGTTGTGGAAATAATATTCGTAACTTTAAGAGGTGATTCCTTGCATTATTCTAAGCAAAAAAGTTCATTATAACCTATGTCTGAAAATCAACCGTTTCGGAGCAAAAAAATGCAGAACTTATTTCTTTTTAGTCATGAAAAACATTAATTATACGTATGCACCTTAATAATTTAAATTCATATGCCTAATAGCGTAAAATGTATCAATACATCTATTTATTAATTAACTGTCTCTAACAGATTAATTTCCTTACTTATTAAATACAATTTTCCGAAGAAAAACAAACAAAATCCCTGACACAACTGGCAATGTCGTACTCCGCCTGCACTGCATGTATCATCGCGACCGACATCGTGTCGGTAGGCAAAAAAATAAATACCTACATCGGGAAAAAATTATTTGATAGTTTCTTGCATACGTTAATGCAAGTAATGTTCACCCGAATTGAAATCACATTTTATTAGTCAGTATGTATTACTGTATCAGTGCGTGCATTTTGTTAGGAAAGAGATGTTTTCGGTACGCGAGTATCACGAGATGCTTATTATTTACGGAGAGGCTCATTGCAATTCTGAAAAGGCTAGGCGCATTTAAGAAGAACGTTTTCCTGATCGAATGCTACCAGCTAGAAGAACATTCGTAGTAGTATCCCAAAGACTTCTGTACACAGGGAGTGTAGTGCCTAATTTTAACAATCGCGGAAGACATTGTGAAGTTGGAGTGGAAACCGAAGAACATGTATTGTGATTACTAATACATTTAACTGTAACTTTATGTGATATACGGATGTTTTTTTTTTTATTTTTTCGTGCATCGCATCGTTTCAAATAAGTGACTGATAATCGTGGGAATTGGTGGTGTGTATCGCCACGTACCGGTAAGTTCTGTCATCTTTTTAAGTAAATGTACTGTACTGAAAGCGTTATTAACCCGTAGCCACAGACGTGGAGTCAATTTGACTCCTTGCTAGTATGTGGAGGGGGATTTCCAGTTTTCTCCTCAGTCTATCTGTCCAGGCCTAGAGGTACCTTTTCATCGAGTAGTATTGAACTAGCACTGAGACAGTTGCGTTGATTGTGTACGTTATTTACATTTCATTACGACTTGAATTTCCGACGGAGTCAAAAGGACTACAGGTCTGTGATAATGTTATATTCTAATTTCTGTATTTCATGAACATGCTCGGCTTAGTTTAGGTTTTTAGGATGGATTTTGATAGCAAAGCTGGTCCCTCAAAAATAGTTAGATATGGCGATTCGGACTACGAAGAAACTTTGCTGAAATGGGCTGCTGAGGTGGATGAGGAAAATGAAAACGGCAGTGGTATTGATTCAGATGCCGAATTCATTTACAGTGATAATGAGAGCGTCCGGAACAAGAATGGACAGAGATTGCGAAAGACTTTCTACTGAAGAAGATGAAACATCGAACCGCGTTTCTACAAGAAACTATTTCTATGGAAAAAAACCATTTCAAATGGTTTGCGTGAACTGTGCAAAATGAAAAAATTACTTTGGAAAACCTACTGCACGTTTCCAGAATATTACATTCACGTTAATTTCTAATCGTTATAAGTATTCTTTTTCATGTTTTTAACGAGTTTTGTATGAAAACTACCTAGCAAGTTAATTTTTTTATGTTAGAAAGTTACCAAAAATGTTATTGTAAATATTCACGAAAATTGTGTGCAATAAATACATTTCTTTAAAATCTGGTTGCTTTTTACTGAGGATTTTTTTTTATTAAAAACGATATTAAAAGAGACACTATTTAAGTGATATAACATAGAGGTAAACTTGTTTTTATTTTCCAAATATGTTTTCCATGGCCTTCATTATAGGAGTCATTTTGACGCCACCTCTGTGGTAATGTTCAATTTATTGGCCGTCTGTGGTTACGGGTTAAATAAAAAGTATTAATCACAAACATTTGCGTAGAAAGTATTCAATAATTCAAGGCCTATTTTCAACAAAAGATCATACAAACGCAAAAAATCCGAAGAATCAGTTGCGGTCGTCGTGCGTTCATATCGCGGTTGTGTTGCAGCGTTGCCAAATGTTTGAAAAAATTTAATTATTCACGAATCACTTTCCTCGAAAACGATTGATTTTCGGACATAAGTTATAATGAACTTTTTTGCTTAGAATAATGCAAGGAATCCCCTATTAACGCTACGAATATTATTTCCCTAACACCCTGTATATTGGGCGGGAGACTGGCACTACATATCTAATAATTTAATAATATAATAATAATTTATTTGTCAAATTCAATTATGCAAATATAAATTTTCAAAGACTGTTGCCACAAAGGAGTATCAATGACAAATAAAAGTAATGCCACGAAAGAAAAATCTTGTATGTGGCTATTCCATTATTTTCAGTTGTCTATCCGCAGATATAAATAAAGTCTATCAAGTACTTGCTAATGCACTATGCACTTCTTACGCACGCACTGACATAATTTGGTGTTACACGATCACTGGTAGAAATGCGAAAACCTTGAACTGACATTGTGGCACTTTAACTAAATTCAATAATAAATAACATAAATCAAAAGGCTAATCCAAAAAAGAGTACATCTAAGATAAAGGACAATAAAAACTAAAATGACATTACAAAACTGGTAGTTGCATTTGTGTTGTGAGCAATAAAGACAAGGATATATCAAGCATAGAATAGAATAAAATTAAATGCCCATCATACATGAGATACGGTATAAGCATATAAGTGACTACAGTAAAACATAATAAAATCTAATAAAATATAATAACGTACAATAAAATATGATAAAATAATAAATTAATAGAATGGAGCAATTATTCTAAAAACGGTGACTTCATTTGGGTTGTGAGAGTGACATATATATATAGTGTTTTGCCTTCTATATAATCATGTATTATGCTCCTGGATATACCTTTCACCCAGACTGAGATTTTTTTCTTGAATAAAGCAATGTTTCGTATTAACTTATAATCAGCAGGCATTTCGTTGTACAATTTGGGGCAGAGATAAATCCAGGAGCGTTGCAATAATGACTTTTCCGGCCTAGGTACCATTATGTGCCTAGCAACTTTCTGGCGAGTGTCATATTTGTGAGCGATTTCCTCATGAAATGATTTATTTTTAAAGTAGTATACCATGCAATTATAAATAAAGGTTTGCCTAATGTCCATAATTCCAGACTCATGGTATAGCTCATCAGATGGATGAGTTTTGCTCTTGCTATAAAGAATTTTTAATAAATATTTTTGGGCAATCTCCAAGTTCTTTATGTAAGTGAAGTCAGCTCCTCCCCAGCCAAGTATTCGATAGCAAAGATGTGACTGCACAAGTGCGAAGTATAAGATTCTCATGCAATCTGTATTAAGGATGTTTCTAAGACATTTGAATTTTGGAATGAGGCATCTTATTTTCTTTGTCACATATTCGATTTGAACATCCCATCTGAGATTTTGATCAATATATATTCCCAGATATTTAGTGCTGCTTTGACGTTTAATGGTTGTCGTATAGTTTCCTATTCTGACATTTATTTCGTTATATTGTGGCATATGGTTTCTATAGGATGCGAAAGGTACAAAACTTGTTTTCTCAGAGTTAACTGTGAGTAGCTTAGTGTTGAAATATGCTAGTACGTTGGTGAGAATATTTTCGAATTTATTTTTAAGTGCGGGCCAACTTGAGTCTTCATAAATTATGACAGTATCGTCTGCGAATCCTAACACTGTACCTCCCGAATCCATTGAGAACAAATCATTAATACATATATATATTAAATAATATTGGCCCAAGAACAGTTCCTTGTGGGTCCCATAGCATACGTCTTTATAATGACTGGTCACGTTATCTATTTTGACACACTGCTTTCTGTTATTTAGGTAGCTCGACATTAAGTCTAAAGTAGTTCCCCTTATACCGCTAAGCTCGAGTATTTCCAACAGCTTGTCATGACTAATGGTGTCGAAAGCTTTGGTTAAGTCTATAAATATACAAATGGCAGGGATCTTATCGTTAACTAGTCTGTACAGTTTTTTGGATAGTGTAGCTATTGCATCTTGCGTTGATATGCCTTCTTTAAATCCAAATTGATTTTTATGTAACACGTTATACCTATTGAAAAACTTTAGTAACCTTGACTTGATTATTTTTTCTACAACTTTGGCGATACTCGAAATCAGGGATATTGGTCTATAATTTTCTATATCAAGTTTGCTACCTTTTTTGTAGATAGATGTTATTGTGGCTAACTTTAAAATATCGGGAAATACTCCTGTACGAAAACATTCATTTATTATATATTTTAAAGGCTTGCATATATAATATCGTATTTTTTTCAGAGTTTCAGCTTTTATGTTTTATCGCTTCCAGGAGCCTTGCCATTTTTCAAGTCACATATATGTAGTGAGGTGCGCAAATTAAATATGTTGTGGAAAATATCCAATCACTGTTACCAACATTTAAAAAGTGTGCAGGTATTTTGGACATAAACATCATGGAAACTATTTATCATGCTCTTGTACAATTGAGTCTGCCTTATGGAATTATCGGATGAGGAGGAGAAGCAACAAGGTATTTAAAGAGGCTGGATGCCCTCCAAAAACATTTAATCAATATCACCCTCAAAAAGTTTAGATTATAATCCCTCAAACAGCCTGTTTCAAGAGTCTAAGCGTTTAGATAAGAGACAGCTATTTGTTCACAATATCATGATATTATAAATATTAAAGCTCTCACAGGAAGATTGTTCATAAGTATGGCACTTGCCAGAGGACATTGTTCTATAATATCATATCCAGGCCAGTAAACTCCTTTATGCTACGTTCGTAGATATATCTTTGCTCAAAACCGTATAATTATTTACCTCTGGAACTTAGAGTGATAAATTCTCAATTAACGTTCAAAAGTAGGTTGTCAAGATGGATCTTTTTTATCCCTAGATGTCATCTGCACGATAGGTATCTTTGAACTTATGTGACCAAGAAGAACGATGGTATTTTTTTTTCTCGTGCTCGATAAAATTATCGATTATTATTCAGATTCATCTCACGATTTTTACACTTTTGTCGAGATTCCACAATTTACATTTCAGTGGTGTGTAACTACATTGGATTGAGTGAAACGCAAACATATCAAGCGTGCCCTGAATTCAGGATATGCGTGTTCATCAACCACATGCAATTAATACTAGTATGTTTCCATGACAACAGATTATTATAACACCTCCATTTAAAATCAGTTTCAATAGGTAGAATATCAAAATCATAGGCTATGTTTAAATCTGTTTTTTGAATTTTTGATGAGAGGCGGCAAAAGGTTTTTTCGTTTAATAGAGGGATATTGTAATTCAAGGGCATAAATCTATATGTGCACAGATAAACTGCAGGGGAGACAGCTCGTCAAAAATGATAACTTAGCCTCAAAGAAGTGAGAATTATTTTGTAGAAATTGTTGAGAATTTCACTATTTATTTTTTGAACGTTGATCACTACAAAGGTCTTAATGATTCTGATGACAGATTGAAACATTTTGTATCGAAACAAGATGTCTCGAAACAAACTGCAGACCGCATACTACTTGCACCCCCGCACACTGGTCGAACTTTTTTGTATACAATCTTTCTTTTACTTTTAATTCATCTGTGATCACATCTCGCCAAGTTCTTCAATTTTCTATATCATAAAATTAGTCTTATTTAATCGTTCCGAACAGATTATGTTAAAGCAACGGTGACAAGTATGTGACAAGAAAATAAAACAAAAAGGATTTTAGCTAGTCCACGGTGTAGTACAGGGCACTACCGGCATGAGTATTACGTATCTTGAAAAGTGACAGTATGTCGATTTTTTTTGACATTATGTCGGTTTTTCTACAAGATGTTAACTTAGCACTAGCTGATAGACATGCTGTAAACTCGTTTTGTAGTTGTACGTATTGCCTAAACGTCATGAGGCATCAGCTATCAATATTTGGCCCTGATGATGTCAAATCTGCTTCAGAGGTGGCATTACTGGAGGTCTAAGCTCTACGTTGTATGTGTTGATGATATTTCCATTGGATTATTCTCTCAAATACACTCAATTGACATTCAAAGCTAGAAATTAGTTGCGCATCCACTTTTTCTTGTCGATTCTAGAAATTACATATTGCTGAATTTCAAAAATGAGGTAAGAAATAATTATATTCACTGTACACTGTCGAATTACAAGCCATATACATGCTAACTGTAATTACACACAACGCGGGTGCGGTGGTGATTTCCCGTAATTCTCCAGAAAGCTCTTCGTAATCTATAACTTTGAACATAACATCTCTTAAGAGAGCACAACAGATAAATAACCCGTCGGGCACAGCTTATAGATGTACTTCTTCGGCAGCATATTCAGTAATAATTTTCTCACACAGCAAATATCACTGATTTTAGAAACATGCAGACCAATACATATAATCGTCCAGATGCGATCTTGCTATTCAACCAACTTTCTTCTCGGAGATGAAAAGTACAGACCACTCGGCTTCACAAAACATATACAACCAACAATGCATGTAGTTTAGTTGAATCATTCCTCCATAGATGGACGCTCACAACGATCCTAGTGATGAAACGTGGAATGACTGTTGGCACCCTAAAAACTACCTAGTCTGCAAGATGACATTTTATTGTTTTTTTTTTGACGTTTTTTAAGTTTTTTACATAATATTCGTGCCTGTATTACGTATCTTAAAAAGTGACATTTCGTCGGTTTTTTTGACATTTCATAGGTTCCTACAAGGTGTTAACTTAGCACAAGCTGTTGTACACTTGTTGTGAAGTCGTCTTCGATCATAGCGAGCAAACGTGGAATGAACTATTTGCACACTTAAAGCTACCTAGTCTGCAAGATGACACTTTGTCGGTTTTTTGACAATTTTCAGGTTTTTTACATAATAGCTGCGCCACACGGATATCTCTTATCTTCAAAAGTGACATTTCGTCGTTTTTTTTTGACATTTCCTAGGTTATTTGTGAGATGACGCAGGTTTTTTTACAAGATGTTAACTTAGCACAAGCTGTGGTAGACGTGTTGTGAACTCGTTTTGTAGCTGTACGGGTTACTTAAACGTCATCGTGGAATGAACGATTTCCACAGTAAAAACTGCTGCAAGATGACACGTCGTCGCTTTTTTGACGTTTTTTACCCCTGCCGTTTCGCATTGCCTGAAAACAATGTTTCGACCAGTGTGCGGTGCCCGTATAAATGCATTGTTTACGCTTCGCATGCAACGCGTTAATACATTTCGCCATGTTTCGAGACAAAATGTTTCTGTCTGTCTGCGGACGGCGTAAGGTTTGGCTCATTTCACTAATATCTTTTATACAGGTGGCAGCAGCGGTGGCATAAACCATTATGGTTTATGCCACCGCTATCAAGCCGTTGTGGGTCTTCTAATCAGTCGCCGTGCGCTGAGCGGGTTCAAAATACCTCCCAAGACAATTTTTCTCTTGGCTATGGATGTTGTGAAGGTACCACCCGGAGGATCTCGTAGACGGGCCAGAATGTGTGCATGTTTCATGCACACGTGTTCTCTCGCTAATGTCCGAGTGCCCCCCCTTTCCCCTGAATCCCCCTATAACACCACGGTATCCCATGAGTGTTTAGACCTTAGGCTTCTTGGTGATTGAAGTATAAAAAATACCCCACTCGGTAAAAAATAGGCTTGGAAATAGGCGATTTTTTTGGTTTGAAAAATAAACTGTTGCTGCAAATTGAACAATGTAGATCTCATTTGGAAGGCTCTATCTACTACTTTCCTCCTCACTACGTTTAACAATACTTCTTGTTTTTTGAATATGTGAGAAAAAGTGGTTTTATCAACCCACGCCACTAGCGAGAAACTGTTATAATCGGGAAAAATGAGAATGATGTATTATGCATTTGGATGTCATATGATATTTACATCACGAAAAAACATGTCTGAGCGCGCTATAATTGAATCGGTCAGCACAAAAACCTCTTTACCTATGTTTTTTCAATACTGAGGTAGATACGTAAACGCCTCGTACGCCACTAGATTCCTTCCCCTTCAAATAAAACCAGGTAATACACGTTCAGAGCAAAAACGTTTAAGTCGGGGACTTAGAAGGTGCTTTAAATGTACGTATTTCAGATATCTGTTCATATAGAGATGGAATTCCACGCACAACGCTTATCTTGCAATGGCAATTTTGTTTCTGAAGAAATACATTTGTACTTTTTTCGCGATGGCGTAATCGTGGACTAGATGTAAAACAGGAAATTGAACATTGACACATGCGAAATCAAAACATGTGTCATATTAAAACTCAATATTTAAGTATAACTTTCAATAATAAACAATGAAAAATATGATTAATATGACCCTTTTGTTCAAATCATATATCACTAATCCTATTTGCTGCTAAAGCAACGTAAGTACAGGCTATTTCCATTATCTATTTTTAGTATCATTAATGAATTATTGTTATTCAATTTTTTAGGACTTAAGTGCTACATTAAGCCCAAAAAAGTACTTTAAAACTGGTTTATTTGTCAGTGACACAGTTGTGACTGTCTTCTAAAACGGATTCTGATTGTCTTCTAAAACCGATTCAATTGTACTAGTTGTTGTTCTTTTGATCGTAACCTTAATGTAAGCGCACTTGAGGAAGGTTAACCGCTATCACCAAGCTGTATCCCATCACTCGTTCTGTAATATTTGTATATTTTTTACGTGTGTATTGGCTTACTGAGATTAAAGTGCTTCCGAGTACCTACCACCAAGGGCACATAGGAGAGTCAAGCATTACAGAGGTTACTACTATACCAAAAACGAAAAAGCTTTATAGTTTTTGAAAATCGGTGCAGTGGTAGGGATAAAAACAAAAAAGAAGAGAAAAATCGTTAAAACTTTGTTTTTTTGACGTTTTGAAGGCAAACTTTTGTATGAGTTAAAAGTTGGGGGTTGTAGGGAGTAGGAGGCTGTAAATGGTGCACATTTCGTATCAGTAAATTTCTGGTCCTAGTAATATAACCTACCTGTTAGACACAATAACACACATATTTTTGCATAATGTTTAGGTCTATGACTTTAGCAGCATCAGATTTCCAGGAACACGCGATATCCGTTACGGAGGGTCCGATCCACGGGTGCCCTCAGGAAATTTTCTCAGGGGTCGTCGACCATCGACAAGAGGCAACTTAATGTGAAAATGAAAACTTTTTAAAGATCAGAACTGTAGTTGCCCCTAAAATTTTTTGAAAAGCTTACAATACATTGATATTCATTCTATAACATGACCAGCTGTGCGGGTTTCCATCGACACCGAATAGTAAATATACCAGAACTTACGAAAGTTTTATCAGATACTATTCTTGGTAAATATTGAAAATTCGTAGTTTCAATTTTCTAAAATCAACAATACCGTTTTTCGCTGATACTTATTCTACCGCATGGCCCTTACGTAGAGGCACAAGGCTTTTCATAGCCAGCGAATAACAAAGGCACGAGGAAATTGACCGAAATACTATACACCTTTCGTATTTTAAATTTCATTTGTCCAGAATTTCGTGTGAATTGCAGAGTCAATCTACAGTGGACCCCCGATAATCCGGCCCCTGTCTAATCCGGCGCCCCCTGTAATCCGACATGTCTTTGAATATGTATTACATACATACGTATTTGACAATCTTCGCTAATGTAGATCACGCAGGTTTGAACAGGTTATAACTTGTACGCGCCACCGCTATCGTGCTCGACGCGTAAGCATTGTTTTACTTAGTTTGAATTTGACTTCTGGTGATATCGGTACGGCCTAGCGTGCGTCCATTGTTTACTATTTATTCATTGTGTATTAAGTATAGTATCTAGTAATGTCATCACAAACTCAGAAGCGAAAGCACAAAACATTGACGATTAAAGAAAAATGTGATATTTTAGACCGCTTAAATCGCAATGAAACTTTCAGTAGTTTAGCAAGTGAATACGGCGTAGGCCCATCTACAATTTATTACATTAAAAGAAACCACGAGAAGATCAAGAAGTTTGTGTCGAGCTGAACATCCAGAAGTGGAAGAAGCTTTGTAGATGTGGTTTCTTCATGAGAGAAATAGGCATGCACCAATTTCAGGACCCATGTTGGCCATGAAAGCTAAGTTTTTTTATAATGAAATAATAAAAAAAGATGATTTTGTGGCCAGCAAAGGATGGCTAGAACGTTTTAAAAGTCGTCATGGCATACGTTTAATGACTATTACAGGAGAGAAACTTTCTAACGATGCATAGAGCCCTTTAAATTAAGATTTTTGCAAAAGGTGAACGATTTAAATCTTGACACGTCACAGGTGTACAATGCAGACGAATCAGGGCTTTTTTGGCGTGTGATGCCTAACAAAACTTTCGTTTCTTGTAACGAAAAATCCATACCTGGACGAAAAGTAAGTAAAGAGCGGGTAACCATACCACCGTGTGCTAACGCTGCGGGCACACACGCGCTTAAGATGATGGTCATTGGCAAATCTAATAAACCACGGGAATTCAAAAACATTAATTTACCTGTACACTATTACAGACAAAAAAGTGCATGGATGACAAAAGACCTTTTCAAAAAGTGGTTTGATGAATGCTTCGTACCTGAAGTTAGAAAATGGTTAAAAGATCATAATTTTCCTCAAAAAGCGTTGTTGCTCTTGATAACGCTCCCGGTCATCCGTCTGAAGAACTAACAACTGAGAATAAATGCATCACTGCGATGTTTCTTCCGCGAAATTGCACTGCACTGATTCAACCAATGGATCAGAATATTATTCAGTTTGTCAAGCAAGACTATAAGAAAAACCTACTTCTGAGAGCCGTATCAAAAGACCAACCAATAGAAAAAACTTCAAAAGAATTTAATATGAAAGACTTGGTTTTTGCTCTTTGTCTTGGAAAACGTTATGGCCAGATATAGTCACCACTCCTAGCAATGTTCCACAAATCAGTGTTACTTCGGAAGTTATAGAACAAGTCGCTACTGAAACACAGATAAGTCCGGAAGATTTGGAAATCTGGTGCCGTGGAATGGATAAAGAGGAAAATGTTTTTCATGAAATGTCTGACGAAGAGATTATAAAAGAGGTTTCTAATTATACAACAATCAGGAAGATAACGACGACGTGATTGCAACTGCTCCACAAGTCACAGCACAAGATGCAATTAACGCCTTTGAGCTAGGTTTACAATGGGCTGAAGAGAATGGTACATCCTACAACGAACTTTTACTTTTGAGAAGACTGAGGGACAAAGCTCTGATCTCGCGTTATAACAACCTTAAACAAAAAAAATTGATGAATATTTCCAAGCTTCATAATTTGATAAATTCATTAATGATTTTGATTAATAATTCTTGATTATTTTGGTACATATGTATGTGCATTTAAGCTTAATTTTATAATAAAACGTATTGTTATTTAATTTACTAAATTCGACATACATAAACTATGTATTATTTGTACTTCAAAGTACATACATATACATAACATAGTTGAGTCATTTATTTTAACAGTGAGTAGATCTGATCAAAAGAAATGTTTTTTCCTTTACCATTTTTCTGGTAAAATTAAAGTAACAAAGTTATAGCCCTTTGGAAGTTTGAGTACCGCCCTGTCTCAATAATAATATTATGTGCTCGTGTTTGGCAACAACGGATATAATCCGCCTTATCGGTTCATCGCATCGGAAACAAAAAAGCGAAAGAATTTGGAACGATGTTTTTACAATTATTTTATTCAGTTGTATACAGTCAGTGTCAGTCGGTAACGCGTGAGTGAATAGTGGTGTCTGTTACGTGGCTCAAACGAAATCAAAAATGGCACATGTTTACGAAAATGCTGAACTTGTGGACATGATTCTTATTTACGCGGCATCACGGATTTGTGCGGATCGGTTTCCCAATCGAGTGCAATCAACCCCTCGTGCCTTTGTTAATGTAGTACAAAGGGCTCGTGAATCAGGTGACTTAAGACCTCACAGGGGAGGGGATGCCGGTGCTCCAAGACCGCACGGTCAAATACAGATCCGCACTGAAATACTTGTCGGGAGGATACTTTATAAAACAAGGTAACATTTTTTTTTATTTTTTTTTTTATTTTTACACACATATTTTGGTTTATCTTCCTTCTACAATCATTATCTGAAAATTAATGACTCACCCTGTATAATCTTACCATTGGATATATAATTTGTCGGATTACAAAGTACCCTTTTGTGAAAAATAATCCGACAAATTCGATAGTCCGACACTGCCCTGCATAATGTTTGTCGGATTACCGGAGGTCCACTGTACTTGAACGCCTTTTTTTAATTCTGAATGTTGAGCTTTTTTGTTCGCCCCAGAGAATATGATTCCGTTGTGAAATCCGTCATTTCAATTACTTCATGAAATTTTAGAGATCCTGGTCTATGAAGGAAAGAAACGCGGAAAGGGGTTGGAACTGTGATCACGCGAGGGAGTAATTTGTCGTAAGTAGCCTATTCGTTCGGAACTGCCACATATTCGCCACAACAAGGAAAAGGAAGGAGTGCCATTGATGTTGGCGATTTTATAATGATTACCGGCCGCTTTACAAACGTAGCAAGAAATGGATTTCCATTAAATAAACGGTGCAAATCATACGTTGGGAAAATGTCATATGAAATCGATTTTGCTAAACCCAGCAGCCTCGTCTCACTGAACAACATTAGGTATCTACTCAGAGAAAATAAGTACTTTACACCATTCAACCAAGATATGTTCTTACCAAAAATAACCCCCTCATCAGACCAGGATATCTAGATCTTCAGAAAAAAAGTACAATTGACTTGAGAGTAGATGGAGATGAAAATTGTATTCCTCTTCTTCTAGTTCCATCTTCTGTCAAAGGTTGGAAACCATCATGACTATGCGGATTTTATAGACCGCCGCTCTAAATAGCTCTTCACACCTGAATCCAAACCACTATGTCAGATTTTTTAGCCAGGATGCTTGTCTTCTTCCGACATTTCACTTTCCTCGTATTTTACCCAGTATAATAAGGTGTATCAATAAATAAATTGAAATACCTCCAAAAAGCGACCTTGTGTGTTCAATTTGTTCAATTTGCTGCAACTTTCAATTGGACAATTCCAATCTTATTTGGTTCTTGTGTCCACATAAGAAGACACATTTCACATCTAGCGTCAAATAAGTAACTTTCATCCAGAGGATTATCTCAGATCTGAAAAAGACCGTCTTATTTGGTATCTGGCAACCCTCCTGTCACTATTTACTGTTCAGTCTTTACCCTATGGGCTTGATGATACGTCCCTCAATGCCCAAACATCGAAATTGTGTGTGTCGCCCGCAACCCGGGGGGCCTCTTCTGCTACAAGCACCAAGCCCGTTTAATACCCCATACGAGACGACCCTACATTATATCAGGAACCACGTTTTTTTTGGAAATTCAGAAAATGATCATCATGATACAAGTTACACCTTTTTTTGAAAAATCAATGCGTTTGTCTTGTTCAGGCCCTTATTCTTCATACCCTCATTCTTTGTTTATATCTCATAAAATAAATGAGCTGTTATGCAACGATAGTTTTTTACGCTTTTTGACAGTTACATCACAATGCCATACGAAATAGGCAAACAGACTGACTAATCAGATCATGTGCTTAGCTACCCCAAAGGAAATTGCAAATTATACAAGCCGATCCGTAACGCAGCTGCTACGTGCTCTTGCACCCTCACATGAATTGAATGATAGAGGGCTGTCATTTTCACTCCCATTATGAAAATACTTCTAATAAAGACTGTTGACATTGTAGTTATACATATATTCAGGTAATATTGTACAAACAAAAAAATACGCGTATAGTTCAAGGTATTAGAATTACGAATAAGGAATAGCCGTGGAAATGGTATACTATGTATTAGGGCGTGCTATCCAAAATGTATTACCCAAATCTACCAGAGCCTGACCCTTGTAATACTCTAGCCACATCAGATAATGTAAACAAAGCAGATACGTTACAGTAAACTATTATCGTTAGTATTTATTACCTCATCATAGTCGGAGATGTCGAACAATAGTTATGTATTATACAAGGGAAGAAAGTACTAGCTTTTAGGGAGACATTTTAGGGAGACAAAAAACCGAAAACTAAAGTCTGATATTTTTCCCGTGTATAATACACATTTTTTTCTGTGACGGGAAAAACGACATTTAATATTGAAAAATTATATTATTACAATATTTAACTCAAAAAACTATCGATCTGAAATTTAAAATTTGAAATTAGTAGGCTATGTTGTACTTATAGCGACAATTAGCCCTGCGTTGCTAAGGAAACTTTTAAAGTAATCAAATAGTGGTTGTATATAAGTTATTTTTAATACTATAAAGTTAACAATGTCTGATTCTGAGTTTTCTTAGACTTCACCGGAATTAGTAGAAGTAGCCAATGTAGCGTCACAAAAATTATTGCCAGCTAAATCGTTTATACAATATCCGGGAAAAAAGTACTCTTTTTTTACCGAAGAAAAAAGTAATTTAATAAAAAGTGACATTTTGTTATCTGTCAACAGAGATAAAATGACAAACTTTTTTTCCGTCACAGAAAAAATACTATAATCAAATCCAAGCGAATAACCAAAATTTCTGTGTTATGTACCGCGGTCATAGTATGGTTTAAGATGACACATGAGTTGATGACGTCAGTTACCCGAATCGCTTGATAGCGTTGGTTTTTACCGCGGTTTTGTTGCACCTTGCTTATTTTAGAAAAGCGCGTATATAATTTTGATTATTTTTATTATCACTTGATAGTCGGTGCTTTTTCGTCTACAGCAGTGTTATGGAGAGATTAAAGAAGAAACATTTCATAATATTAATGGGAGAAATATTTTTTCCGGAAGATATTGTTCAGTTGTTAAATCACTTGAGAAAATCTCTAATTTTTAAGCAAGTATAACGCCCAAAATTTTAATGGTGGAACCATGGCTTTGTAGCTATGATAACTTTCAATTTTCTTGACTTTCCCGCATGACAAGGAAAACATTTATTGATTTAGCAGAAATGATTGGAAAAAGCGTTGAAAAAAGATATTAGCAAAACCGTATACATTATTCAGTGAGTTTATATGGCCATATTTTAATATTCTTGACTATACAGGATACCTTGCTAAGCATAGGAACTAGATTTAAAGTGTCACCAACAACAGTAATGAGTATAACTAATAAGGTGCTCTACTTCATGCTACTACTGAAGTCAGCCTGTATGAGGTTCCCCAAAAATGAAGCTGAAGTACAACAAAAATATCGAATACCCGGCAAAATTCCAACTTGTCACATTTCAGACAATAGCCAGATATATAAAACTGCTTCGGAGTTGGGTAAATACCACAATTTTACGGTGATAACTATGACATATAACAGCTGATTCATTACGTCACGTATCTTATAACCAAACTGATAACCACACTCGCCTGAACGGTAAATACCATTTTCATTTGTTTATTCGCTTGAATTTGATATACAGGGTTTGTCCGGAAAGTAATAGGACTGAGTCGATTTAAAAAAATTTATTGAGCCAATCGTTACAATTCTTTAAAAACTTTCAAAATAGGTTCCTTCTGCGTCGATGCAGCGCTGCCAGGGCGACTTCGAAGCATTGAAGGCGTCACGGAAGGCATTCTCCGGAATAGCCTTGAGAGCCGCGGTGCATGCTGCTTGGATCCACTCTGTCGTCTCAAAATGCTTGCCTTTCATTGGCCTTTTCAGGCGAGGAAACAAAAAAAAGTCCGGGGGGGGGGGCACATCTGGGCTGGACGGCGGCTGCGGAAGCCTTGGGATGCCGGCCTTGGTCAGGTAGTTGTCGTGGTGCAACTTCCAGTCGGCTGCGATGTCTTGTCGGACCCGATTGACCCTTCGTTTGAGTCTCCTGAGCACTTCCACGTTTCCGCGTTGACGGTTAGTCCAGGAGGAACAAATTCATGGTGGACGATGCCTTTGATGTCAAAAAAGACAATGAGCATCGTTTTCACTTTGTATTTGCTCATTCTTCCCTTTTTTGGGCGAGGAGACGTCGTCGTGTGCCACTCGGAAGATTGCCTCTTTGTCTCGGGATGATACTCAAAGATCCACGACTCGTCACCTGTGATTACGTTATTCAAAAATTGGGGGTCACTTTCACACATGTTCAAATTTTCTTGGCACACTTCCACTCGCCACAATTTCTGGCCGTCAGTGAGCACTTTTGGGACCATCTTCGCGCACACGAGTCACATTATCGGTGTTTGTCGAAGTCGAAGGTCTTCCAGCACGGTCTTCATCAGCGACCTCATCCCGGCCCTCCAAAAAGGCCTGGTGCCACCGAAACACACCACTTCTCGCTAAAGCAACACCTGGGTAAGCCTGCTTGATCATATCAAACGTCTCTGTCGCAGAGTTACCGAGTGTCACACAGAATTTAATCGCATACCTCTGCTCTAACGAACGCTGCATTTTCGGCTTGCACCACTCACAGAAACATGTCGCGCGAAAATGCCTGTCCTGACTCTCCAAGTGCTCGGAGACAACTGACCAGCCGCTCATTCGTTAGCTAGGAACGCCCTCTATCGAATCCAGTCGGTGCGCGCATGCTCCAAAGTATACTCATGGCGGAAGAAAATGAGTCCTATTACTTTCCGGACAAACCCTGTATGTTTTAATTCAAAATTCAACTTGGGTAAACAAAGTCACACGTCCATGACAAGCAAGCTGTCATACTAAAAGTGAGAAGCATAAACGTGAAAGAGTGACACGTTGACGAGAAAACCTTTATGGCGGTGAGGCAAAACTAAAAAACATATGTCTTTGACTTTCCATAAACAAAGGTCTCACATAGACGACGATTGCGTATGTTTAGATGAGGGAAAGCAATTCCTTTAGTTTTACTGATACGCGCCAAAAACCATAAAAATACTTATAATATAATCAAATTAACCAAAATGTTTGTGTTATGTACCGCGGTTATAATATGGTTTAAGATAACACACGGGTTAATGACGTCAGTTACTCGAATCGCTTGAACGCGTTGGTTTTAACCGCGGTTTTGTTGCAAGTTGATTATTTTAGAAAAGCGCGTATAGAATTTCTGATTATTTTTATTATCACTTAATAATCGGTGCTTTTTCATCTACAACAGTGTATGGAAAGTTTAAAAAATAAACCTTTCATAATATTACTGGTAGAAACGTTTTTTTTCAGAAAATGATTTTTAATGATGGGACCATGGCTTTGTAGCTATGATAACTTTCAATTCTCTGAACTTTTCCGCATGCCAAAGAAAACGTTTATTGATTTAGCAGAAATGATAGCAAAAAGCGATGAAAAAAGATATTAGCAAAACCGTATATAGGTGGACATTATCCAGTAAATTTATATGGCCATAATATAATTAATATTCTTCTGGTATATGGCTACACATAATATTTTGTTGAGCATAGGAACTGGATTTAAAGTTCCCTAAGAACAGTAATGATTATAACTAATAAGTTGCTCTACTTTATGCTACAACCGAAGTCAGCCTGTATCGAGGTTCCCAAAAATGAAACTGAAGTGCAACAATAATATCCAATACCCGGCAAAATTCTAACTTGTCACATTTCAAATAATAACCAGAAATATAAAACTACTACTGAGTTAGGTAAATACCACAATTGTGCGGTGATAACTATGACATCTAATAGCTAATTCATAAAACGAAACTGATAACCACACTCGCTTGAACGGATCAATAAATACCAATCAAAAATGGTAAATACCATTTTCATTTGGTTATTCGCTTGAATTTGATTTATGTTTACATAACAATAACAGAGGTACCCTAGAGCCTTTATTGAAAAGTTACTCGACTATTGTGGTCCTAGCTACATATTAATGTGACATGGCATTTCCACTTGCAAGTTGATCTAACAAACTGACAGTTTTCGGCTGGAAAATATCAACCCACTAGCATTTTGCTTAATTAAATATTTTCCGTAAATATTTTTAGCTGACAACACGTCAACTGAAATTGCGTCCATTTTATTCAACAGCATACACAATGGCCATTCTATTTTCATTTAATTTTCCCGCTTTATTGTACGTACCTTTTAGTGTGATAGCGGCATTTGCTTTATGTCATTATTCCATAAATTGGTAGAAGATCAGATTTTAATTACATTTATCTATTTATAGTTGTTGTCACTGTTGCGCCAATTCCTGGAAGTGTTGATACTTTTCGCCATTTATCTGACTGGACGGTCCGTAGGACTTTTGAATATTATCCATTGTGAAATGTTCGTTGGTTGAATTTGTCATTCCTGGATACCCAGACAACAGACAGTGCAGAGGAAAATAGAAAAAGAAAAAAAGAAAAAAATAGCCTCAAGTAGAATGACTCTATACTTCTCACACCTTCGAACGACTCCTAGTACTTATATACTATACAGGGTGTTTCAAATTCAACCCTCACCATTAAGATCTCGAAAACTGTAAGATATACGAAGTCACTTGAACGGGAGCAAAGTTGCATATCCACGTTATCAACAAAATGCCGCTTAGAAAGTTTCGAAATTCAAAGTACTGCCGGGGAGAAATCGCTTTAATATTTTACTTGAATTTAATTGTAGTGGGATTTAAAAATAAATCGCACATTAATTTTGCCATTTTCTTCCTCTATAAGAAAGCATAATTAGAATTCCAATATGGCATTTCGTCTTTTGTCCTCCAGCATCAACTTTATATTTTCTTAAAGACGCCATATTGTATTTTTGCGCAAATAGAGTTTTTAATTATGATCTCAAAAATATATGTCATGCACTGACATTGCCAAACTTTAGTTATTGCAGAAAAACATCATTTCCTAGGTAGGCCTTGAAATTATTAGATTTCATTTGTTTCGTATACCTACCAGACCACAAATTGAACATAGTGACAGAGTTTGAAAAACTGAGAAGAAAAAAAATAAATCGAGCAGTGAACAATGTACAGAGAAGAGTCAGACTTTGCCTACAAGATAACGGATATTTTGAACGCCTGCTATGATTTACCTCTGCTTATTCATGATAAATTGTTATAACCATCAATAAAAATTTTTAATTGTGTGCAGGTTTCAATGCATTTTTATTTCCTTCTAGTTTTCATCCAATAGAAAATTCATGGCCAACTATGGAAATATATCACTCAATTTCGGACTGAAAGTCCATTTAAAAGTACAAATTCCAATATAGCGTCCATATGAAAAAACAAAGTTTATGATGGAAGTCGAAAAAAAATGTCGAATTGAAAATTTGACTACGTCGTCTTATAGGAGAGAATAAGTAACAATTACAAAATGCAGTGAATTCTGTAATCTCATCTCAAATAAAGTCAGGAAAAAATAAAAGTGATTTTGGGATAAATGCGGATATATGCGAAACAACGACTAGGAAATTCTGCTTTTTTGAATTAACTAAGCTTTGACAATGTCAATGTATGACGTATTATCCATTTTCGGAATCAGAACTAAAATTAATTTGCACAAAAATTCATTATGGCGTGGATAAGAAAAAATAAAGTTGATGCTGAAGGACAAGAGACGAAACATCATATTGAAATTCTAATTATGTCATCTCGTAGAAGAGAGAAAGTGGCAACGTTAATATGCAAGTTATTTTGAAGTCCCGTTGCAAATAAAGTCGGGAGTCATTCTTTTTTCTACCTCTCTCCGAAAGTACCATTTTGGCGACTTCGTATCTCTTTCAGTTCCCGAGATCCCAATAGTCGAATTTGAAACAGCCTGTATATAAAATATAATATTATCCATTATTAGCATAATGCTCGTATATATGTAGATAATCCCCCAATCTTGTCTGGTCATTAAATCCACATGTATTAGCAGAATCTTGTTCACTGTAAATCTTTAAGCATTTCAACCACAACGGTGATCTTGAGTAGAACGACATTGTACTGTACTGCTCCGACAAGATCATGATGTCATTTCAATTCGCTGTAGTATTTCATCCAAAAATGCCATAAGATATATACTCGCAAGGTGAGCTGGCAGTTTAATAAACTTCCTATTATCTTTTATACTGAATTGCGTTTGCTTTGAGAAATCATGTTATTTCTGTCTCCAGAGGTCCAAAAAAGTCCATATTTTCATCAAAGCTTGTATTTTCATCACTTCAATCGTAAGTATCCTGTCAAATTCCTATTAATATTCTAATTGTTCAGAAGGCAAGAATAGATGTACCCATGTCGACGCTTGTTTCGTTACTATAAGAAAATTTGGTATCTATTTTCTTTATGATGTTAAAGCAAGTCTATTATGAGACGACTTGAGTGGAAGTGGCTGAATAGCTCGTCAATAAAGGCCATTTTTCTTAAAAAAAACGGTAACAATAACAAAATTTGGCAATTTTATAAAAAACTTTTTTTTCTATTTGAGATTATCGTTATGCATTTTCCGAGAAAAAGTAAATCTTGGAATCGATATTTTTCGCGCTTCTTTGAATGAAATATTAAACGTTACAGCAATACCGTAAAAAAGGTTACTACAGTTTTTAGTATACCTCAGCTACAACTACAATCTCCTCTACTAAACCTGTATCAATTGTAAAACCCCGTCTAAGTTGCCGGCGGCGTCTGAGTGGTAAACGCAACATTTCTTGAGAGGTTTCCGTTTTGCGACGCTCAAACCGAGCTGTACGCAAGGAGAAGTCCTACAATGTACAGATTTAATGTCGGGATTTGTCCAATCAGCCGTGGAAAATGAAACATTTTCTTCAAAGGGTTTGCAGAGCGAGAGAAACAACTTGATTTATGTGAATTCAAGTACTTACTTCTTCCCTCAGAACAAATAGTACAGGATCCATATTAAGTCCGACCATCACCGATTTGACAATAAAGATCAATATGGTAAAAAAGGTGCTTCTTTAACTACATAACTTAGTTATAGAATTTAAATACAATGATATGAAATGTTAGCAGTCTATTTTCCTGTTTTATTTTGTGGTATTAATTGCACTCTGCTCTAAAATTAATTGGATTTTCATATATTCCAAATCCGGAAAAATCCAACGTCAACTGTCAACTATTCATACAACATTACAAAATAAAATCATAGAAATAGGAGCGGAATTTCTATGGCATCTGTCGGCAGCAAAAGAAACAAAAATGACACGAATTACACAATAGGGTTGGCAGTGCCCTAAAAGCCCAACAGAAAATATAAAGGCTCTGCATGAAATTTTTTACGCTTTTAGTGATTTGCACTTGAAACAGGAAATAATGACTATGAACGGTTTTCAAACATTATAATTATTCTCCAAAGATACTCCTCTTACGCCTAAACTTCATCAACTAGCCAGGCAGCAGCGGTGGCCGCAGTAGTAGACTCTTCGGTCTCCTGATCAGTCGCCGTGCGCTGTACGGGTTCGAGTCCCGTCCCAGGAGAAATTTTTCTCTTGGCTATGGATGTTGTGATTGTCCGTAGGTGGTAGATGGTCTCTGACTGTCGAACGCGGAGGTACCACCAGGCGGTTCTCGTAGGCGGAGCCAGAATGTGTGCATGTTGCATGCACACGTGTTCCCTCGCCAGAGTCCGTGTGACGTCCCCCCTTTCCCATGTATCCCCCTATAGCCCCACGGTACCCAATGGGTGCTTAGGCCTTAGGCCTTCGTGGTAGTTGGAGTATACAAAAAAAAACTACTTGAGAAAAACGAGTTTGGGCAGATTGTACCTGCCATGCAATTCTGTCATCAGTTAGGTTATGTTCGGTTTATTAAAAAAATGTGCGTTACGAAGGAGGACACCGGTGAGAGAGTGAGGCCGACCCTGATCCGTAGAGATATAAATGAGTGACGCTGGCTGATCTGGTGACCCAGTGGATCAGACTCAACAGTCACCATCGTGCGGTCGCATGGAGTACTCGAGACGTCTTAATCTGTAGCGTGATCTCATCTTTAAATTCAACGTGTGTGTGACTTACAATGTCTAAGAGATGCGAAATTCTGACAGAATTGGAAGCTTCTTAATGATCGAGCATCTCTCATTTGATGCCAAAACAATCTTGTTTTGAGCAGGAATCTCTGAATCATCAAAATGCGAACGAACATTTCACGTTCCTTTGTGGCAAATGACTCCCGCAGAGGTATTATGTAACAAACCTAAAGAAACATCAAAAAAAACCGATAAAATGTCAGCTTGCAGACTAGGTAGTTTTTAGTGTGCAGGTAGTTCATTCGACGTTTGCTCCGTATGATCGCTGTGAGCGTCCATCTGTGAACGAATGACTCGACGACACGACATGCTCAAGCATGCATCGTTGGTCGTAGAAAGCCAAGTAGCTATTACTTCCGAGAAGATGTGAAAGAAAAAAGTTAGTTGAGTTGCAAGATCGCATCTGGATGATTATGTGTATGTGATTATATGTTGTCATTTCTGGAGTCAGGTTATGTTCTAAGTTATAAATTACGATTTTCCCGTTTTTTGAGTTTTCTAAAACCTTGAGGAGAATTACAAGAAATATCACTACTGTGCCTGCGTTGTGTGTAGTTAGTGTTAGCGTGTATATGACTTGTGATTCGACAGAGATTCTCGAAATTCAGCAAATTTGCATATGTAATTTCCAAAATGAATAAGAAAAAGTGGATCCGCAACTAATTTCGAGTTTTTCATAATCTCAAGTAAGTGTATTTGCGACAAAAAACTGCTGTTTTCTTCCAGCTATAGTATACAACTTACAGCTTAGACCTCCGATAATGAAATCTCTGAAGCAGATGTTACATCACATCAGATCCAAACGTTGTTGGCTGAAGCATCATGACGTCGAGGCAACACGAGTTCATAACCGGTGTACAACAGCTAGTGCTAAGTTGACATCGTATAGGAAAACCTACGTTATGTCACCAAAAAAACTTATCAAATATTCAAAAATAAAACGACAAAATGTCATTAGCCAAGATAAGTAAAATGTTTCTTCAATATTTCGATGACTAGCACACCCTGTAACTCAGAAAACCATTGATACTATAACCTGCTGGCCACAAAGACTTTTGATCGAAATGGTATAGACGATATCATATTGAAATATCTACCATTTTGAGCAGAATTTATTTTCGATGAGAATTACCATCAAAAAATTTTTAAAAAATGTGTCTGAAAATCGGCAGACATTCAGTATGTGGGTCAAATTCATATTATCAACACAAATGATGCCTGTCGCAAGCCCATATATTTTTCGAAATTATTCAGGATCACTGGGAGCCATCTTCCATAAGGAATGTGCCGTGTAGTTTTATTTTTTATATTTTCTATTATATATTATTTTTTTCCTTTAACATTTTTCTGGTAAAATTAAAGCAACAAAGTTAGAAGTTTGAGTACCGCCCTGTCCCAATAATAATATTATGTGCTCGTGTTTGGCAACAACGGATATAATCCGCCTTATCGGTTCATCGCATCGGAAACAAAAAAGCGAAAGAATTTGAAACGCTTATCACGATGTTTTTACTACAATTTTATTCAGTTGTATTCAGTCATTGTGTCAGTCGGTAACCCGTGAGTGAATAGTGGTGTTTGTTTCGTGGCTCAAACGAAATAAAAAATGGCACATGTTTACGAAAATGCTGAACTTGTGGACATAATTCTTATTTACGGGGGGGGAGTCTTTACAAAATGCTGCCGCGACATCACGGATTTATGCGGATCGGTTTCCCAATCGAGTGCAACCAACCCCTCGTGCCTTTGTTAATGTAGTACAAAGGGCTCGTGAATCAGGTGACTTAAGACCTCACAGGGGAGAGCATGCCGGTGCTCCAAGACCGCACGATCAAATACAGGTCCGCACTGAAATACTTGTCGGGAGGATACTTCATAAAACAAGGTAACATTTTTTTTTTTATTTTTTTTTTATTTTTACACACATATTTTGGTTTATCTTCCTTCTACAATCATTATCTGAAAATTAATAACTCAACTTCAAAGTATAGTATATACAGGGTGACTTCGAAGTTGAGTCATTTATTTTAACAGTGAGTAGATCTGATCAAAAGAAATGTCTTTTTCCTTTACCATTTTTCTGGTAAAATTAAAGTAACAAAGTTATAGCCCTTTGGAAGTTTGAGTACCGCCCTGTCTCAATAATATCATGTGCTGGTGTTTGGCAACAACGGATATAATCCGCCTTATCGGTTCATCGCATCGGAAACAAAAAAGCGAAAGAATTTGGAACGATGTTTATTTTATTAAGTTCAGTTATACATACAGTCAGTGTCAGTCGCGTGTGAATAGTGTCTGTTGCGTGGCTCAAACGAAATAAAAAATGGCACATGTTTATGCGGATCGGTTTCCCAATCGAGTGCAAGCAACCCCTCGTGCGTTAATGTAGTACAACGGGCTCGTGAATCAGGTGACTTCAGACCTCACAGGGGACCTCATGATCAAATACAGGTCCGCACTGAAATACTTGTCGGGAGAATACTTTATAAAACAAGGTAAACATTTTTTTTTATTTTTTTTTTATTTTTACACACATATTTTGGTTTATCTTCCTTCTACAATCATTATCTGAAAATTAATGACTCAACTTCAATTTCCCCCTGTATATCGTGTGAAAATTTCATAAAAAGTCGTGCTATAAGTCCCAAGCTATAAAGGGGTTAAGGATTAGCGAACAGACAGACGGACCGATAAACAGCCGACGGAAGTGAGTGACATGATTTTTCGTAATGTACAAGTTAATTTAAATGTCATTTTTAATTTCTTCGCATTACAATACTGCATCGCCAATTGACGTAGTACATAAGACAGTGTACACGCAAATGCATAGACAAGAAATCTAGTTAAGCAAATCTCTGAAATGGAGGAATAATTTTATTGGTTATCCAAATAATCTCTTTACCAAAATCTTGTGCTTCCTACCCCCTTGACATACATCTGAACATATTCGCCTAGACGACAAACAACTTCAACGAACTCTGATACTTCTCGGAGTATGTCATCCGATATATTGAGTTCCGAGTAACTCAGAATCAATTTGTCTAGAGAGCATCCAGTCGACACGACGAGTGTAAATTTCACTCTGCATATACCCTATCTTTCTTATATTTACATACACCTACATACGTATCCTACATACCTGTCCAATATGGAGAAAATAAAATAGAAATGTGAGCAAAAGGATACCTGTAGGAATTGCGTCTTTGAGCATGGCTGCACATCAGCGGAAAGGCTCGATTTTATTGAGTATGTGGGTTGGACAATGCATTCAAGGTGTCGAGTTGCTGTATATTAGGTACCTAGGGATGATTAGGCAGAGTAAGCTTGGTATAGTTCGCAGTATATTTTTTTTAATCGCTCAGACATTATTAGGCATGCACGGTAGTATTTTACATGAACATAGCCAACGTAATACTAGTATATTCGTACGTCTGAAACATTTTCCGAAGTGAAATGCGATACCGTAGCGTCATATATGAGAATTTATCACATCAATGTTACTCCTCTCCGCACCAATTAGAAATCTACTTTGAAAATGTAACTGCCCCATAGATGACGCTGCAGACGAGTATACAGGGTGTTACTTAATAATAGGCCGTAATTACAAAGGCGCATTTTTTACCCAAATTCAAGCAAACTAGTTTATATAAGCATCTGTACTGAATAGTTTGGATTTCAAGGTACAGGGTGTCAGAGTTTCAAAAAAATTTGGTCTTTTATTGATACGTCAAATATCTATCTTCTGATTATGCTGAATTTTGGCAGTATTGTTCATTGCAATGAGACAATATTTACCCCTAACTAAAATATGATTATAAATTCCGTACATACTTTTTTACGTCTTGATATCTCTGAGTTTACTTCGTTTGCGAGGAAAATTATCAAAATAACTTCAAATGAACTTTGATCGTACCCAAGAAATGTTGTTCTAATTTGATGAATATACCTTTGATTTTCGGTTACAGTTTGCTATCAGTTTTTCGCAATCAAAGACCATATTTTTTTAATCTTTGACGCCCTGTATCGCCCTGTAGGATGGACCTCTTACTCAGCAAGAGCCCCTGGACCCATTGGCTTTGAATCTCTAGGATTAAATTAATGCCAGGTGAATATAAGGTTTTGGTTTTGGTGCCGCAAACTGGACTTCTGTCACTTACCTAAATCTACACTAATCTTTTCAAATCCTTTTGGACTTTTAAAGGATAAAGGAAAAAACTAATGGAGAGAGCTAGAAAGGAAGTGTATATTTGCGATTTTTGTCGCCAACAAATGAAAAAGTATGTACCTACCTGTTTCAAACATACTTCGTATCCTTGTTTAAATCTAAAATGGTATGATTGACAATTTTACTAGTGGCCCGTTTTGACGCCGATTTTTCAAACTGGAACTATGTGTGATCTTATACCGCGTTGACATCTTATAGGAAAACAATGTCACAAAAACCTATATAATGCCAGAAAAAATCCGACAATGTCACTTTTCAATATACGTAATACCCCTGTGATGAATTGTTAATCGTTCGAGCGCATGATTATATTATGAATCAAACAGGTTCTATATGTGACTGTTTTGAGTTTTCAGCGAAAAAGCTACGGGGTCCCCTACTTCTACAGTTCTGCTCGGATTCCAATACAATTTTGACACAAAGGTCTTACTGTGACAAAACACCTAAAATGCTTCCACCAATCCAATGATGGTGCAGGAATAAGTAGAAAGCGAAAATTTGAGAACCTAATACTTTGAATGTTTTCGGAGTTGCTGATAATTTGTTCATGTAAGAAAGTTCATGGGCTCAACACCTAAGACATGCGAAAATTTGTTATTTGCCGCTGTTCAACCTTCTAGTTTTTTCAGGTCATAGTAGAAATATAGTGTTGTTCATCATAGTGTTAGGAATTTTTTGCAAAATTCGATTCTCTTAACAGTAGTTTATGGGGAAAAATATAAATACGAGCCCCTTCCCACTTCAGATGGCCCACTTCAAGATTTGTACCAAAATATGCCCTTAAAACTAAACATGACGAAACTATTTACTTCTAAAACAATTTATTTTCCCAAAAACATTTTAGATACACTCTAGTCGTAAAAAATACATATTTGAAATCACTTAGACCTATAACTAATAGAAAATTTGAATAAATAAACAATGTGCGAATAAATGCGCGAAGTTAGCAAAGCAACAATTGAAAGATTACCATTGGGTAACATCACCTTTATTTTTTCTTACGGGTGAAATTCTTTGGGCATAGTGTTAACCAAGTTTTGGCAAAAATTTGGTGTAAAACAATCCCATATTTCCTGAAGCTTTTGTCTCAGTTCGGTGATTGTACGAGCAGGATGTTGTCGTAGAACCTTTTTCATCTCGTGCCCCAAGTTTCAGGTGACAGATCTGGACTGCTAGAAACCCATTTCAATAGTGGTACATTATTTTCTTCCATCCATTTTATAGCCTTTTTTGAGGTATGGCACGCTGCACCATCTTGCTGAAACACAAAATCTTGGCCGGATGTCAAACATTCTTCCATCACTGGTAAAAGCGATTCTTCTAAAATTGCCAAATATTTGTTTGTATCCACATTTCCATCAATAAAATGAAGTTTTCCTACTCCTTTTGATGCCATACTGCCCCAGACTATAATGGATGCTGGAAATTTCACTTTTCTCTCCAGACAGTCAACATGGAATGCTTCATTTTTTTGCGAATAACTCTACTGCGACTGTCACCAACACAAACTTCGAATCGGGCCTCATCACTCCATTGTATTGCACATAATTGTTGAGGTGTCCATTGTCTATGTTCTTTAGCCCATCAAAGCCGATTTTTCTTTTGCAGTGGAGTTAATAGTGGCTTTTCTTTGGCCTATAAACAAGTTGTGCACCGCGTTTCCGCCTATGATTGTTTCGTCCGAAATAATGAGTCAGTCCTCGTCGTACAGCGTGAGTTTCGTCGCCACTTCAACGTTCATCGGAATAGAGCTATTCCCTCTCGAAACACCATCCTTCGTTGGGTTGAATTACTTCGCAGGCGTGGTAAACTGATCAACAGAAGACCAAGAGGAGCGCCGCGAACAGTTCGAACTCCTGAAAATCTTGAACGCGTTCGACAGGTCTTTCTTCGCAGTCCGACTTGATCTACCCGGAAACATGCTGCTGCACTTCGCCTTAGTGATCGTTCGGTAAGGCGAATTTTGCATATGGATCTCCGCTTTCACCCCTACAAATTGGCCATTGTGCAACAGTTACAGCCCGCACAACGAATGAACTTCGCACGTGAGATGGAAGCACTGATCGATCAAAATCAGAACCTCATTTTGTTTATGAGTGACGAAGCCCACTTTCACCTAAACAGCATGGTTAACCAGCAGAATTGTCGTTATTGGGCTAATGAAAATCCGCAACAGTTACACGAAAGATCGCTGCACAGCCCAAAAGTAACGGTTTGGTGCGCTGTACCGCAAACTTGCATCATTGGCCCTTACTTCTTCGAAGACCGTAATGGGTGTGACGTTACCGTCAACTCGGAGCGCTACGTCGACACGATCACCAACTTCTTTCTCCCTGAATTACGACGGCGACGTATTCCAATCCGACGTGTGTAGTTCCAGCAGGATGGAGCGACCGCCCACACAGCCCGAGCATCCGTTATTCGCCCTCTCTTCCTGGTCGCCTTATTTCCAGGTTTGGCGATGTTCATTGGCCTCCTCGGTCCCCAGATTTATCCGTATGCGATTTTTTCTCATGGGGATACCTCAAGGCTAGAGTATACGCGAACAAACCCCGAACTCTGGACGAATTGAAGGGCGAAATTCGCGTGGAAGTCGCCCAAGTTGAGAGCGATGTTGTAGAGAGTCTACGCGTACTTCCAAGAACGCCTCCAGCACTGCATCAACGATTTCGGCCACCACATGCCTGATGTGATTTTCTACACTTGACTGTCTCAAATGCTATTTCCTTGTGAACCTGATTCCATCAATAAATTTGTTTTCGAGTAAAAATTAACTAATTTATGATTTTTTTAAAACCGTCCATCCTCTCTACCGCACCCTGTATTATCAAAATATTCATTGTTATTATTTTAAACCTATAACACCCTGCTACATTTTTATTATTTGTGTTTGATAAGAAAAAAACTAAGATTTCAATAGTTAGGCCAACTGAAGTGGGAAGGGGCTCGTGTTGATATTGATGTGTGGAGACTACTGAGACGGCCTACTTGGTTCCCCTGTTCCTCTATTCAGTGATCACAAAATTCTCTAAAAATGTTGAAATTTCGTCGTTTCGCAACATTTGTATGCCTATAAACAGATAAACTGTTTGCGTTTGTGCTGATTATTGACAGTTCAGGTCGAATAACGATAAGATTACATGGTGAGCACATGTCAACAAAAGAGCGCGTGACCTTGCCGATCTCTTATCCGGCGGCGCAGCGTCTGAAAATTGTACTGGGTAGTTTGCCCGAGTGTAGCTTCTGGTTATACAACTTTGGTAGCCCGAGATACACTGCTGAATATTTGATCTGATGTTTATATAACGTCGCATCAATGGATCTAAAAGCGTTCAAATAAAAATCTTTATAGCTCTGAAAGGCTGGCCACTTAAAAGAAATTAAATTTATCTGATGCGTGTATGTGTTTACACTTGTCTTATTTTAGTTACGTATTGTTTCGACCGAATTCTTTTATAAATAGGTTTTTGTAAAGACAGGGAATGTGGCCCGAAATAGACGTGACGTTGAGTGATAGGCGATAATCTATACAATCTAGTCTATAAAACAAAGCAAACTTTTCCACTCAGATCATGGAAAATACAGTTGTGGGACTTTCCATAGTCTCTAGTCTCTAGAAAGAAGTGCCAAAATCCGGAATTCTGGAAGGATCTTATTTCACTTTATTAGCTTTTCACTCAATCCTTTGCTTACTTGAAGGAATAGCGAAAACTTGTTTATCTAATGGTATTTGTCAAAATGCATGGCATATAGAAAATTCGGCGAAATTAACCAAAACCACTTATTTCATAGGCATTTTGCCGGGTCCCCAATGAAACATCTAATTTAACCAATTTCAATAGAACGATTGATATTCTGCCGATACCGCGTATATATATATATATATATATATATAAAGGCATACTTTCAAATATCTAGAGGAGAAAATGAAAATTGCAACATTGTCGATTAACTTTTCCCACTATCAAAACACATAACTGTAGACAAACTAGTCACAAATGGCACCGAAAAACTGACAAGAAATGGAATTTATAAAAATTTTAGTACTATAGGGTTTTTCATGTCACTGATTTCTAATCTGAGGTTAGTTGGTTAGTTTGTCTCTATAAGGGCACTTAAAGATCACTTCAAAGTCAAATCAATTACATTTTGAAAAAAAAGCCGAGAAGGTGATCCATAATGCAGGTCATTAAGATTTTCTGTCCACTCCGAATCTGACGTCAATTAGTCACAATAAGGGCATCTAAAGATCACGTCACGGTCACTTCAACAACAGATTCAAAATAAGTCCAGCGTATCAGTCCAGTCGCTTGTCTGGCTTTCGCGGTCGTGGATTTCAAATCAGAGATCAGTTTGTCTCTAGAAAGGCACTCGAAGGCCACTCAAGGGACAAGTAAAAAAGTTGAATAACCGTTCTCGACCACCAGCCATAATATTGCGGTATGTCTGCGAAAGGTTGGGAAACCTCGAAACTGGAGATACTACAGTCCAAAATATGTGAATTGACCTAAATATACCTTAGTCCAAAAGTTGACAGTTTGCGAGATACAGGGTTGTCAAAGTTACAATTTTATTTTTTATTTTTCCCTATTGCTTGAGAAGTGTATAAGCTTTTGGCATAAAATTCGGTATAGGGAGGTTTTTTAGTATGAGAAACAAGAATCCGTTATTTTTTATGGCCAAACTTCTAGAGGGCGCCACTTACAGCACTATTAAAAAGGGTTTACTTGTCAGAAGTATCTAAAGCTAATGGTTTTCGAAATATTTGTTTTTAAAACGTTCCAATGCATTATTGGTACCATGATGGTTGACTCCTTCAAACATGCTTTCAAGTGCCTGGATGCATGAATCCATTCTTAGGAAGATCACTCGCCTCTTTATCCTTCCAAAATAGATATGGAGTTTTGTATGCAATATCACGATGGCTTATATCTGCAAAAGATGCATAGATAAAATTTTACACCTTGGTGTGGGCTACAATTTTATAATGATATTTTTAAGAGTTATAGTCTGAAATGTTTAGGTTAAGGTTCCCAATAATATAAAAAAAAATACCAGATAGGGCAGGGCATGTTTAAGCTTAATTTCAGAGCATTTACACATTATACATACTTGTAGCCTGACACCATACAATCCAAAGTCTAACAATGATTTGTGAACAGCCATCTCCGACATCAACAATGCAGTTGCACTTCGGATACAATGTTTCTTATCCAACATCTCATAAAGTCTGTGAGAACGAACCACATCTGAAAAAAATGCGATAAGTATATACAGGGTGTTCCATAATTATTGCGACAAAATGATAGGGGTTGTAGAGGGCATCAAAATGAACAATTTTTCCTTATAAACCCCTGTTCGGAAACATGCCGTTTGGGCTGCAGCAAAAAAAAAGATCAGTTTCTTGAAACAGCTTACCTACAGTAATTGCTCAAAGTGTCCTCCACCTTGCTCAATACACACCTGTGCACGATTGTTCAATGATCGGCGAACTCTGTGGCATACCCCCGGTATGTCCTGAACATGTGCAGACGCGGCCATCACTCTTCCCAGTAGCTCTTGTTGGTTGGGAACAGGAGTTTCGTACACTAAAGCGTTCAGATAGCTCCAGATAAAATAATCCAGTGGAGTCAGGTCAAGTGACCGCGCAGACCAAGGCACAGGGCCACCTCGGCCTATCCACCTATTTGGAAATTTGTCGTCCAAATACTGCCGCACTTGTAAAGAAAAGTGGGCTGGACCGCCATGGTGTTGAAACCACATGTTGGCTCTTATATTCAGTGGCACATTTTCTAATAGTTCCGGTAGCACATGTTGTAAGGATCGACCATAAGCATGCCCATCCAAACGTGGTGGAAGCAGATATGGCCCGATGATATCCTCGTCCACAATGCCGCACCAGATGTTAATTGAACACTGATGTTGGTCTCTATGGATGGCTATGGCATGAGGGTTTTCTTCATCCCAAATGTGACTGTTACGGCTATTAAAATAACCGTCCTTTGTAAAACAGGACTCGTCAGTGAACAAAACGTAGCGACCAAAGTTTGGTTGCCTCAACTCCTGCTGCAGCCACCAACGACAAAAACGTCGACGCGGCAGATAGTCTGCTGGACCCATGGCTTGGACTTTTAAAAGGTGGTACGGGTGTACGATAACAAAAATGTAAACACAGCAGGCTTTTTCTACAAACCGGCGAGACCATGAAATGTGCTAGACGAACATTTTGCAGCTGGTGAATTTTTTGTTTCTCCTATGAGCTCTTAAGGTAAAATTAACTGTAGTGCTCAAACGGCATATTTACGAACAGGGGTTTATAAGTCAAAATTGCATATTTTTATGCCCTCTACAATCCCTATCATTTTGTCGCAATAATTATGGAACACCCTGTATAAATATGAATATGCAATGTTTAAAAATTTTGTAACTTACCAGCTTCATCAAGGAACAGCTTTGTTGTAAGCTGTTAGGCAAATATATATAAATACACATCCATTTGCATTAAATTGTTGATTTTAGATCATTAATACCAGATATGGGACTTGAAGATACCACAGCCTGACGAATTTGATCAATGTAGGAAATTATTATTGAATGATCAACATTATTTGCAAGAAAATATCCTTCGGCATTTGATTCATCTGTCAAAAATTTCGTCAAAAAAGAAACATAGCCTAACATCACAATTGACTTCTGATTGACAGCAGACTAGAAATGTAAAGCAGGACATACGAAGAAGACGTAATATTATCGAAATCAAGGAGGCCATAAACGCGCCCTACAATTGTAGGGACGACTGACGATACGGGCCTTAGTTTTGTTGCCATCCTCATTTGTTATTGTTAAAAACCATAGCAACGCTACTCAGATATTATCCAAAGCAACTTGATTATTATGTTATAGAAATGTTTTATCATCATGGTACAAATTAATAATGCATTGGGACCTTTAAAAGCAAATATCTCGAAAACTAATACTTTTAGACACTTCTAACAAGTAAACCTTTTTTGTTGTACAAATACGAGAGAATAAGATTTTTTGGTCAGTTGTTGTATACAGGGTAGCACAAAAAAGTTATGATAAGTTATTTACCGAAATAGTGCATACTATAAGACCTCCCTATACCGAGTGTTGGGCCAAAATCTGAAATACTTGAGAAAAAATAGAAAATAAAATCGTAACCTTGACACCCTGTATCTCGCAAACTATCAACTTTTGGACTAAGGTATGGTTAGGTCAATTAACATATTTTGGTCCGTAATATCTCCAGTTTCGAGATTTTCCAACCTTCCGCAGACACCCTGTATAAAATCGTATTTCTAAATAGTTTGCAGATGCTAGCAAAAACTGACACTACATTTTATCTGGCAGTGCTTCAAGGTTTACAAACATCATTTATTCCAATTGAAGCAATGGACGGAACCTTATTAAAACATCTGTGAATGATACTAATATAAAGACGTGAAGCAAAATACAGTAACCTATTCAATTCAACAGTCTACATGAAAACAACAATAATGACAGATTTCTATTACATCAAATGAAAAATCGTACTTCCTTTATTATGATCCATATTCAGATGTTCAAATGTTTTCAACACACAACCCAACTGATGATTCAGAAGCTGTCTAATTTTGCCGTTGAAAGGTAGTGTCGAAAGATGAACAACGACCATCAAGTTTAATAGTCAGTCACGGTGGTGTAAGCAATTCCATAGCTAACTTACTATAGTAGCTTTCAATCATTTTGTTGACCATTTGCTTAACTTTTCGAAACGAAAATTATCAACTTTAGAGAAAGCTCTATTCGGGTCGAGTGAAAAATCGAAAAGAATAATCGCAGTTAAAAGGGTAGGAACTGGCTAAGTCTTACCACTCTTTGCGCAGGTTACCTGTTGGTCCACATTTATGGGTCCCTAAAGGAGAAATCGAGAAATTTTATGGAAATATTTTCTACACCGGCGTTCACCGTTTTCACATCTTAACCTTTTGTAGCCAGTTTTGTTTCTCTATTAGAAATAGTTATATGTGTATGTTAATATGAGTGAATATAAAATGAACCGTTAGACAATATGTAACCATCAGTATAACACAGCCGGTCATCATGATGAATGGCAACGCTTGATGGTGCCGGCCTAATAAAGAGATGCGTCCTATAGTTTGATCCTCTATACACCGATTTGCTAAATCGGATGGCATTCAAACCGGTAACACCATTGATTCAGGTAACCTCACTAGGTAACACAAAGCCAGCCCAGACATTTACACATCCTGTGATGCCTCAACTGTGTGATATCCATTGTAACATATACTATATGTATAGTTGTTATTGTAGAGTTATGCTCTTATCAGAAAACTGGCGAAAATCGAAAGTCATTATTTTTCACCAAAACTGTTTAGAAGGGATACCAAAAGAAATGTCAAACTTGAATGGTGAGACTCTAGAAAAGTGACTCAACTTGGGCGTAACATGCGATGAATGTCTAAATTTTATACCACATGTAAATATCTGTAAGAGTTGTTTTTCCATTTTACGTCAATTATATCTTAAAAAGCAATTTCTTGATTATACAACTAAAAATATTTTGTGTGAATCTTTAGTAATGTCCAAAATTGGTTATTGTGACTTAGATCTTCCATTTGTCGACCCAATATCTCTCGCATGTGTCCAGAAAATCCAAAATTCATGTTGTATGTTGATCAACGATTTGAAAAAATATGATCATATCAGACATGGAGTGGTTCAGAGTAAAATAACTGAAAGCGACTCTTAGGCCCGTATCGTCAGTCGTCCCTACAATTGCAGGGCGCGTTTATGGCCTCCTTGATTGTCATAGTTTTCTACTTCTCCGTGTCAGCGCTCTATTTTGAGGTTATGTCACAAACTTCTATTTGCATCAAATTGTGCTTGCTTTTGAGTTTTATCGTGTTTTTTCGGCCTGAAAGGAGGATGACAATCAAGTAGGCCATAAACGCGCCCTACAATTGTATGCCTCCTTGATTGTCATACTCCTTTCTCTCCTTCAAAAATTTCTAGATTACACTTATCCCGTGTCAGCGTCAGCGCTCTCCTATTGTGAAGATATGTTTTCTTTTTAAATTTTAGGAAATTTCAGGCTGATAAAACATAATATAACTCAAAAGCAAGCACAATTTGATGCAAATAAATGTTTGTGACATAACCTCAAGATAGAGCGCTGACACGGAGAAGTAGAAAACTATGACTTTCAAGGAGGCCATAAAGGCGCCCTACAATTGTAGGGACGACTGATGATACGGGCCTTAGTTACTTATACCAACAGACTTTTGCTCTCATCCATTCCGCCGTTTTTCAATATTCATTCTGGGTACATTCGATTCACGGAAAAAACTCACAATACCTCTTTACTGGACATCATTCTTTCGTAAGTGATTCACCTACAACGCAGTTATTTTTGACAATGTTCTACCTCCAGCCACAAAATTACTATCATATGAAAAATTTAAAAGGCAAAAATAAAGATTCCTATTATTATTGCACTATATTTATATTACTCCGAGATAAAAATGAATTATGATAGCATGGTTAGCTTCACACGAGTAAATAGCTAAAAACGCTCATTATTTAATGCAATTCAGCAAAAAAATCTTTGTTGCGCTAGATACAAAATCCTGCTTCGCAAGTTAAAATTGAACGTGCCGGTAATTATACCTGCTGTTCCAACAAGTTGCGCTATCATTTTATTGTTGATAACAAACCGAAATCATAAGCAACCCGTAATTATCGTGGAAACATCATTTAGCCATCAAGAGCCAAGTAAATTGACTATGAATCGGTGGTCATCTCAAAAGACGAATAGGACGCAGTGAACCTAAGTTAGTCCTGGCCTTCTATTCCTGAAAACAATGCAGCAGAAACACTGAGAGAATAATTTATTAATTAATAATTTATTTGTCAACAATACAGATTTTATATAATTTGTTGCCGGTACAGGAGCAACGATGACAAATTAAAGCACCGCCACTAAAAAGAAACCTTGCGTGTGGCAATAATCCCATTTCTTGTAACATTTGCCATCATGATCATAATTTAGCGTTGGAAGCTTCTGATTATTTATCGGTCACTCAAGCACTGATATTGTCTGTGGGGTCACTGGCGAAGCAACTTATGATTGAGTCATGAGATGGCACTGGTTATTTGTTTGTTTAAATTAATGTTAAAAAATGCATTGATGCTACGCGTAAAGTATAAAAAGTGAAAATTAAAAGAAAGGAAATATTAAAACAAAAAATAGTACATTCACAAATCATTGAGACGCACACCTTAAAAAAGTATTAAAACTTGACACTAATAAAAGCATGAGTCTTCACGACATGTAAATGATCAAAAAATAAATCTGAAGAGTCACCATGTCTGTCCTAAGTATAATATAGGAGTGAAATATAATAAAAACAAAATGAATATAAAAAGAACACTATAAATATACGATAATCATCACATTGACAACAGGCTGGTGACTATATCTGGGATTTACATAGAGGCATGTACAACGTTGTAGACATCCTTTTTTTTCTAGGGATGATTTTTATCCACAATGAATTTCTTTTTCTAAATAGACCAATAATTTGTATTGTTTTATATGCGTCAAGCATTTTATTGTACAGCTTGTGGCACAGATAAACTCAAGAGCGTTCTAATAGTGATCCGGATTAAGTACTACTTGATGCAGAGTCACTGTCTGGCGGGTGACATATTTTTTACTAATTTTTCCATGGTAAGATTTATCTTAAAGTAATACACCATGGAATTATAGATAAAAATATGTTTCCATCATTCGGATCTGATGGTATAATTCGTCAGTCGGATTAGTTTTCTTTTTCAAAAAAATAATCTGTAATATATATTTTCAGCAATTTCTAAGTTTTTTTAATATATACCAACTACCACGAAGGCCTAAGGCCTAAACACCCATTGGGTACCGTGGGGCTAACTTTCTCAAACATGTGAATGCCTCTCCGCCCCTATCAATTACTCGGTAGCAAAGATGCCAAGTGCCTACTATAGGACTCTAATATACTAAGTGACATATAAATCCGAACACCCAGTTTAAATGGTTTTATTTTAATAAAATTTTGTACAAGTACTTAATGAAGCATAATAAGTAAATGATAAAAATTTCAAAATGATTGCACTGCTTTAAAGCCCTTTGACCTTTAATAATGTGTGGATGCACCCTGATGTGCTACGCATTCTCCATCGCGCCTAGGCATGCTTCTGATCAGGTGGTCAATGTCCTCCTGTGGTATCTCATTCCAGGCAACCACCAACTCCTCTCGAAGTGCTTCTAGAGTCTAAGGAGGACGTTGCAAATTGAGCAATCTCCTACCCATCATATCCCACACGTGCTCAATTGGGGATAAGTCGGGAGACGTTGGTGGCCATGGTAACAATGTGACATCATTATGTTGAAAGAAGTCTATTGTGGCTCTTGCAACATGTGGTCGGGCATTATCTTGTTGGAAAGTTGGATCTGCCAGAGTGTCAAGATAGGGTAAAAGATGGGGTTCTAGAACTTCGTGGATATAACGCTGCGCGTTCATGTTACCTCTGATGAAGATTAAAGGTGACCTGGAACCATAAGCTATAGCACCCCAAACCATAACTCCAACAGTGTGATGAACATGTTTTTCAAAAAAAACTGTGGATTCCTCCTTTCACCACGTCGCCTTCTAACCCTGGCACGACCATCGTTCATGCCTAAACATAATCGACACTCGTTACTAAAGACAATACTGTTCCATTCCTGATCACAGAGTGACCTTTGTCTGCACCACTCAAGGCGATTACGTCGGTGTCCTCGAGTTAAAGGGAGGACCCAGTGTGGCCGGTATGAAAACAAGCCAAAACTTCTCATTCGTCGGTAAACACTTCACATGCCAATAGGTCTTCCGTGTTCTGCAAACCATTCATTTGCAATGGACCTGGTAGTGGAGAAACGGTCCCTTAAGGCCAATAATCTTAGGCGGCGATCTTCACGGTCTGTTGTTCTACGGCGGCGTCCAGTGCCCCTTGCTCTTTGCGTACGGCCTTCTCGAAGCCATGCCTGACAACACCTAACCACAGTGTCTACACTTCTTTGCACTCTAACTACAATTGCCCGAAAAGAAAGTCCAGCTTCCCGAAGTCCCACTATACGGCCCCTATCAAACTCACTAAGTTGACGAAATCGTACAGGTCTCTGTACTCTAGGCATCGTAACCGATCGTAAAGGATGTCAAGAACCAAAATCCGCCAACGTTGATTCTTTACTGCGACTGAAATATTCATTTTTAGAGCGTTAGTGAATTAAAAAAAAAGCAGTATAAAAACCGGAATGTCCAACTGATAAGGCTGAAAAATTTTTCACTTGTTATTTACAGTAAGATAAATACATTCACCAACTTTTATTAAAATAAAACCATTCAAACTGGGTGTTCGGATTTATATGTCACTTAATATACAACCAAAGTTAGACACGTTTGTAAGGTACTTGAACTTAGGCAAGAGGCATCTGATTTTCTTTGTTACATACTCAATTTATACTTCCCGTCTTAGATGTTCATCAATATAAACTCCGAGAGGTATTTAACGGTGGCTTGACGTTAAATAGTGACAGTGCTATTTGCTGTTTTGAATTCATTTCAGTGTACGGAGGCAAGTGATTCTTATAAGAGGCGAAGAATACAAACGTAGTCTTCGCAGCGGTAACTGTTAATAATTTGCTGTTAAAATATGCTAATACATGTTTAAGGTTGTTTTCAATATTGTTTTACAGTGCATCCCAGTTTGAGGTTTCAGAAATGATACCAGTATCATCTGCGAATCCAGGCACTGTACCCTCCGAATCTATTGAGAATAAATCGTTTATCTACGTAGATGTTAAATATACTAAGTGACATATAAATCCGAACACCCAGTTTAAATGGTTTTATTTTAATAAAATTTTGTATAAGTACTTAATGAAGCATAATAAGTAAATGATAAAAAATTCAAAATGATTGCACTGCTTTAAAGCCCTTTGACCTTTAATAATGTGTGGATGCACCCTGATGTGCTACGCATTCTCCAACGCGCCTAGGCATGCTTCTGATCAGGTGGTCAATGTCCTCCTGTGGTATCTCATTCCAGGCAACCACCAACTCCTCTCGAAGTGCTTCTAGAGTCTGAGGAGGACGTTGCAAATTGAGCAATCTCCTACCCATCATATCCCACACGTGCTCAATTGGGGATAAGTCGGGCGATCTTGGTAGCCATGGTAACAATGTGACATCATTATGTTGAAAGAAGTCTATTGTGAAAGATGGGGTTCTAGAACTTCGTGGATATAACGCTGCGCGTTCATGTTACCTCTGATGAAGATTAAAGGTGACCTGGAACCATAAGCTATAGCACCCCAAACCGTAACTCCAACAGTGTGATGAACATGTCTTTCAACAAAAAACTGTGGATTCCTCCTTTCACCACATCGCCTTCTAACCCTGGCACGACCATCTTGCATGCCTAAACAAAATCGAGACTCGTCACTAAAGACAATACTGTTCCATTCCTGATCCCAGAGTGATCGTTGTCTGCACCACTCAAGGCGATTACGTCGGTGTAAGGGTTAGAAGGCGACGTGGTGAAAGGGGGAATCCACAGTTTTTTTTTGAAAGACATGTTCATCACACTGTTGGAGTTATGGTTTGGGGTGCTATAGCTTATGGTTCCAGGTCACCTTTAATCTTCATCAGAGGTAACATGAACGCGCAGCGTTATATCCACGAAGTTCTAGAACTCCATCTTTTACCCTATCTTGACACCCTGGCAGATCCAACTTTCCAACAAGATAATGCTCGACCACATGTTGCAGGGGTCACAATAGACTTCTTTCAACATAATGATGTCACATTGTTACCATGGCCACCAAGATCTCCCGACTTATCCCCAATTGAGCACGTGTGGGATATGATGGGTAGGAGATTGCTCAATTTGCAACGTCCTCCTCAGACTCTAGAAGCACATAGAGAGGAGTTGGTGGTTGCCTGGAATGAGATACCACAGGAGGACATTGACCACCTGATCAGAAGCATGCCTAGGCGCGTTGGAGAATGCGTAGCACATCAGGGTGCATCCACACATTATTAAAGGTCAAAGGGCTTTAAAGCAGTGCAATTATTTTGAAATTTTTATCATTTACTTATTATGCTTCATTAAGTACTTATACAAAATTTTATTAAAATAAAACCATTTAAACTGGGTGTTCGGATTTATATGTCACTTAGTATAAAATGGGATACCACGGCTGATACTTTGATATTCACTTGCTATTTTATCAAGTTTCACACATTGCTTAGTGTGACTAACATTATCGAAGATGTCTATAAATATGCAAATAGCATGCACTTTTTCATTCACGAGATTATATAGTTTTCTTTTGAGTGTAGGTATTGCATCTTGCGTATATATGCCCTCCTCGAGTTCAAATTGATTTTTGTGCAATACGTCATACTTTGTAGATAATTTTAAGATAATTTTCTTGATGAGTCTTTCTATGATTTAGGCAACGTTTGAAATTAATGATATCAGTCTGTAGTTTTTCACGTCAAGTTTGCTGCCTTCTTTATATATCGGTATTATGGTAGCCGTTTTCCCCTGTATGAAGACATTCATTTATTACATAAGTTAGCGGCTTGCAGATATGATAGCGTACTTTCTTAAGG
This sequence comes from Acanthoscelides obtectus, assembly GCA_963669975.1. NCBI lineage: Eukaryota > Metazoa > Arthropoda > Insecta > Coleoptera > Chrysomelidae > Acanthoscelides > Acanthoscelides obtectus. The sequence continues at coordinate 69,351,099 of CAVLJG010000008.1, forward strand.
GTCTCTGATTTTAGGTTGTCATTTCACGAGATTTGCTATTGTTTAGTTCCAAAATAGTCATTATAGCTCCATTATCATTGGTATTGTCTAACTAAAATGAATTACTGAACTTATGCATTTGTTCGATAGGTCGTGTCTGTGGTATCTTCTCTGCAACATTTTTGCCGATATTTGTGAAATGATAGCAACAGCATTCTGTTGGTTGTTGCATTCCCGTCCTGACTCTTAATTTTAGTGATTTCCGTATTTTTATTTGCTCTGTCACACATTTACAAAGTATTCTACTGATGTTATTGTTTTGTTTCATCTTATCATAAAATTCTTCCTATTTCACTTTCATTAAATTATTTTACAAGCTCCTATAGTTTTCTGTAGGTACTTTTGTCATTTCGTGATTTAGTTAGTTTTTCCTGTGCACTATGTCTGTATGAAGTTTTCTGCAGCTTGGTGTGTGTTGACTGAACTATACGTATATACCGATGTCCACGTTAGCCCTTTTAAAATAGTAAGTAACCTATTTAGATACGTTTATTTTGACCAAAAAATGTTTGCATATATTCTTGCTGATGTTCTTAGGGAAAATTATTTCTAGCATGATCCCATAATACACAAACCGTATAATTTTCCTCTAGTTTGGGAAACATTTTACAAGAAATTAGATCCATTAGTAAAAAATGCCTTATTAGTTGACTCTGTGTTCCACGAGCTCTTTTGCGCGCCGGCTTAATACAATCGAGCGTAAATATTCCATTACAAAGTTATTTTGGTGTACAGAGGTAAGACTGATGGACGACGGCGATACTCGTACTTTTACGTCCCAGAATGAATCTGGGAGCGAGTTCTACCAGTGGTTAGAAATACACTGCCCTTAAAGGTAACCATGCCCACTTTCTCTCAGTTATACCCTCATTTTCAAAAATAGAGGTGCTTAGGAAATTTCATCCCATAGCTTTATTACTCTTCCTCATATCAAGTGCGGGGCGGTTGCCAATATTCAAGGAACACGTAACGTATACAATCTACGTTTATTACCGCACTGCCTTCCTGGGCGGGGGGAAAGTGCTTATCTTTTAATCAAGAAGCAAATGTGAAAACGTAAGGAGTGACGAAATGGACTGATAAAATGCCTAAAATAGACGTCCGTATATCTCCACTGCTACCTTTTTATAGCAACAACATTTCCACCTTGGAGCAAGGGTAAACGTGCAATCATGTGTTCGCGTGCTGAATCCTTTAGTAGGGTATTCTGTTGTCTTTTGTTCTGTTGGATCGTTTACAAGATACTTTGCTGGAAATTGTTCCTTGTATGCTGACACGTATGATGCAAAGAGAAGTATGCTTGTATTTTCTTAGACAAGTTGTTTGTTTTGTAGGTTGGTGATACTCTTACATGGATTCTTTTATCATGCGATCGAATAGAACAATTTGTCGTACAAGTTTCTCAAAAACACAGTGGAGAAGTCAGAACGCGTTTTATTTGGGAAGAATCAGAGTGACATTGGCATTGATTGTATATGCGAACTAGTTTGGTTCTAGCAGGGATACAGTGCTAATAGTGTCAGTAAACGTATATAACCTTTTCAGCACGGTTTTATGGGAGGGAGGTCCACAACGACTAACGTAATTTGTTTTTAGCGATTCGCTTCCGAATCTCTGGATGCTGGAGCTCAAACTGATGCCATTTATCCAGATATTAGTAAAGCATTTGATAGGTTAAACCATAATCTGCTACTAGCAAAACTTGATTGAACGGGCTTTTCAACTGATTGCCTTATGAAATCCTATCTGGTCAACCATGAGCAGTTTGTTGTGGAGTTCAGGGAATCCAAACCTCAAAATCTTACTTCAACATCAGGTGTTCCACAAGGATCCTCGTTAGGACCACTTCTTTATATTATATTTATCAACGGCAGCGCTAATTGCAGACGTCTCTAGAATAATTTGGTGTGATAGTAATTAATAGCCTCTCCAGGAACGCATCCAAGTGTATAATACCAGCATCACGTTATCTAGAGAACAACGCCCGATAGAATATTTATATTTCAAAAGGTTAATCAAACAACACTGTCGAAGGTAAGAGATGACCTTGGAGTCACCTTTAGCTTCAATCCGCAGGTAAATAATCTTCCAAATTCTGTAAATAAAAGTCTGGCTTTCGTGTTGGGCAACTCTCATGATTATGACAACATAACCGCTCTACTTATGTAGCCCTGTATAGGGCACTGATAGCAGCTGCCCCGTAATTTTGATCCGGAAAATTTTTGAGACGAAAAGCGAGATAACCGAGGTATTTTCTATAGAAACTGACCCAGGGGGTCAGGAAATTGTGCTTCCACCACGGCAATCGAGACAGAGTCGAAGGAGCAGACCGTAGAGGAGTTGAGAGTCGAATTGGAGATGGTTCAACAGGTGCAGTCAAAAAAGGACGATGATTAGAAGACCAATGAAATATTGATGATGATCATCGAAGCCCAGCAGCGGACAATTAACGACATAATAGTTAAATTAGACCTCCTACTGAAAACCCAGGTACCTTCCCATCTAAATATCACACATTCTTCCCAAACACTCCAACAAAATCCCAGTAAAGACAAAGCTGTCATTCTTAAGAGACCGTTAAATAATTTCAAGCGATCATTCCACTGACGACGATAGACTCCCTGATGGTTTCATCAAGGTTAAGCCCCGCATAACGCGACGAAACAAGACCGACACGATAGGTTTTCCTCCTCTCCTTCCACCAAAATCGCAGTCTGAAACGTCTCGTTCAACTTCAAGCGACTCGAATAAACAGCTTGTGCCTAATCTATCGGTTACTTCTTCGCCTTCGACATCTCATGTATCAGAAGACACGACTGCACAGCCCCCACGCAAGGTACGTGTTACCCCCATCGTTCTTCTTGCTTCGAGATGGCGAGGCGTAAATCACCAGTTTATTTCTTTGGGCATCAAAATCGAACGCGCGGTTGCCGTCGATGCAGGAATCAGGATAATTCCCAAGTCCGAGGATGATTTCCGCAGGATTATTCGTCTCTTCAGGGAGGAAGAGGTGCCCCACCACACTTTCCCTCTACACTCGGAGAGGAACATTCATGCTGTAATTAGAGAAGTACCTGCGACACTTTCGGAAACAGAGATCAAGGAAGAGTTGCAACAGGGCCCTGCACATAATTCGCCTTAAACGCGGTGGCGGCGTGCCCATGCCTTTGGTGGTAGTCATACTGCCCAAGATAGAAAAATCTCAGCAGCTGTTCAACGAACATGAGCTGCTAGGTTTGGCTATCCGAGTCGAAGTTCGAAAGAACTCAAGACTCATCGGGCAGTGTCACCGCTGCCAAAAATATGGGCATGCGCAATCTTACTGCACTGCACCACCTAAGTGTCCAAAATGTGCTTCTGACCATACATGACCTACTTATGCCCTCAAACAGAACAAGAGGAACGAAAGTGCGCGAACTCTGGAGGGGGGCACCCAGCGAATAACCGAACTTGCAGATTTGCCGCTAGGAAAAATCTGCAAGTGATAGCGCAAATGCGCAATGTAAGTTACGCGGATGCAGCTAGGGATGCAACCCGGGATGCCCCCTCTGTGGGATCTTCTGCGAACACGCAAAATGTGGACCTGGCTACCGCGCTAAGGTCCTTACAGCAGATCATAAGTCCTCTGATTAGCGCGACACAGGCTTTGCAGGCGATCTTTGCTGCAAATGACGACAGCCTGCATTTATCAAAATTCTTTTTTGGAATTGTTTGGGTCTAAGGGACATCCCTAAAAAACGGAAATTTCATCAAGCTGTTGTGGACGAAAGTATAGATGTGGCCTTGCGGCAGGAAACATTTCTTAATCCGGGAGATCGTCTAGCTTTCCCGAATTACGATGTTATCCGAGCTGATAGCCTGACTGGACGGGGTGGCGCCTTGGCAGCGGTAGTGAAACGCGGTATTGACTACCACAGAAGCACAAACGCTGAGATGCAGAGCATCGGAGCGGCTTCCGTGGTGGTCAATAGGACGGGAGGTGTGCCGTTAAAAATCGCATCGGTGTGTCAGGTGTGGTATCAGGCTACAAGAGGTGGATCTGGAAGTCCTTTTAGACTGCTCGGGTCCACTTATTGTGGCAGGGGACTTCAACTGCAAACATCGAGCATGACATTCTAGGTTGAATTCCAGCAGTGGAATCCGACTGTAACATACAACCATGTATGACATCTCAAGCGATCATTTTCCCGACGTTTTGGAAGTGGGTAATGAGCAGATCTTGGGAGATCAAACCCCTCCAAGGAAACGCGTTGATTGGGAGCTATACAAGTCTCTCTTCAGAGAGTTCCCCAATATTCCGATCGTAGATGATGAGAACAGTATAGATGCGGCTCAAGCGGAGTGGACAAGTTTTGTTCAGCAAGCTCTGCAGCGTGCAGCTGTACTACCGGTGCAGCGACATGGCAGACCTTTTCTGCCAGCAGACGTTCGTCAGAAAATGTCTGGTAAAAGGGCTGCAATTAGGCAAGCGAAAAGGTCTTGTCATCCTGATGTCATTCGCAGAGCGACGGATCTTGTGCATGAAGTAAGAAATGCTCTTCATGAATTCCACAATGAGCAATGGAATAACTTTCTGGCGGAGATGCTTGACTCAAGCATTCCTCTCTGGAAGGTGGCGAAGTTGCTCAAAAACGGAAAGCGTGAACAAATTCCACACATCCACGGTCCTGGAGGCATTGTCTTCAGGACAGAAAAAAAGGTTGAGGTTTTAGTGGATGCCATGGAAAGACAGTTCTCTCCCAATTATGATCTTGATAATGACCTCGACGAGGAGCAACACATCGTCAGATCTGTCAGGAGATATTTTAGGGCCAACGGCATCAGTGACAGTCGCGCTACCGTTGGTGATTTTTCTTCATCAGAAGATTGCTTTTTCAACCGAAGCTCTGTTTAGCACATCAGCGGAATCTCCCGAGATCCCGCATTGCACACCAGCAGAGATTCAAAGTCTTATTTAAGACCTTAAAGTGCGTAAAGCACCTGGGGAGGATCAAATCACTAATAAGGCGCTGAAGCTGCTTTCGCGGAAGTCATTAACTTATCTCGTGGCAATAGTCAATGCCATGCTAAGGATCCAGTACTTCTCATCCGCGTGGAAAATCGCTGAAGTTATAATGATTCCAAGGAAGCTGGGTTCGATATTTCCCCAGGATTATCGTCCCTTTAGCCTGCTGTCAGCTCCGTCTAAGCCCGCTGAAAAGTTGATTCTACGTCACCTTGAGAACTTCTCGTCAGATCACCATGTGTAACCAGAGGATTCACCCTTAACGAAAGTACTGACATCTTGCTTTTGGATGTCTAAAAGCATTTGACAAGGTGTGGCACGCGGGCCTCCTGTATAAACTAATCCAAAAGGGCTTCCCTTTTTGGATTCTAAAACTACTTAAATCTTTCCTTGAAGGTAGGAAATTTCAGATCAAAATAGACAATGTCCTGTGGACAACACAGCTGATTACAGCCGGCGTCCCTCAGGGTTCGGCCCTTGGACCTATCCTTTATTGACTGCACATCCATGACATCTCTAGTCCCAGCAACTGTGAAGTCTATCTCTATGCTGACGATACTGCATTGGTGGCTCAGTCGTGGTCGGGTGACCTAGTCGATGACAGGCTGCAAAGTGCGGTGGAGGAAGTATTAGATTGGGCGGATCGGTGGCTAATTAAAATTAACCATTCGAAAACGCATGCAATCTACTGTACAAAAAGACGTCGCTGCGCTCCGTCTGAAGTTTCGATGAATGGACTTCGTATACCATGCTAATCCTCCGCTAAACTAAATTCCAAATTACGTTTTGACACCTTTACTCATTATTATGTAAAGGTTCAAAATTAAGTTTGATTAACAAGATTCGATTCTATAAAGTGGTCATAAGACCAGCAATGACTTACGTATGTGAGGCTTGGTGTTTTATTGCTAAAACACACATGCGAAATCTGCAGGTTCTGCAAAGCAGGACGTTGCTGACAGCCCATAGTATGTCTCTAACGAAACTCTAGATAGTGACGTCGATGTCCCTTACCTAAAGGACTACATTAAGCAACAGGCGATGCGGCGCTATAGCCTAGCGGAATCGCACAGTAACCCTCTGTTGCGTGAGTCAGTGGACCACACAGTCGAGCAAGTTCGCAAGCACAAAGGGCCGCGGCTCGCACTGTAATCAAAATTAATTCATGAACTTCGAACAATCAAAATAGGAGCATTTTGACAAAATCTTCAGAAAAAATCAAATATCAATCAAAATCTGTGAAGTGATTTTAACAATGCTTAAACGCTGCCTATCCTAAAAGATTCTCTTCTTCCCCTTTGCTCTCGTTCTTCCTTCTCTCCTTTCCTTCCCTTTTTTCCTTGAAATTGTCTGGTTTGTGAGTTACCAGACCTGACAGACTTACAAACTGTCACTGTGACTCAAGAGCTAAGGTCCCACGGACCGCTCTGATAACCAACGATAACTTGACTTATGGAGTATAATGCATTTCGGATGTCAAAACTTGAATACGGTAGAATCATTTGATATGTGACGACTTACGACTCATTAAAAAAAGTACAACGTGAGTTTCTCAAATATCTGTCCTATAAGATAGATGGTATTCATCCAGAAATAGGCATTCCGCAAGATGTATTATGCACTCGTTCATTTTTTTGTTCAAGGTTATTCGCAACCAGTATGATTGTAACGTTTTACTTTACTACTACAAAACAGAATTGATATATTCGATAGAAATTTATTCTTCTTGAATGTTGTGCTTTTTATCTCTATTACTGCATGTTTGTACTGTGTAAACCTCCGTTCTCTCGCCAAAAATTGCTTGATATGTTGGTGGTATAAATAAATAAATTAATAAATGAATAGCATAAGACCTTAAGCCTTACGCTCTATTCACCCTGTCTGGCAGTGGTTTTTGAGTATTTCCCTCTTTCTTTATTAATTTCGTTTTCTTTTATCTTTCTTGAGCGACTATATTTTTTTGTATTTACACTATGGAGAGTGAAACCCCTAAAAAACCTCAACCGCCCACGAACGTCGTTAAGATATATCACATCTTAAGATATTTCATTCCTTAAGATGTGATTGGAGTATTATCGTGGTACATGAACAGGCAGATCTCACTAGTTCAATCTTCACCGATACGTTATTACGCATTATTATAATGTGAGCTTAAGAGGTATGTCGAGGAATCAAATATCTTGAAGCTTGGTTGAAGTTTTCCAGAGGTTTCCCTCCACCAAGTGTGGATGCAGTTACCAGAAAATTACGTCAACTAGATTGACTCTACACTTCCCACGCAACGCCGTCATCAGCTTATAAAGGATTATGTTCAGCACAAGTTAAACCTTGGAAATAAGGCAGTGTTATAGACCTTATATCCTGGATAGAGGATAGTTGCTATGCTTTCGTTCGTTGACCCAGAAACCAAGCCTGATGAGATGCCAAAAAAGCACAAAGTAGCTGCTGACTGCCTTTGATTGGACGGACGAAAGCAGCATGTTTGAGTTAGACCCGCTAAGAAGAAAGCTTCTTACGAACATGTACAACAGAGAAATTAAACGGATCAAGTCGGTCAAACAGGTCCGTACATTAGAGCATAGCATTCTTTCCCTACCCTATCCGGAGTGCCGTCCATCGGGCAACGTCGTGTCGCATCTCTCCAGAGTGCCCACAGAGCACCAGTCATGCAGGAAACATACGAACACCGGTCACGGCCGTTGAAGTTAGCAGAGGCAGGGATGCTTGTCAAAAACATTTTTCCATCGTTCTAAGTTTTAGAGCAAATGTACAGAGAAATCTACGAAATGTATAAAATATGTCTATTAGGTGCATAGAATTATCGAGGTTGGAAGTGTAATTCTATACTAGGATCAAGAAATCGCGATACACCCTTCCCCACCTCTAATTTGTTCACCTGAAAAAAATAAGTTAACGTGCCAAAATCACGTAATCTTTTTTTTACTATTTTGATCACTTAACAGTAATTTGAATTTCTTTTTATTAATGATAGAGTATCGAGTCCTAGGCCAAACCCTTTCCAATGATTTCATTTTGACAAATTATATCTTTCTTTCTTAGAAACTCAGTATTGAGAAATAGTCTTATGGACACTAATGTTATAATATTTTATTAATGACTATCACAGAAATTACCTCAAAAAATATTGTTGGTCACTCCTAGAGTTAGTTTTCTAGGGTTCGCGCATTGGCAATCAGCGCCACACCGTGGTTTTTCTCCGTACTAACTTATATAAGAATATTTAGTTTCCTATCAAACATAATTATCTTAAGGCCAATCATTTAACTTTCTTCTATAAAGTTAGGTGTTAGGTGGCAGTCACTTCCCTGTTGAATTCTAGGTTATGTGGTGCGTGGATCGTCTGTTTGATTTACAGATTTTGAGATATTCAGCCCTAATCGTCAGTTTATGGACTATTACCCTTTCTTGTGATTACCTTTCGTTTAATTGTTTTGGTTTGGATGCGACCCTCTCCATTTTTTATGGGATCTTCAACGGTAAACTCTTGTGTGGGTGGTGAAGCAAAATAAGTTCCGACTAACATCTCGGGGATTTGTGGCTTAATCCGTCTCTATAGAGCTAGGGCCTAAATTTGCACGCCACTAGACAGCTGTTTTGCATTGGCTGACCATTAGATTCCATTTATTGCTTTTATTTATTAATTAATAAAAAAGGAGGAATCATAGCACCAAAAGAGTGGCAATAATCAGAATTCTCTGAAACGTCAAAAAACAAAGTTTGAACGATTTTAATGTTTTTCGTTTATGGCATTTTTGTCCGCTGCCACTGGACCGATTGAAAAACTACAAAGCTAGCTTAACCTTAGCACAATAGTAACCTTGTTTAAAATTCTCATCAAAATCCAATCAGTACCTTCCAAGTTTTCAGACGGCAATAATGTCGGATGAATAACCATGTCTTCCGTAATTTTAACTCCAAGTTGAATCATATTCCTGCATTCCCCAGATCTAAATAGAATCCGCGACGAATAGAAAAACTGAAGGTACTGTAGCCTACTAAAGAAAATTTCGGAATCAGAAAGTATCATACCGGCAATGAAATTACCCCCAATGAACATATCGTTTTACTAGGAAAATAGAAATCTATATTAATTTAACCACTAAGCTCTGTTCAAAAGACATCGTTGAACAGAACATTCTAGCTGATCCATATAAACCTTACACTACTAAACGACCCCACAGGTGAGACTGGAAGGTTGTCAGAATCATAGTAACATCCGATGTGGTTGAAGAAGCGATAAAATCATTTGAGCCCTTCAAATCGCCAGAAGAGAATGGCATATATCCAGCTATACTACAAGTTGGACTGGATATACTGATGGCATTCCTCATAGCACTCTACAGAGCCAGCCTAGCGTGGAATTTCATACCACATGGCTGGAAGGTGACAAGGGTAGTCTATGGTATATACCCAAACCAAGACGGACAGATCCAGTAGCGGAACCAATTAGTCCGATCTCATTTCTGCTGAAAGGCCTTGAAACTATGCCTATCAGGCTGGTAAATCAACAGACCTTGCTTTTTGGACATAAAGGGAGCTTTTAACAACGCCTTATCAGAATCCCTCTACGAATAAATCGCCTCCAGGGGTGTGAATCCTCTGATCTGCGGCTGGATCAGAAGCATGTTGACATGTAGAATCATAACGACAATCTTACAGAGGGTGACACTCAGATTTAGAGCTGCCAAGGGGTGTCCACAGGGAGAGGTGTTATCTCCTCTTTTGTGGTCGCTCTTGGTAAATAAACTGATTGCAATTCTTCGCCTATGGGAGGCCGAGGTTCAAGCATATACAAACGATTTAATCGTCCTAGTCAGAGGGAAACCTTTCACCAGAAATAGAAAACTGGATGGGATTAAACCTCCAACAATTCAAGGTGAAAATGTACTGTTTGCAAAAGAGGCGAAATAAGGAGGAATAATCTTAGATAAAACACTAAACTGGAATTCGTATCTGGAAGCAGTCCTTAAGTTGGCAAGGATTTCGCAATGGAACTGCCGAAGGGCCTGTGGAAAGAACTGGGGAATGAAGCCTAAACAGAAGTTTGGACTTTATACCATGGTCGTTAGACCTATGATCACCACAGCTTGGTGGGGCAAAGCAGCACAAACAACTGGTCAAACTGAGCGCAATATAGAGAGAAGCTTATACGATTATGTTGATCACTGGTGCGTTTTGTACCACACCAACTGCAGCTATGGAGGTACTTCTTAATTTACGCCCGTTGCACATCTTCCTGGAAGACGAGGCAAAAAGGACATCTTATAGACTACATCATGTGGCAAATGGTATAATGGAAAATATCACTATCGAGGAGATGGACGTACTGGTGAACTGACAAAATCACCCCAGCCTGCGAATGCCTTCTGATATAATGCCAAAGATAACAAGATATGCTAAACCCTACTCAGTGACAATTCTACACAGGAATGAGTGGAAATAGCAAGTTAATCTGATAAGGAGATAGGTGTTCACACGATGTTCAACGTTCCAAACCATCTTGCCAACTGAAACGGCACTTCTCCCACTATCTAACACGCCTTTTCCCACCGACACGGGACCAGCCCATTAGAAAAACATTCCATCTTTCTGACGGACCCTGTATGATAAAGATGCAGGACAGTCGGTTTATCGATAAGTCATTTTTTACATCGCAGAATAGCTTAGGAATGTATTAGCGAAACAACCATAGGATGGGTTCTGGGGTTACATAAACATTCAGCATAAGGGTATCTGAGTATCCGATGGAAATAAGGCTTTCATTACTTCATTCTGTACCTACATCGGTCGAATATTGAATTTTGTGATAACTGGTAGCCATCTCTCTGCGACGTCAATAAATTAAACAGACCATCAAGCCTCAGTTGAACAGAACCTTCTATGATTAATAGAATCTGATAATTGGATGATGAAGCTTCCCTTGCATTCTGGTTCTGTCTGTCCGGTTACTTGCCTGTCACCCACGTCACATTATTGTTGCACCGAATCGTGAGCTTTGCGTATGAAAGCCGGTGGATTAAAATTTTAAATTTCTAATTAAACAGAGGGTGTCGAACGATAAATTACAATTTATGTGAATCTAGGTTAATGGCCGTTACATACATCCATTTGACAAATGGAAGTCTATATTTCCCTTAGGTACATTAAACGAATTGTGTATTAAAATATATTATAGTGCTTTTCAAAAATTGTCCACGAGTTATTTTTTGAACGAGTCAATCTGAAACGATCAGGGTCGATAAGTGGAGATTTTGGCCCTAGCACTAACATCATATTTCAAATTGATGACATTGATAAAATGTTTATATTTAAATACTTTAGAACATGCGAGTTGATTTCTTAAACTGAACCCTTCATTCTTGACTCCGTAAATGAAAATTGCGGAAGATTCTACATTCTTGATCATTCTTAAATTTTGACCTTAGGAGGCCATGGTCAAGGACAAACCCAGGTACGGTGATATAACTTGAAATCCAGTAGTATCGGAAAACTGCCCACACACATATATATATATATATATATATATTTCACCTATATATATATATATATATATATATATATATATATATATATATATATATATATAGGTGAAAAATTAAAGCTTCCGCCTTTTGTTGGGTACTTCGACAAAATTTACGCAAAGAGGACTCTTTATACTTTTTTTAATTCTCTCTAGCTTTCAATGGACTTTGCCATCATCATCATCAGGAGCTTCAATTACAATGATAACAGTAGCAACAAAAGTGTAAAATGAATTAAAATTGAATCAACTTACAGTAGTATGTCAGGATGTTGCTAATTATTGTTTTCGTATAGGATGAGGGAAACGTCCAGTAACATGGTGAGAGCTGGATACATGGTACAATGGTTAAAATTATATAAAATCTGACAAGACAAGTTAATGACAGATTAAAAATTATTTAGAAAACTAAAGAGCATTACGTCGTGAAGCCACTTGATGATTGCACAAAATAGTGGTCATGGAATAATGAGTGAGATGAACCTTTGACAGAAGGCCGAAGGTTGTCAATGTCTGTGTTGTAAGATGGAACGAATTGTGGGCGTGTGCCAATACGTTGCCAAATCACTTCAGATGATGTGATTTTCAGAATGTTATGTAAGAAATTGTTAAACCGACCAGAGGCAGTTGAATAAAATATATTTTAATTAATGGGAATTTTAAATTAACAATTATTAATAAATCGTGAGAAGAGAATTATTAGATTTTGAGTGGAATGAAATTTGTTGGTGGAATCGGCCAAAACACAGATTATATTTATGGTTGTGAAAAGTCGAAATTTGGGGAGATATGTAAGTTCTCCAATTTTTCGCAGTTTAGCAAATATGAGTAAATGACACTCAGTTGTTTAATATCTGTCTTTTTGTTGATACAGTTGTTATTCATGAAAATGTTGGACATTTCCAGGAATAAACGTTTGGAAAGGTGTTTTTCTTTATCAAGAACTTTGATACTTGTGTAATTCATAGAATGTCCTGTTGTGTTAACATGAGATGCTAGAGCGCATCTTTCAGGATGAAGCCTAGCATCACTTTTGTGTGATGTAATCCTTCCTTTAAGAGATCTGGAGGTCTGACCTATGTATATTTGGTTGCAGTTGTTGCAATTGATGGAGTAGACTGTGTTAGTTAAGCCAAGCAGCGGGACTTTGTCTTTCATTTTTGAAAAAATGCGGTTTATAGTGAGGACGGATTTGCAAGCAATTCGAAAGTTCAAAGGACTGCACAATCTGATCAGCTTAGGGGTCAGTTCCTTGATATAGGGCAGGACAGCAAAACCAGGTCTGGAGTCTGGGTTGGTGCTTGTACTGTTTGGATTGATGCTATTATTGGGAATTACATCAGTTCCGTTATTATTAGGGGTTGTGTGACTATTACCTGTATCACCAGAGTTCGGCAAAATATTAAGATCTCTTAAAGGAAGGATTACATCACACAAAAGTGATGCTAGGCTTCATCCTGAAAGATGCGCTCTAGCATCTCATGTTAACACAACAGGACATTCTATGAATTACACAAGTATCAAAGTTCTTGAAAAAGAAAAACACCTTTCCAAACGTTTATTCCTGGAAATGTCCCACATTTTCATGAATAACAACTGTATCAACAAAAAGACATATTAAACAACTGAGTGTCATTTATTCATATTTGCTAAACTGCGAAAAATTGAAGAACTTACATATCTCCCCAAATTCCGACTTTTCACAACCATAAATATAATCTGTGTTTTGGCCGATTCCACCAACAAATTTCATTCCACTCAAAATCTAATAATTCTCTTCTCACGATATATTAATAATTGTTAATTTAAAATCCCCATTAATTAAAATATATTTTATTCAACTGCCTCTGGTCGGTTTAACAATTTCTTACAAAACATTCTGAAAATCACATCATCTGAAGTGATTTGGCAACGTATTGGCACATGCCCACAATTCGTTCCATCTTTCAACACAGACATTGACAACCTTCGGCCTTCTGTCAAAGGTTCATCTCACTCATTATTCCATGACCACCATTTTGTGCAATCATCAAGTGGCTTCACGACGTAATGCTCTAATGTTTTCTAAATAATTTTTAATCTGTCATTAACTTGTCTTGTCATATTTTACATAATTTTAACCATTGTACCATGTATCCAGCTCTCACCATGTTACTGGACGTTTCCCTCATCCTATACGTAAACAACAATTAGCAACATCCTCACATACTACTGTAAGTTGAGTCAATTTAAATTCATTTTACACTTTTGTTGCTACTGTTATCATTGTAATTGCAGCTCCTGATGATGATGGCAAAGTCCATTGAAAGCTAGAGAGAATTAAAAAAGTATAAAGAGTCCTCTTTGCTTAAATTTTGTCGAAGTACCCAACAAAAGGCGGAAGCTTTAATTTTTCACCTAACTGGTCTAGACGACAATGACCACATCTCAAGTTATATATATATATATCGTCAAAAGAGTCAACTTTAGCCTGAAAGTTTTGCCAATTTCCCAACTAACAAGTAATTGTATATATATATATATATAAAATTAAAGCTTCCGCCTTTTGTTGGGTACTTCGACAAAATTTAAGCAAAGAGGACTCTTTATACTTTTTTTAATTCTCTCTAGCTTTCAATGGACTTTGCCATCATCATCAGGAGCTGCAATTACAATGATAACAGTAGCAACAAAGGTGTAAAATGAATTTAAATTGACTCAACTTACAGTAGTATGTGAGGATGTTGCTAATTGTTGTTTACGTATAGGATGAGGGAAACGTCCAGTAACATGGTGAGAGCTGGATAGATTGTACAATAGTCAAACTTATATAAAATATGACAAGAACAAGTTAAAAACAGATTAAAAATTATTTAAAAAATTTAGAGCATTACATCGTGAAGCCACTTGATGATTGCACAAATTAGTGGTCATGGAATGATGAGTGACATGAAACCCTTTGACAGAAGGCCGAAGGATGTCAATGTCAGTATTGAAAGATGGAACGAATTGTGGGCGTGTGCTAAAACGTTGCCAAATCACTTCAGATGATGAGATTTTCAGAATTTTATGTTAGAATTTGTTAAACCGACCAGAGGCAGTTGAATAAACTATATTATTATTAATGGGAATTTAAATTAACAATTATTAATAAATCGTGAGGAGAGAATTATTATATTTTGAGTGGAATGAAATTTACTGGTGGAATCGGCCAAAACACAGATTCTAATTATGGTTACACCACATCACATCACCCACCGTTTAACATCAATCACACACTTACTAGAAAGCCATTCAATAGAAGATGGGATGAAAAATCGTCTGCACAGGTTAGGTGACAAAATACTCACGCTTGAGATATCTTCCTACCACAGACAGTTGAAAAAACTTCATTCCATACTCAATTCACTCCAAAGTGACATAATTTCTTCCACTTCTCCCTTAATTTTTGATAATTTCAAATATAGACAACTCAGACATTACAATAAAATCTTTCATAACATAAAAAACTCCAACACTCGTAAGTTTGACAGATTGTTGAATGACACCAAAAAAACCTTCCTCAATACTCAACAAAATTGGATAAAAAATCTCAGTAACGTTGACATCCCTCATGACATATTAAAATTTCTTTCCTTAGGGCCTAAGTTCAGTGTAGAGCCGATTGTTAACAATGACATTCCAATTAGATCAATCCTAGCGGATGTAGACACAATAGCATCCTCCATAAGTGATGACACTGAAAGAAACATTTTCACAACTCGTTCCACTAACCTCATCACTAACTACTATCATAATAACAATCTTAATAAAAAACATTCCTTTTATCACAACCTTTTAAACAAAACTAGAACATTTCTAAAACAACATCCTGAACTTATGGTTACAAGATCTGACAAAGGCAATGTTACAGTGATAATGCTTAAACAACACTATTTAGATCTTTGCAACAATCTCATCAATGATGACCCATCATATCATGTAATTAATAAAGATCCCACACTTAAAGTGGAAAAGAAAAGTAATGACATTGTTAAGGAACTTCTCAGCACTGGACAAATAACCCAAGAACAAAAAAGAACTTTGACTACTTATAACTCTGTCCCTCCCAAATTTTATGCACTTCCGAAAATTCACAAACCTGTACTCTCAGTAAGACCTATAGTTGCATCAATAGGTTCAGCCACCCAGGCTTTGTCTTCATTAATATCGACAACACTAAAATCAGCACATGCAGATAATGATTACTACATCAAAGACTCATTTGAAGTCTCTCGTCAGTTCAACAGATTGACAATACCAGCCGATCATATTATCGCCAGTCTTGATGTGGTGTCGCTATTCAGCAACATCTATCTGGATGCATGTACAAGAACTATTAATAAACACTGGAATGAGTTAAGTCAACACTGCAACATATCTCTAGAATCTTTCACCAACATTATAACATTCCTTTTTCATAACAATTATTTCTCTTTCAACAACAAAATATATTCTCAAACACATGGTTGTCCTATGGGATCTGTTCTGTCACCAATTTTGGCAGAATATGTCATGGATGATCTGCTTGATACTGTTATTCCGACACTACCCTATAACCTCTTCTTCATAAAAAAATACGTAGATGACATTATTTTATGCCTCCCTTCCATAGGTCTGGATGGTATTGTCAGAGAATTCAACAGCTATGACCCCTACATCCAATTTACCATTGAAAAAGAAGATGAGAACCTGTCTGTCCCCTTTCTAGACACAAGACTCATTCGCACCAACAACAACAGTTTATTGGTAGACTGGTACCAGAAACCTATGGCCTCAGGTCGGTTTCTCAATTTTAGGTCATACCATAAGCTAGGGATTAAAATCAATTTGGTAAAACAGATGAAAACAAGGGTAATCAGCATCTCAGATAATACCTTCCACACCTCAAATTTACGTAAACTATCAAAACTGTTCATCAATAATGGTTATCCGAAATGTCTGATTAACAAGATCATTTTTAGTTCACCTTCCAATATTTTGCCGAACTCTGGTGATGCAGGTAATAGTCGCACAACCCCTAATAACGGAACTGATGTAATTCCCAATAATAACATCAATCCTAACAGTACAAGCACCAACCCGGACTCCAGACCTGGTTTTGCTGTCCTGCCCTACATCAAGGAACTGACCCCTAAGCTGATCAGATTGTGCAGTCCTTTGAACTTTCGAATTGCTTGCAAATCCGTCCTCACTATAAACTGCATTTTTTCAAAAATGAAAGACAAAGTCCCGCTGCTTGGCTTAACCAACACAGTCTACTCCATCAATTGCAACAACTGCAACCAAATATACATAGGTCAGACCTCCAGATCTCTTAAAGGAAGGATTACATCACACAAAAGTGATGCTAGGCTTCATCCTGAAAGATGCGCTCTAGCATCTCATGTTAACACAACAGGGCATTCTATGAATTACACAAGTATCAAAGTTCTTGATAAAGAAAAACACCTTTCCAAACGTTTATTCCTGGAAATGTCCCACATTTTCATGAATAACAACTGTATCAACAAAAAGACAGATGTTAAACAACTGAGTGTCATTTACTCATATTTGCTAAACTGCGAAAAATTGGAGAACTTACATATCTCCCCAAATTTCAACTCTTCACAACCATAATTAGAATCTGTGTTTTGGCCGATTCCACCAGTAAATTTCATTCCACTCAAAATATAATAATTCTCTCCTCACGATTTATTAATAATTGTTAATTTAAATTCCCATTAATAATAATATAGTTTATTCAACTGCCTCTGGTCGGTTTAACAAATTCCAACATAAAATTCTGAAAATCTCATCATCTGAAGTGATTTGGCAACGTTTTAGCACACGCCCACAATTCGTTCCATCTTTCAATACTGACATTGACATCCTTCGGCCTTCTGTCAAAGGGTTTCATGTCACTCATCATTCCATGACCACTAATTTGTGCAATCATCAAGTGGCTTCACGATGTAATGCTCTAAATTTTTTAAATAATTTTTAATCTGTTTTTAACTTGTTCTTGTCATATTTTATATAAGTTTGACTATTGTACAATCTATCCAGCTCTCACCATGTTACTGGACGTTTCCCTCATCCTATACGTAAACAACAATTAGCAACATCCTCACATACTACTGTAAGTTGAGTCAATTTAAATTCATTTTACACCTTTGTTGCTACTGTTATCATTGTAATTGCAGCTCCTGATGATGATGGCAAAGTCCATTGAAAGCTAGAGAGAATTAAAAAAAGTATAAAGAGTCCTCTTTGCTTAAATTTTGTCGAAGTACCCAACAAAAGGCGGAAGCTTTAATTTTTCACCTAACTGGTCTAGACGACAATGACCACGTCTCAAGTTATATATATATATATATATATATATATATTGGTGACCTTGGATGTGAGCTTGATTATGACCTTCCAGATCATTTGGTCATCCCTTTTTTTTAATGGGACCCTATACATATTCTAAGTGACATATAAATCCGAACACCCAGTTTAAATGGTTTTATTTTAATAAAATTTTGTATAAGTACTTAATGAAGTATAATAAGTAACTGATAAAAATTTCAAAATGACTGCACTGCTTTAAAGCCCTTTGACCTTTAATAATGTGTGGATGCACCCTGATGTGCTACGCATTCTCCAACGCGCCTAGGCATGCTTCTGATCAGGTGGTCAATGTTCTCCTGAGGTATCTCATTCCAGGCAACCACCAACTCCTCTCGAAGTGCTTCTAGAGTCTGAGGAGGACGTTGCAAATTGAGCAATCTCCTACCCATCATATCCCACACGTGCTCAATTGGGGATAAGTCGGGAGATCTTGGTGGCCATGGTAACAATGTTTATGTTTATGTTTATGTTGAAAGAAGTCTATTGTGACTCTTGCAACATGTGGTCGGGCATTATCTTGTTGGAAAGTTGGATCTGCCAGGGTGTCAAGATAGGGTAAAAGATGGGTTCTAGAACTTCGTGGATATAACGCTGCGCGTTCATGTTACCTCTGATGAAGATTAAAGGTGACCTGGAACCATAAGCTATAGCACGCCAAACCATAATTCCAACAGTGTGATGAACATGTGTTTCAACAAAAAACTGTGGATTCCTCCTTTCACCCACGTCGCCTTCTAACCCTGGCACGAGCATCGTGCATGCCTAAATAAAAGCGAGACTCGTCACTAAAGACAATACTGTTCCATTCCTGATCCCAGAGTGACCGTTGTCTGCACCACTCAAGGCGATTACGTCGGTGTTCTCGAGTTAAAGGGAGGACCCAGTGTGGCCGGTATGAAAACAAGCCAAAACTTCTCATTCGTCGGTAAATACTTCGCATGCCAATAGGTCTTCCGTGTTCTGCAAACCATTCATTTGCAATGGACCTGGTAGTGGAGAGTTCAGTTGATGTCTACAAGAAATTTCTTTATTGTCATTCAGCAAATTTGATCAGGGCCTGCAGCACAATTATTTTTGAGGGAATTGATGTGAAATATAAGTTCTTTGTAATTTACAGGAATCAAAAATATAGCATTTTCTGGAAGAACAGAATAAAAAATAAACAAATTTAATTTCTGTAAATTTTTAATCTATTTATTTTCAATATCCTAAAACTTTTTAGCCCTTGCGTGTATAATTCACATATTAATATATTTCAGATTACAGTCAACTATAAAGTGACTATAGAATCTCTTAGAAACGATTTTTCTACACACGGATGAAGTTTAAATATCAATGTCCATCCATTCCTTCCTCCTGGGTAATGCGATCCATTCCATAATCAGTGGTCTATTTTTCAACATCACTCGTTTTGTGCTCTTATCCCAAGAAACATTTTGTAATATTTACGTTAAGTCGACCACAACATTGGTTAAAAAGATTTCATAACTAAGAAAAGGTTATATTCACTTCCAAGCGTTTACCTTTTTCCCAAACTGGGTAAATAACGTAATTTAGAAATCGATATTAGATCGATGAGGCATTTGCTATTAATAGGCCCAAGGATATAAACAACTATTTAGGTTAACTTGTGGTGAGATTGTAGTAATCTTGTCCTATAGAATGACTTCAGATTGACCTAAATTTCTCTCTCCCTCTCTCTCTCTCTTGCTCGTACATACAGTTGGTAACATTTTGGTTAAAAATAAGATTAGCTATACTCTATTACACGAGTATCCATCACGCTTCGACGTCTACTGAGGTGAACAGCTGATCAGCAAGTGACATTTTTTGTGTTAATCTGCGACGTTGGCAATAATGAATCGGGTGTCATGTGGGGCGCAAACCAGAGCGGTGGCGGCCGCGGTGGCGATAGCGATCACCAGGCGCACTACATGTCCGCAAACTAATGCGATTTTTCAGCGACAATTTTAGTATCTTCAAGAGTATTCAGAATTATAGTATGCAATGAGTGCACCATAGAGAAGAGAAGTAGAAGCTTTACTTCTGGCTTTGTTAGTGGATGAAGATGAGGAGAGGCAAAGGTAAGTATGTAAACAAATTTCTAATAATAATAAAATAGTGTAGTGTTTTTCTGGGTTCTTTTGGGTGTCGATTAAAACACTGGATTCCACAAAAAGAAAAGCACTAATTTATTTAACTTGATTTGCTACGCATTCTCCAACGCGCCTAGGCATGCTTCTGATCAGGTGGTCAATGTCCTCCTGTGGTATTTCATTCCAGGCAACCACCAACTCCTCTCGAAGTGCTTCTAGAGTCTGAGGAGGACGTTGCAAATTGAGCAATCTCCTACCCATCATATCCCACACGTGCTCAATTGGGGATAAGTCGGGAGATCTTGGTGGCCATGGTAACAATGTGACATCATTATATTGAAAGAAGTCTATTGTGACTCTTGCAACATGTGGTCGGGCATTATCTTGTTGGAAAGTTGGATCTGCCAGGGTGTCAAGATAGGGTAAAAGATGGGGTTCTAGAACTTCGTGGATATAACGCTGCGCGTTCATGTTACCTCTGATGAAGATTAAAGGTGATCTGGAACCATAAGCTATAGCACCCCAAACCCGAACTCCAACAGTGTGATGAACATGTCTTTCAACAAAAAACTGTGGATTCCTCCTTTCACCACGTCGCCTTCTAACCCTGGCACGACCATCGTGCATACCTAAACAAAATCGAGACTTGTCACTAAAGACAATACTGTCCCATTCCTGATCCCGGAGTGACCGTTGTCTGCACCACTCAAGGCGATTACGTCGGTGTTCTCGAGTTAAAGGGAGGGCCCAGTGTGGCCCGTATGAAAACAAGCCAAAACTTCTTATTCGTCCAGTGTCCCTTGCTCTTTGGGTACGGCCTTCTCGAAGCAATGCCTGACAACACCTAACCACAGTGTCTACACTTCTTTGCAAACCATTCATTTGCAATGGACCTGGTAGTGGAGAAACGGTCCCTTAAGGCCAATAATCTTAGGCGGCGATCTTTACGGTCTGTTGTTCTACGGCGGCGTCCAGTGCCCTTTGCTCTTTGCGTACGGCCTTCTCGAAGCCATGCCTGACAACACCTAACCACAGTGTCTCCACTTCTTTGCACTCTAACTGCAATTGCCCGAAAAGAAAGTCCAGCTTCCCGAAGTCCTACTATACGGCCCCTATCAAACTCACTAAGTTGACGAAATCGTACAGGTCTCCGTACTCTAGGCATCGTAACCGATCGTAAAGGATGTCAAGAACCAAAATCCGCCAACGTTGATTCTTTACTGCGGCTGAAATATTCATTTTTAGATCGTTAGTGAATTAAAAAAAGCAGTATAAAAACCGGAATGTCCAACTGATAAGGCTGAACATTTTTTCACTTGTTATTTACAGTAAGATAAATACATTCACCAACTTTTATTAAAATAAAACCATTTAAACTGGGTGTTCGGATTTATATGTCACTTTGTTGTTTCCTGAAAAAATATGTAACCTATGAGGTTTTTGCAATGACCTATTCAATTTTTTGATGTGACAAGTGCGAGGATTCTTATTTTTGGCAAATCCATGAACAAAACTACTGCCGCTATATCATTTATTATATCGTCACTATCTCGAATACCTGAAACAATTATCCCTTCCTCACTCCACGCCCAATCGGATAAACCCCACGGCAGCAATCCTGGTAAACATCTGTTAACAATTCGGACAGTATTTCGTCCATCGGAAAACCATTAACCGTACGCTAGGGATCACTTTGCCCTCATTCGGAAACCAACCTGCCCTCGAGTATCGCTGTCCACCTGAAAATTTATTAGGGGTGGTTCTAAGCACGCAGCAAAAACGTTGGAGTGAAGGAACTCCACTTCAATTTCCTTCTCGTATTTCAAATATCTACGGAGAAATAGCACAGTCAAACAGGGAGCACGGTTGAATGTATCCAGAGGCAAAATGTCCAGAAGTAAACATTCCATTGTTAATATGAGATCTTTTTAAAAATCATGTCACCTACTGACTCTTTTTTGAAGTTTGTAGATAAGTTAGATGTTTCAAAACATTTTTGTCTAGACAAAATTTGACTTACACGATGTTCAGGTAAACTGAAGATTATTAGATACCTTATCAATCGAAATGTCGTGCAACTCAAAATGTTTTTTAGACAATGGAAGTCATAAATGGTATTTACCAGTGGAAGCCATCGGGTTCTGCTGCATCTCCTTCGATCTGAGTTGGCACATAGGCATTGAGCAATTAGCAATCTTATGATAAAAATAACATTTTTTTCAAGTTGTCGATAGCGCATAATATGAAAAATGACATATATTTTATGTATACCGCCATCTAATTCCATGTGTGAATTGATTGTTAAAGTTTTTAGAAAAAAGTTTTTATCTTGTGTACCAATTAAATCGAAAATAATTGTAGCAGGATATCTTCACTTTAGGTCAAGATTGTAAATGTGTTCATATGTTATACAACATATTTTCTAGTTTTAATCTAATGATGCACTTTGAGGAACTGAGGCGTATTACTGAGAACTCAACGACAACTCATGACTATACACGTATACGTACTAACTGCAGTCAGATAGGGAATAGTGCATATGCCATTCCTGCTGCCTTATTTGTCCACAAAACAATTCATTTCGAATTTTTTTCTGAAAACCAGAAAAAAGATTGCTGGACCTAAATTTGGTGGAATTTATAGTAGAATTAATTATAGTATGTTCAGTATGAAATGAGATACCTGATATCATCTGATATTGTATAATCAACCCTCCCGAGCGACCCACGTTATTTTATGTGAAGTTGTGCAGAAAATTTAATGACTGTTTTCCCTTGAAAAAATTATAAGTGAAAAACAAAAAACCCTGTGTTACTAAACATTTAAAAACCTCAGCAATTAATTTTAGGTTATTGTGTAAAATTGGAAAATTTACATCTAATGAGTATTTTATCTCTCACAATGATCATGTTGTTCTTTTGAAAAAATTTTATTGGTTTGAAATTTTACACTTTCGCATTTTAAATTTTACTTTGACCTGTGTAAGTACGCAAGTGTATTTAGTATCAATAAAGAAATGAAATGGAATGAAAATGAAATGAAGATTAATTAAATATGCGAGGAATAGATATTATACACAAAGAACTGAATTCGCTGGCAGAAAAATGGGTAATAATTAATAATAAATAAATTAAGACCCAAACAGTAAAACCACCGATTGGTATTAATTCAAATACCTTGAATGATTTTTAATGTTGAGTTGCAGCGAAGTTAGCATCAAACCTTTATAGCGTGAGATCAAGAGAAGTTCTGCGGTCTCAGCTACGCTGACGTGTAAAATCAATAGACTGTACTAGTGATTTTTGACACAGCCGTTCAAATCTATTTTTGGAAAATTGACGATTGTAATGAAATTATACTAAGTGACATATAAATCCGAACACCCAGCTTAAATGGTTTTATTTTAATAAAATTTTGTATAAGTACTTAATGAAGTATAATAAGTAAATGATAAAAATTTCAAAATGATTGCACTGCTTTAAAGCTCTTTGACCTTTAATAATGTGTGGATGCACCCTGATGTGCTACGCATTCTCCAACGCGCCTAGGCATGCTTCTCATCAGTTGGTCAATGTCCTCCTGTGGTATCTCATTCCAGGCAACCACCAACTCCTCTCGAAGTGCTTCTAGAGTCTGAGGAGGACGTTGCAAATTGAGCAATCTCCTACCCATCATATCCCACACGTGTTCAATTGGGGATAAGTCGGGAGATCTTGGTGGCCATGGTAACAATGTGACATCATTATGTTAAAAGAAGTCTATTGTGACTCTTGCAACATGTGGTCGGGCATTATCTTGTTGGAAAGTTGGATCTGCCAGGGTATCAAGATAGGGTAAAAGATGGGGTTCTAGAACTTCGTGGATATAACGCTGCGCGTTCATGTTACCTCTGATGAAGATTAAAGGTGACCTGGAGCCATAAGCTATACCCAAACCATAACTCCAACAGTGTGATGAACATATCTTTCAACAAAAAACTGTGGATTCCTCCTTTCACCACGTCGCCTTCTAACCCTGGCACGACCATCGTGCATGCCTAAACAAAATCGAGACTCGTCACTAAAGACAATACTGTTCCATTCCTAATCCCAGTGACCGTTGTCTGCACCACTCAAGGCGATTACGTCGGTGTTCTCGAGTTAAAGGGAGGACCCAGTGTGGCTGGTATGAAAACAAGCCAAAACTTCTCATTCGTCGGTAAACACTTCGCATGCCAATAGGTCTTCCGTGTTCTGCAAACCATTCATTTGTAATGGACTTGGTAGTGGAGAAACGGTCCCTTAAGGCCAATAATCTTAGGCGGCGATGTTCACGGTCTGTTGTTCTACGGCGGCGTCCAGTGCTCTTTGCGTACGGCCTAAGTCCCACTATACGGCCCCTATCAAACTCACTAAGTTGACGAAATCGTACAGGTCTCCGTACTTTAGGCATCGTAACCGATCGTAAAGGATGTCAAGAACCAAAATCCGCCAACGTTGATTCTTTACTGCGGCTGAAATATTCATTTTTAGAGCGTCAGTGAATTAAAAAAAAGCAGTATAAAAACCGGAATGTCCAACTGATAAGGCTGAAAATTTTTTCACTTGTTATTTACAGTAAGATAAATACATTCACCAACTTTTATTAAAATAAAACCATTTAAACTGGGTATTCGGATTTATGTGTCACTTAGTATATTATTGAGAATATGAAAAAGAAATATGATATGGTATTTCTTATAAATGTGTAATATTGAATAGACACACTGTATGTTAAGTTTTAGTGTATTGCTTCTGTACGTCAGTCTCTATAATATCTAATCTCATGTGAGCACCTTTCAGTAGTCCCATCACAATTTATTTATTTTTTGAGATACAAACAAAAAATGAGTATATGAAAGATTATGGAATAATGGACAAAACGCTTAGAATTTTTTCCAAAAGTGTAGCATGATTTATAGAAACATGACAACATGATACTTTGGGATGTAAGCAGGAAATTTGGAAATGCGGTTGAGAAGGGGTAACTGCATCGTAAAAAACTTTAAGCAGAACATTTAATTTTTTGAGGAAACTCTTTTGCAACTTGGAAGTTGCCTTCGTGGTTATCCTAGTCTTATTTCCTGAATGACTATATCTGGTAGCGGTAACCTTCTATTCTTCATCGGGAAATCCCATTAACCAGCATCACCTGTTAGAGATCGCTTTCATTTCACGATAATAGTCGAGGATTCACCTTAATGGGTTGCAATTTGCAATTAGTGATAAATGGCTTACACTGAGGAGAACTCCACCACCAACGACATATTTCTAATTTGTATTTTGAGAGGTTATTAACAGAAGTCCTATTTCATAAATGTGGGATTAATCATTAATGCTACAGGTAAAACCGCGGTATAGACATCTTATACTCCTAACTTACATCCCGCAACTGTGGTGAGGCTTATGCCGCTGCTCTTGATATTACGAAACCATCCGTTCAGCCGTGGCATGCTGCCCCCTTTTGCAAACCTCCATTCCATGGCCTCCTAGAGGATGCAGATAGGTGGCTGACTTCCTCTCTGGCCCCAAGATATCCATCGTAATTCACGGGTTCTCCTCTTCATCCCACAACGTCAACGCGGGAGTTCCCCAGGGATCGGTCTTAGCTCCAACACTGTTGGATATTAACGATTAATCATCCGGTTTCGGTGGATGGCCTAGTTCTACTAAAGAGCTGTTCATCTCGGGGTGTCGGACTCCAGATGACCGAGGACTTGATCTGGCTTGAACACTTTTCGTCAATGCATTTTTAGGCTTCTGCCTGTGCGGCTGCTTTGGTGTAAAAAAATAATAGTACATTACATACCGTCGTGCTGGTGCCATTACTGGCTGAGTACTTCAATGTCTTGAGGCGCATAGCGTCCTGAGCGACGAGAATAATGACCTTCTCCACCGAGGTATATAGAGAACATTCTTTCACTATTAAAGATCACATATTACAAAATTCATTTTTATTATGAAATATAGCATATCTGACAATTTTCTGAACGTTCGGCAACTCTGTCCGAATGAAGAATACGAAATGTCTGGATGACAGAACGGTGCATATAAGAGGGGCGCTGCTGCTACATGATAGTCTGACAAAGATAAAAGATTCTACGTATGTTAACACATCATCCGTTTTCCATTCATTTTCAAATATGTATTACATTTTATCAAGTAGCATGTGACTTTTAAGCAAAAATAATCTATAAAACTGAACTTCCAGGTCATCTGATAGGTCAAGAACGCTTTTCCAAACTAAACCCCTATTTTTGGCGCCCAAAATATGAGAGGAAATTTTACGTTAAAGTATTTGTGACCAGAAAGTAGAGAAAGGATAACATATTTCGAAATGTACGATTCATAAAGAAAACTTATGAATAATAGTGTTGTAAGGTTTTTAGAGGATGATTTAATGGTGACTTTGAACGTGACCTTGACTATGACCTTCAAGCTCATTTGAAGGTCAAGACAGTTTTCTTAAATGGAAACCGGTAGTAACCGGAAATAAAAACAGCAAGAAACTTGATGTTCAAGTAGAATGTCTATGACCTTGACTATGACCATCAAGGTTACACATTCATTATTTACCTAGAGACTTTTTCATTATCATTAATAACCTTCAGGGGGACATGTACCTTCTCCTTAGAGGAATGCGGTAGTAATGAAAAAATATATTTAACATGTGTGAAAGCTTGGTGGTATTGAATTTTGTATGCAAAAAATATCCTATGATCGGATTATGTTCGTATCAATATGCAAATGCGTTCATCATGTTTTCGAGTTTATTGAACACAACAACGAGTAATAACATCAATAGTTCGGGTGATAGGGCCTATGAGATGAAAAAGCAAAATAGGCGGCAAAGTGAAGAGAAAAATACAAAATTGTTTCCATTAGGAAATTGGCGGTGGCAAGTTGGCTCCTACCAAGAATTATGTCGAATTGGTTGGTACTGCACACGAACTGGAAAGAGATCCTAGACAATCGAAGAAGGCCCGAAATTCCGAGGCAATTTAAGGAAATTCCCGGTAGTCCAAGGAAATCCGAGACAAACGAGGGCGATTTTCTATTCCACTGGGAAATTTGACAAGTGATTTTCATATCCTAGTGTGAAGAAACTTGAGGCAATCCAAGGAGACATTTCGTGGTAATCCAAGGAGATTCGAGGTAGTCCAAGGAAATCTGTGACAATTCATGGTGATCTTCTATTCCACTGGAAAAGATCCCAGATAATTTAAGATAATTTTCTATCCCAGTGGGAAGAAGTCTGCGTCAATTCAACGTGACATGAGGCAGTCCAAGGAGACCTGAAGTTGCGAGAGGAAATTCAATTAGTTTCAGGTAACCCAAGGGAACCCAAAACAATCTAGGGTGATTTTCTATTCCACTGGGAGGTGACCCGAGAAAATCCAAGAATTCAAGGAAGTTCCAGGTTGTCCAAGGAATGCAAGACAAACCAGGGTGAGTTTCTATTCCACTGGGAAAGTCACGAGACAATCAAAGATGATTTTCTATCCCATTGGAAAGAAGTCTGTGGCAATCCAAGGAGAACCTACGTTCCGAGAGGCAATCCAAGGAGAACCTACGTTCCGAGAGGCAATCCAAGGAGTTTCTAGGAAGTAAAAGGAAACCGACATCAATCCAGGAAGCTCTTCTATTTCACTGTGAGGAGATCTGAGACAATCCAAGAAGACCCTAGGCTTTGAGGGAATTCATGGATGATCCAGGTAGTCCAAGGTAATTCGAGGCAGATGATTATGTTTTTCTATTCCATGGAGAAAAATCCGAGACAGTCCAAGGTGATTTTCTATCCTAGTGGTAAAAGATCTAAGATGATCTTTAAACGTGATATGGCAGTCCAAGGAGATTTCACATAGTCCAAGAAGACCTGAAACACACGAGACCGATCTCCCAGACAGATACGCAGACAGTTTGAGCTTTTCAAGCCGTTCTGCCAAAAACTTGGATATATTAACTATAGCCGACGCTATTGGCCTAATAGCTTTATGAACTTTGTGAACGTTGGATTTGAAACTTGGAATTTGACTTTTACTAGAGTGAAACTAGGTTGTTGCAACCATTCAACGTTTTCATTTGGTTGGCCACTTTTGTATTTATTTATTTTTTTGTTGGTCGAGTCCTTCTGTCCTGTGTTGCTGTTTGAAGATCTTCCTCTTGAGAATACTGATTTCTAATAGTTTCTTATGAAGGTTTTTAACATCCATATAATAAACCATCTAATAGGACTGATGGTAGTATACACTTCACAAGTTGAGCCGGAATTGTACCACAACACTGCTGAACATTTTAATAAAAAAATGATCGTACACATAACCCCCAAACGGCTACATTTTTTATACTATAAACAAGTATACTTTAGTTTTATTTAAAAACAAAACTCCGAAAAATCTAATAGGCCTTTTGTCTTCTCTGAGTATATTGATTATATGATTTCCCCCCTATTGGTATGTTCCCTAAAAATGGCGTTGTAAGTTTTATTGCCCGTGCTATACCATAAACAACCAGCATATAGAGGCATCGAATTCTGGCACATACATCGAGCCTACTTGGATGTAATATGCAAATGCTATGTCGGGGATGAAAACACGCCACATCCTCATGGGGCAAGCGGCAGTGATGTTATGACTGGCGTGCCCTAGCTGTGGGGAAATGACAGACATAATGCGAATATAAGCGGGAACGATAGGATGTCGGGTTCACAGGGAGAAGATAAGAGAATAACGATATATCATAAAAGAAATCTCTCACCGTGGCATGTGTAAACACAAATTACGGTGAATATTGCGGGGTGCTTGTGGTCTTGACAAAATTGAAACCCACGCCCTGTCATATGTACATAATTATGCATGCTTCTGGTTCAACCTTGACGTTTGTTAGGGTGTCTTAGCTGTCGAGCGAAGTGAAATTAACAATTCGCGATGACTGAGACAAAAACAGCATGTTCATTAAGAAACACAGAAACACACCGAATGTAGGGTGATTCAGAAAACATTTATACAGGGTGATTCCGAAAATATGGCAATGCTTCTAAAGCACAAAGTAGATAGAAAATAACACAAAAATGCATCTAGATATGGGTTCTAAAATGCCAATGCCAGAATGTTGGAACTTCAATTTTAAAATTGAAAAAATATACCTCAAGAGTGGATCAAGATGTTTCCTTGAAATTTTGTATATGTGGTGCTGACATGATGGCCATGCAGGTTTTTCTACAAGATGACAACTTAGAACTAGCTGTTGTTCACTTGATGTGCACTCGTTCTGTAGCTGTACCTGCCTAAACGTTATGACGCTTTAGCTATCAATCTTTGGCTTTGATGTGATGCTCTTGGACGTCTAAGCAGTGCATAGGTGTATAATGGGGAATCTAATTCAAGCAGTTATTTAAAAATAAGGACGTATAAAAATATTTTATATAGAATTAAGATAATTTTTTTAAATCAATTTACTAATAATTTGTGTTGATGATAATTCCATCGGTTTCTTGTCTCAAATGTACTTACCTGAGATACACCCACAGCTAGAAACTAGAACCACATCCACTTCTTATTCATCATAAAAACTAAAATTACATATGCAAATTTGCTGAATTTCAAAAATGGCAAAGAAAAGAAAATCCCTGGTTGGTGTAGTATGTTACAACAGGTAAGAAAATATGCCAGAATGGAATATTTATGAAACGTGAAAAAGTTATTATATTTTAAATTATTTTTCATTTAAATGTTATAGAAACTTATTTTGCGATGTGAAGTAGAAAATACAAATCAGCGCCTAGATGTATGGGACTGCAAATATGTTCTGTGTGGTGTAATGCGTCATTCCTAATTTTTCTGTTATGTGATTTAATTTCACACAACGCGACTGCGGCGGTGATTTCCTCTCAAGGTTTTTGAAATCCCAAAAGAAGCGAGGAAAATTATACTTTGAACATGACCTGACTCTTCAGAAAGGACAACACAAATAACTGGTCTGGTACAGCTAATAGATATACTTCACGGGAAGCATATTCAGTAACCATTTTCTCACATGGCAAATATCATTAATTAAATACACATGCAAACCAATACCCAAAATCACCAAGAATCATCTAGATGTGAGCTTGCTATTCAACTAATTTTCTTTCATTGACACTTGTACGTTTATTTGACCTTATATAGGTTTTTTACGCAATAACCCTGCCATGCTGGCAACTCTAGGATGCCAGCAACGTCACCAAAGAAGTACGTCGCTAGATATCGACTTTTAATATGTCAGTGAGACATTTGTAAGGTATCGCATGGTATCATCAAGACATTGTTCCTCAGGGTTCGGTCCTAGGACCAATCCTTTATTTGCTTTTTATCCATGATGTCCCTTGCCCCAGCAACTGAAGTCTACCTCTATGCTGACGACACTGCACTTGTCGCCCAGTCGTGTACTGGTGATCTGGTTCACGATGGGTTGCAGGGTGTGCTGGAAGAAGTACTAGAGTGGGCGGAACGGTGGCTGATTAAAATTAATCATTCGAAAACGCACGCTATTTATTGTACCAAAAAACGTCGCGGCCCCCCAGCAGAGGTATCTGTAGATGGCAATCGTGTACCATGGACAAATTCTGCCAAGTACCTCGGTGTCACCCTTGATAAAGGCATGACCTGGCAGAAACATACAGCAGCCTTGAAAACAAAATTCCAAATTGCGTTTCGACAACTATATCCTTTGTTATGTAGATCCTCCAAACTGAGTTTGATAAACAAAGTTCGCCTATATAAAATGATTGTTAGACCAGCCATTCAGTCTTCAAGTACTGCAAAGTAGAACTTTGCAAACAATTTGCAACGCTTCATGGTATGTCTCAAACGAGACACTACACAGAGACCTTGACATTCCTTACTTGAGGGATTATGTCAAGCTTCAGGCGCAGCGACGTTATAGTCAAGCGGAATCGAACGGCAACCCTCTGATGCGCGAATCAGTGGACTACACAGTGGAGCAAGTTCGTAAACATTCAAGGCCACGGCTGGCACAGTAATAAAAAAATTAGCGCGAATTTTTAGTACACTTAAAATTACACTCTAACAAAATTGAATCATAAATTTGTTTAGTTCACCTCAAAATTAATCCGTGTACCAAGTCAAAAAGCCTAGGTGTCTCCTCTTAAACTAAACACTTCTGTTTTTCTTCTCCATTTTCCTTCTCTTTCGCTTTCTCTTTTTCCTTGACATTGTCTGGTTTCTGGGCGACCAGTACTGACAGATTCGACTAACGTACATTAGACAGTGACTAATGAGCAAAGGTCCTATGGACCGCCCAGACAAACAAATGACGAATAGTAACATCGCGACAAATGAAAACTATATTTCTCTCTTAAGAGAAACCGGTTCGGTCTCTATCAGAGATGACGGGATCTATTCAAAGTTTCTTCGTTCTTTCATTCTTTCATTCTTTTTGGCTGTACATAATGAATAATCACGATCTATTCGAATTCCATTATGAAACTACGAAAATGAGGATATCACTGTCACTGGACAAGTAATGTGGCTGGCTGCTCTGTGACTACTCTCTGAGAACCTTCGACGTTGCCAAAACCTTTACTACGGTTATCATTCCCATCATGTATATTGACGATTAGCATAACTCGCGTCCTTCGAAAGTGCATCTTATTGTCCAACTGATATGATATGAACCATTTCACTGTGCTTATTTCTCATGGAACCTGACAGGGCCGCAGACGAATTATTAGCAATAAGTCCTGAAACGTCACCTAGTGTACCTCGTTTGTCTACGACATAGCCGTTAAAGCTCACGACCGCATCTAGACACTAGATGCCGAGATAAATTTGATTTGTTATGTAATTTATTGGGTGGTGGTGTCGTATACCGGGGGATATAGAGCAAAATATGGTGTGTAACACTTGTTACTTACAAGAGGCCGTTCTGCTACTAAGAATTTCCCGAAACCGGCATTACTCTAGCTAAGCTGTTATATTTATATTTTTGAAAAAATGACAAATCAGCTCGTACAAGAGCATCCCCTTTTACTTGACGACGAAAATCGTTGGGCAGAAAATATGTAGTTTCGCCGAATACCGTTGTATAGCGAGATTTTTGTTTTGGAATGTTCGAAATACAAATAATAAAAAAATTCTATTGCACTTCTTTACGGAAAACAGGCTACTAGTGCTCGATTTTACTAATGACCCGCGGGAATCAAAATTTGTAAAGTAATGGAATATGGTCGATTTTTTGTAAGACATTTCGGCGATTGTGTAGATAGGCACCAAATTCTCAGATTAAATTAAGAAATACGTCATATATCACCTGGTTTAGATACGATTACTTATTTATTTGGCCCCGGACAGAACATTTGCAACACAGACGCAAATTCTACCAACCAAAACGAAGTTTTTGCAATATAGTCGCAAATTCGACCAAACGAACAGAAGGATTTGCCGCCTGATCGAAACATGGATGGAACCTGACACAATAGAACTGCTATGACCGCATTTACTGAACACTGTATTGAGAATAACAGTGTCGCTACTTATCCGAGAGAAACGGATATGTATTTTTCACAATTCATCAACTTGTCCATTAAGGTTAGTTACTAAAACCTACCTTTTCTCTTTATAGGTTTGTATTAGGTCAGTCAAACTAGATCATTGTTTTTTGTCCTTGCTGCACAAAATTCTGCCTAATACATTTTTTGAAGAAATAAACAGAAGAGAATGCTTATTTTTCAACAAATTTCGAGAGCTTTTTGATGAAAGGCTTAACTTTACAAACCATGCGCTTAAGGTTAGTATAAAGGGCATGCAGATGTTGGGCTTTGTTTGGAGGAATGATCTTTTTCCATATTTTGTTATACTCCACGAATGACTAAACACCCTTTGAGTACCGTGGGGATACAGGGGAAAGGGGGGCTAGAGTAGTATGGCCTTCTCGGTACCAGTCTTATAAAGATGATTTAGAGCGTGTCCGGTATAAATATTTTCGTCTTGCAGCATTAAAGATAAACTTAAACATGACTCAATATCATAGACCTGACTTGTTAAAACATTTGCATTTACCTACATTGGAGCATAGGCGCTTGGTCTTTGATGGTTGTTTCGCTTTCAAGATTTTATTGGGGCTCACCGATTGCGAAAGTTTATTAACATTGATAAATCTTAATGTAATGGTAATCTGCTTGCGATTAAGTTCCATCCGACAAATTATGGTCAGCACTCCTCCTCGATAGAGCACTTCCGTCTTATCAATTTGGTTCAGTCTGGTATTGACATCATTACCTTTACACTCTCAGGCTACGAAAAGTATCTTTGATACTGTGATTTTTATAATTATGTCTTGTGAACTTGCATGTTCTAAATGTTATTCCCGCTTATTCTATGCAATTTTATTTTGTGAAAATCGGATCACCCATAAATTTTGTAAATAAATTAATGAATATTTAATTTACGTGATTGTTCCGTTTTTTAACTGCTTTCGTGATCGTGATTAACGCGAATTTTTGTAGCTTAGCCGCAATGCGTCTAACCATATCTTGTCACGGTACCTTTTTAAATGTCCTCTGAACGTTATTGTATAATTCAAGGAAATTTTGACAACATAAGCAGTTAAGGTCTTACATTTTCTCATACTGAAGCAATCGCGTAGACGGAATCCTAATGAGCTACTAAAAGGAGCTTAAAGACATCTTCAGACCGTTTTACTGTCAGCAGGAGCAAGAGAATTGTTCAGACGCATGCGCACTATCAAAACAGGTCATTTTCTTTAAACTGCCACTGAAAAGTCCAAAGATTGTCCGTAAGAGAAGAGTCATCACATGCTGATGTTCACCATAGTAAACTCATTTTGATCATCAGGGGTGGAATAACCTAGCGCAATGTCACTAAAGTTTTTAACCGTGTGTAATAATGGTAAGGTATTCTGTTCTTTCCAATAATGAATTTCTGATAGCTTGGGACGACAATTTGCAGTGGACCAGATCAGTTCAGCTTGTAAGCAGACATCATAGCACCGGTTTGTTTGGGAAACTGTACCAGACAGTTTCTGATTATCAGAAATCACTTGTTGGACATAATCAATATAATAATGTAACTTTCAGGGTAACTTCTATTTGAGTGCAGGGCAGCTTATTTTAAATAATTTATTAGGTCTGGATGAAAAAGAATCCGTTGAAAAAAATTTAAAAACAAGAGAATATTGTTAATCTGATATCTCAAACAAATGACAGATGTCAAGTGTCCTAGTTTTTTCAATAATTTTCATATTAGGTTCACTTAAAATTATGTTGTTTTGTATCCTTTTAGGTTGCATATACGACTATACGTGCTACCTATAAAGTACTGCAATAAAAATGCTGCCATATTCCCGTGTGTTTTTATATGGTGGTAGATAATTTACGAGCCTGTCATTTTAGCATACGCAACAGATGTTTCAGTTCATTTTGTGGTATGAACAAAACAAGACAGGTACCTCATACCCATTTACAACTTTATAGCAAAGCGGTAACGCCTGAAGTGTTGGCATCAGGCACGCCGAGGTCGGCGTTGTATACTGACATATTTTAACGAAATCATCTATCTAATAAATAAACCCATTTATTGCTTTTTAACAGCACTAATTGACAACTCCACTTATCACTAATTTATGTTAGATTTACAACACAGCCGCGGTCGCGATCGCGTGGACTGCTCATTACCGATTATTGACTCACGTCTTGATCCGAGCCTTTATACCTGTGTTGCCTCTTGTTGATTTTCTTAGGAAGTTCGAGAGCAATCGAGGTTAGTTTTCGAGGTTCTAGACTCCGTAGTTCTCCTAGAGATAGCCCTCATGACGTCACAATATTATTGACAGAATGTTCAAATCTTCGCTACAGGCTTTTTCAGCTGAACTTTAACCTGATTCTAATTGAATTTGAAATTAACTTAGATACCGAATTTCCATCATACATATTATCCGCTTTGATTCTTTCGATACTGCTATGACTATTTCTATATATAAATTATATAAATCATTCAGAATCAGATGTCGAAATTATCACAGCGAATCACTCGCATGACGGCATCGAAATTAATCTCCAGGGTTGGAATCCAGCTGAGTTCAGTTAGAGCTGAGTCGGGAAAATCGATTTTGACTTTGTCGATAATAAAAGTCATATATTGTTATAACACACACAACGTGGCCACTGAACCTCAAACTCTATAGAACCTTTCTTACCACAGCATCGCATACAAAATGAAACTGGAGCACCATACATATTTTAGCACGTTTTCTGCTATTCAGTGCTGTTTTCTGGGCATAGACAGTCATATATAATGAACATTTTCTCGAGCGACCCAAATGAACTCTTTCTAAAAATATCAAATCCGTTGAAAAAAACATGATTTTTCAGAAACACTGACAGTTTTTTTATTTAACGAGCTGATGTAATCAAAGGTGAAAGTACTGTTTATTTTTTCCTGAAGAGTACCTATCAAGTCATGAATCTTTGAATTCGGGGTCCTAGGTCAAACGGTTCGGTCTTGAGGCACTCTCAAAGTTAGAACCTTCGGAAAACTAATGAATTTTAGCGTGTAGTTAGCTTTTCCATTGTCTCATGCTCGTGGAAAGCGTTAGGCCCCATAATATATATTTTGAAGTACCATTGTCTGAGGAATTCAAATTGCGATCTGATGTCTCGTTCGGCAGATTTTTTAGACTGAAGCTATCTTAGCCTCCCTAAAAAACAAAAAAAAATGTATAATTATTTTTTTCTTCGTAAAGGAGAACGATCGACGTATCGCCCTAAGTGACTTGAATTTGGTACTCGGGCCTCTAAATTGCTCGAATAGGCAATAGTAGAATATGGGCTACTATGGACACCCCCCACCACTTCCACTTTGGCCACGCCCACCGCGTGCTCTGATTGGCGGATCAGACGGCGGGAAATTTGAACGGGGTTGATGGTATATGTTGATTGGCGGGAACCGCTAGATCCACCGCGTGCTCTGATTGGCGGATCAGACGGCGGGAAATTTGAACGGGGTTGATGGTATATGTTGATTAGCGGGCTAGATGCCGCACCCGACCGGAAGTGATTCAGACAGCCAACGATAGTAAGGTGTAGTATAACGTCTATGCGTAAGTGATGTGACTCATTTCATGTTTTGCGGTAAATATTTGCATATAGATCGATAAAAGCCGATGAATACTGGTAATTATAGATGCAATTCTGCGGATTCAGTTTAATTGGAAAAACGTATAAAATTCGCGGAGAACAATGCGTATAGGATGATCTCAATAGTCATCACGTCATATTCAGTGTGCATATAAAAATGGAATTGCTCATATGTGGTGCATACAGTTAATGTTAGTTAATTTTTAACATTGATACAATATTGAAAACATAGTACAGTCTATATTGTGTATCTAATAGATTCCAACAAGGCAATCACCTACGTCGCAAATGAGGTTAGGTTCAGCGCCGGTGTAGTCGTAGCTGTGATATGCAAGAAGTACCGGGCGGGGCTGTCAAGCATGGGTGAATGGGCAGGGAGCGCAGGCTGTCAACTAGTTAATACCGGCCAGCGGTGACCTTGGAACACTGTGGTCAGTTAAAAAGTGGTGGGGGTATAATTGAGATTATAAATACCTATGAATCATCGCAAATTATCTTGTCAGTTAGCTACAGCGAACAGACGTGCTCAGTTCAGATTTAGTCGCTAGTTAACGTTTTAGTTTTTAAAAAAATGGAAAAATTCTTCATCGTTAAGGATTCTACTAAGAAGATTAAAAAATTTAATCTATATGGGCGAGAAGTGGAATTTAAAATACGACCTATCCCTAAAGACGTCGAACCTGTGGGATGGATCAAAGACGCTCTGGAGGAAATAGTAGCCAAAGGAACTGAACATCTCCAGCCCAGTGATCAAGTTGGATTCACTTTCTGTTCCAAAGACTTTACCCGCGGTCAAGGGTGGATAGCTTTTAAATCGTTTTCCGACGTTTCAAATGAGGACATATGGGAGAAGATATCTTCCATCTATCAGTCAAATTCTGTGGGGTTGAATACCGAGACTTTTTGCTTGGGAGTTACGTCCATAAGGTTGCCTGCTGGTCGTGGTAGAGGTCAGAATTTCAATACTTTTGATGAGGAATGCACCAAAAGAAGAGGTATTATCACCGTTAAAAACACCGATAATTTGTGTCTCCCACGAGCCCTTGTCATCGCCATGGCCCATTTGAACAAAGACAAAGATTATAGCAGAATCCGCCTCGATCGAGGAAAAATACAAGGACAAAGAGCTGCACAACTTGTGGAAAAGGCTGATATTGTTATCCCTGAGGAGGGGTGTGGAATACCTGAACTTCAAAAGCTACAACGATATCTGCAAAACTACAAAATTGTTGTATACAAGTTTGGGTGCAAAGGTCGTGACGTCATTTTTGAAGGCGTGTCCACTGGTTCGACGCTTAACCTAATCTATCACGAGGGGCACTACAGCGTCATAACATCCCTCACTGCTGCCTTTTGCTGCAGCTATTTTTGTGAGAACTGCCACATTCCGTATAATAATAAACAAATTCATAGATGTGATAAACAATGTTATGCTTGTAAAAGATCTCCGGCCTGCCTGAAAACGAAGCACATCGAATGCAAAGAATGTAATAGAAGCTTTTATGGACAAGAATGTTTTAACGCTCATTTACCATCGGTCTGTTCTAAAATTAAAAGATGTGTAGACTGTTTTAAAGTTCACAACGGTAATAATCACATCTGCGGACATATACTTTGTAAAACATGTTATAAAAATCAACCAATTGAACATATGTGCTATATACAGCCTGACAGAAGTATTCCAAAATCAAATGATGTCTTATTAATATTTTACGATTTGGAAACCCGTCAGGAGAAGGAATTACCCAACGGATCTTTACTTCATGAGCCAAATCTATGTGTATTCAAACAATGTTGTGAATCATGTACCGATAATCCTATATGCAAGAAATGTGGCCTTCGATTACAGATTCTTCGATGTCAAGACGTCATTTCTCCATTTATGCATCATATTCTGACACTTCGTAAAAAATTCAAGAAAGTCATTGTACTGGCGCATAATGGTGGAGGATTTGATCATCAGTTTCTACTTCGTTACATTTTAGAGAAGACTAGTCTGTACCCAAATGTAATTATGAGAGGAACAAAATTAATATTGATGGAGGTAGGAAATGTAAAATTTCTGGATTCTCTCAATTATTTTCCTATGCCTCTAACTGCTCTACCCAAGGCGTTTGATTTGAAAGAGCTAAAGAAAGGATACTTTCCACATCTATTCAACACTTTGGCTCATCAGAATTATCTAGGGCCAATTCCAGCGCTCGACTTCTACGATCCCGACCATTTAAAAGAAGACACTCGAGAAAAATTATTAAAATGGCATGGCAAAAGACAAGCGGAGGGATACGTTTTTGATTTTCAGAAAGAAATCGTTGAATACTGTATCTCCGATGTGGAAATATTGACACAGGCGTGTCTCAAATTTCGAGACCTGATGAAAACCGAAACCACAGTCGATCCCTTCCAGGAAAGCACCACTATTGCATCATGCTGTAACAAAGTCTTTAGACGCAATTTTTTAAAACCTGAGACGATCGGGGTAATTCCAAAAGGGGGCTATAGATGGCGTGAAAATCAGTCAAAAATTGCCATCCAATGGATGTTGTGGGAGGAACATCAAAGAGGAATCAAAATTCAACACGCCGCTAAGGGTATAGAAACCATTGTTAAGGGACATAAAGTAGACGGTTTTTGTAGCGACACAAATCAAGTGTTTGAATTCCAAGGATGCTATTTTCACGGTTGCCCTCGATGTTTCAAATACAACAGAAGCAATCCTCTGCATAATGATCCGTTGAATACATTGGAAAGTCGATACGAACAATCAGTTAGCAAAGTAGAGAGACTCCGAAGCCTTGGAC
The DNA here is from genome assembly GCA_963669975.1 of Acanthoscelides obtectus. Taxonomy (NCBI): domain Eukaryota; kingdom Metazoa; phylum Arthropoda; class Insecta; order Coleoptera; family Chrysomelidae; genus Acanthoscelides; species Acanthoscelides obtectus. The sequence continues at coordinate 69,390,147 of CAVLJG010000008.1, forward strand.
TAGAAGTAATTGAGATATGGGAATGTCAATTTCGAGGAATGCTAAACGATGAAATTAGAGCCTTCACAGAAGCACATCCATTGATAATCAATTTACCGATTAACCCCAGAGACGCTCTCTACGGGGGACGTACAGAAAATATCGTTGAATACTACAAGATCAAAACAAATGAATGCATAAAATATGTCGATATATGTTCCCTGTACCCCTTCATCTGTAAATATGGAAAATTTCCGGTGGGTCATCCAAAAAAAATTTACGTAGGTGAAGAATGTGTTACAGCCTCTCTGTCGCAGATGTCAGGACTTATTAAATGCCAGATTCTACCGAACCAGAACTTATATCACCCCGTTTTACCGTCAAAAATGAACAACAAATTGATGTTTGTTAACTGTCAAAAATGTGGTGAAGATTTCGTTCGAGAAGAGTGTCAGCATTCTATTCAAGAAAGAAGCCTAAAAGGAACTTGGGTGATAGAAGAGGTGCTCAAAGCTATTGAAAAAGGTTACCAAATTATAGAGACTTACGAAATATGGGAATACGATACAATTCAGCTCAGTAAAGACCAAGAGGGGTTATTTAGCGGAATGATGAACAAGTTTCTACAAATAAAACAACAAGCTTCAGGATGGCCCAAACATTGCTTAACGGATGAAGAAAAAAACCGTTATATTGATGCATTTTTGGATACAGAGGACATAAAGCTGGAATTTTCAAAAATTATAGAGAACCCCTGTTTGAGATCGTTAGCTAAACTTATGCTGAATTCTTTTTGGGGTAAATTTGCTCAAAAAGAAAACCAAAACAAAACCTCGATAGTCAGAGACTGTGGTGAATTCTTTGATATGCTGACTAATCCTTCTATTCATGTAAATACAGTTCTCCCGGTAAACGAAGAAACCCTTCTCGTAACTTGGGAATTTAGAGAAGAGGTGTATGACGTTTCTTCAACGGTTAACGTTGTATTGGCTTCATACGTCACGGCCCTAGCTAGACTAAAATTATATTCATTCTTGGAGAAAGTGGAAGAAAGGGCAGTTTACGTAGATACAGATTCATGTATTTATATCTCTCGTAAGGGATTAGACGACATATCTACAGGCGACTTCATAGGTGATATGACCGATGAGCTCAATGGGGGTTTCATATCAGAGTTTGTTTCTGGAGGACCTAAGAACTACGCCTACAAATATACTACTTTGTCTGGAGAGGAACAGATCGTATGTAAAGTAAAAGGCATATCACTCAACTACAAGGCATCCCAAGTGGTCAATTTTGAGAAAATAAAAGACATGGTGCTGAAGAAATCTGTTCCTGTTTCTGTACTTTCTCGACAGCTACGACGTACAAGAGAGCATGCAGTAGTAACAGTCGAGTTTCCTAAGGTATACAAGATAACTTCAATGAAAAGGAAATTCTATGCAGATCATACCTCTGTACCATTTGGATTTAAGAAAATAAAATATTGATTTGTTAATGTATGTAAATATTTTTTAATAAACATGTAAGTAGAATATGGGCTACTATGGACACCCCCCACCACTTCCACTTTGGCCACGCCCACCGCGTGCTCTGATTGGCGGATCAGACGGCGGGAAATTTGAACGGGGTTGATGGTATATGTTGATTGGCGGGAACCGCTAGATCCACCGCGTGCTCTGATTGGCGGATCAGACGGCGGGAAATTTGAACGGGGTTGATGGTATATGTTGATTAGCGGGCTAGATGCCGCACCCGACCGGAAGTGATTCAGACAGCCAACGATAGTAAGGTGTAGTATAACGTCTATGCGTAAGTGATGTGACTCATTTCATGTTTTGCGGTAAATATTTGCATATAGATCGATAAAAGCCGATGAATACTGGTAATTATAGATGCAATTCTGCGGATTCAGTTTAATTGGAAAAACGTATAAAATTCGCGGAGAACAATGCGTATAGGATGATCTCAATAGTCATCACGTCATATTCAGTGTGCATATAAAAATGGAATTGCTCATATGTGGTGCATACAGTTAATGTTAGTTAATTTTTAACATTGATACAATATTGAAAACATAGTACAGTCTATATTGTGTATCTAATAGATTCCAACAAGGCAATCACCTACGTCGCAAATGAGGTTAGGTTCAGCGCCGGTGTAGTCGTAGCTGTGATATGCAAGAAGTACCGGGCGGGGCTGTCAAGCATGGGTGAATGGGCAGGGAGCGCAGGCTGTCAACTAGTTAATACCGGCCAGCGGTGACCTTGGAACACTGTGGTCAGTTAAAAAGTGGTGGGGGTATAATTGAGATTATAAATACCTATGAATCATCGCAAATTATCTTGTCAGTTAGCTACAGCGAACAGACGTGCTCAGTTCAGATTTAGTCGCTAGTTAACGTTTTAGTTTTTAAAAAAATGGAAAAATTCTTCATCGTTAAGGATTCTACTAAGAAGATTAAAAAATTTAATCTATATGGGCGAGAAGTGGAATTTAAAATACGACCTATCCCTAAAGACGTCGAACCTGTGGGATGGATCAAAGACGCTCTGGAGGAAATAGTAGCCAAAGGAACTGAACATCTCCAGCCCAGTGATCAAGTTGGATTCACTTTCTGTTCCAAAGACTTTACCCGCGGTCAAGGGTGGATAGCTTTTAAATCGTTTTCCGACGTTTCAAATGAGGACATATGGGAGAAGATATCTTCCATCTATCAGTCAAATTCTGTGGGGTTGAATACCGAGACTTTTTGCTTGGGAGTTACGTCCATAAGGTTGCCTGCTGGTCGTGGTAGAGGTCAGAATTTCAATACTTTTGATGAGGAATGCACCAAAAGAAGAGGTATTATCACCGTTAAAAACACCGATAATTTGTGTCTCCCACGAGCCCTTGTCATCGCCATGGCCCATTTGAACAAAGACAAAGATTATAGCAGAATCCGCCTCGATCGAGGAAAAATACAAGGACAAAGAGCTGCACAACTTGTGGAAAAGGCTGATATTGTTATCCCTGAGGAGGGGTGTGGAATACCTGAACTTCAAAAGCTACAACGATATCTGCAAAACTACAAAATTGTTGTATACAAGTTTGGGTGCAAAGGTCGTGACGTCATTTTTGAAGGCGTGTCCACTGGTTCGACGCTTAACCTAATCTATCACGAGGGGCACTACAGCGTCATAACATCCCTCACTGCTGCCTTTTGCTGCAGCTATTTTTGTGAGAACTGCCACATTCCGTATAATAATAAACAAATTCATAGATGTGATAAACAATGTTATGCTTGTAAAAGATCTCCGGCCTGCCTGAAAACGAAGCACATCGAATGCAAAGAATGTAATAGAAGCTTTTATGGACAAGAATGTTTTAACGCTCATTTACCATCGGTCTGTTCTAAAATTAAAAGATGTGTAGACTGTTTTAAAGTTCACAACGGTAATAATCACATCTGCGGACATATACTTTGTAAAACATGTTATAAAAATCAACCAATTGAACATATGTGCTATATACAGCCTGACAGAAGTATTCCAAAATCAAATGATGTCTTATTAATATTTTACGATTTGGAAACCCGTCAGGAGAAGGAATTACCCAACGGATCTTTACTTCATGAGCCAAATCTATGTGTATTCAAACAATGTTGTGAATCATGTACCGATAATCCTATATGCAAGAAATGTGGCCTTCGATTACAGATTCTTCGATGTCAAGACGTCATTTCTCCATTTATGCATCATATTCTGACACTTCGTAAAAAATTCAAGAAAGTCATTGTACTGGCGCATAATGGTGGAGGATTTGATCATCAGTTTCTACTTCGTTACATTTTAGAGAAGACTAGTCTGTACCCAAATGTAATTATGAGAGGAACAAAATTAATATTGATGGAGGTAGGAAATGTAAAATTTCTGGATTCTCTCAATTATTTTCCTATGCCTCTAACTGCTCTACCCAAGGCGTTTGATTTGAAAGAGCTAAAGAAAGGATACTTTCCACATCTATTCAACACTTTGGCTCATCAGAATTATCTAGGGCCAATTCCAGCGCTCGACTTCTACGATCCCGACCATTTAAAAGAAGACACTCGAGAAAAATTATTAAAATGGCATGGCAAAAGACAAGCGGAGGGATACGTTTTTGATTTTCAGAAAGAAATCGTTGAATACTGTATCTCCGATGTGGAAATATTGACACAGGCGTGTCTCAAATTTCGAGACCTGATGAAAACCGAAACCACAGTCGATCCCTTCCAGGAAAGCACCACTATTGCATCATGCTGTAACAAAGTCTTTAGACGCAATTTTTTAAAACCTGAGACGATCGGGGTAATTCCAAAAGGGGGCTATAGATGGCGTGAAAATCAGTCAAAAATTGCCATCCAATGGATGTTGTGGGAGGAACATCAAAGAGGAATCAAAATTCAACACGCCGCTAAGGGTATAGAAACCATTGTTAAGGGACATAAAGTAGACGGTTTTTGTAGCGACACAAATCAAGTGTTTGAATTCCAAGGATGCTATTTTCACGGTTGCCCTCGATGTTTCAAATACAACAGAAGCAATCCTCTGCATAATGATCCGTTGAATACATTGGAAAGTCGATACGAACAATCAGTTAGCAAAGTAGAGAGACTCCGAAGCCTTGGACTAGAAGTAATTGAGATATGGGAATGTCAATTTCGAGGAATGCTAAACGATGAAATTAGAGCCTTCACAGAAGCACATCCATTGATAATCAATTTACCGATTAACCCCAGAGACGCTCTCTACGGGGGACGTACAGAAAATATCGTTGAATACTACAAGATCAAAACAAATGAATGCATAAAATATGTCGATATATGTTCCCTGTACCCCTTCATCTGTAAATATGGAAAATTTCCGGTGGGTCATCCAAAAAAAATTTACGTAGGTGAAGAATGTGTTACAGCCTCTCTGTCGCAGATGTCAGGACTTATTAAATGCCAGATTCTACCGAACCAGAACTTATATCACCCCGTTTTACCGTCAAAAATGAACAACAAATTGATGTTTGTTAACTGTCAAAAATGTGGTGAAGATTTCGTTCGAGAAGAGTGTCAGCATTCTATTCAAGAAAGAAGCCTAAAAGGAACTTGGGTGATAGAAGAGGTGCTCAAAGCTATTGAAAAAGGTTACCAAATTATAGAGACTTACGAAATATGGGAATACGATACAATTCAGCTCAGTAAAGACCAAGAGGGGTTATTTAGCGGAATGATGAACAAGTTTCTACAAATAAAACAACAAGCTTCAGGATGGCCCAAACATTGCTTAACGGATGAAGAAAAAAACCGTTATATTGATGCATTTTTGGATACAGAGGACATAAAGCTGGAATTTTCAAAAATTATAGAGAACCCCTGTTTGAGATCGTTAGCTAAACTTATGCTGAATTCTTTTTGGGGTAAATTTGCTCAAAAAGAAAACCAAAACAAAACCTCGATAGTCAGAGACTGTGGTGAATTCTTTGATATGCTGACTAATCCTTCTATTCATGTAAATACAGTTCTCCCGGTAAACGAAGAAACCCTTCTCGTAACTTGGGAATTTAGAGAAGAGGTGTATGACGTTTCTTCAACGGTTAACGTTGTATTGGCTTCATACGTCACGGCCCTAGCTAGACTAAAATTATATTCATTCTTGGAGAAAGTGGAAGAAAGGGCAGTTTACGTAGATACAGATTCATGTATTTATATCTCTCGTAAGGGATTAGACGACATATCTACAGGCGACTTCATAGGTGATATGACCGATGAGCTCAATGGGGGTTTCATATCAGAGTTTGTTTCTGGAGGACCTAAGAACTACGCCTACAAATATACTACTTTGGTAGAATATGGGCTACTATGGACACCCCCCACCACTTCCACTTTGGCCACGCCCACCGCGTGCTCTGATTGGCGGATCAGACGGCGGGAAATTTGAACGGGGTTGATGGTATATGTTGATTGGCGGGAACCGCTAGATCCACCGCGTGCTCTGATTGGCGGATCAGACGGCGGGAAATTTGAACGGGGTTGATGGTATATGTTGATTAGCGGGCTAGATGCCGCACCCGACCGGAAGTGATTCAGACAGCCAACGATAGTAAGGTGTAGTATAACGTCTATGCGTAAGTGATGTGACTCATTTCATGTTTTGCGGTAAATATTTGCATATAGATCGATAAAAGCCGATGAATACTGGTAATTATAGATGCAATTCTGCGGATTCAGTTTAATTGGAAAAACGTATAAAATTCGCGGAGAACAATGCGTATAGGATGATCTCAATAGTCATCACGTCATATTCAGTGTGCATATAAAAATGGAATTGCTCATATGTGGTGCATACAGTTAATGTTAGTTAATTTTTAACATTGATACAATATTGAAAACATAGTACAGTCTATATTGTGTATCTAATAGATTCCAACAAGGCAATCACCTACGTCGCAAATGAGGTTAGGTTCAGCGCCGGTGTAGTCGTAGCTGTGATATGCAAGAAGTACCGGGCGGGGCTGTCAAGCATGGGTGAATGGGCAGGGAGCGCAGGCTGTCAACTAGTTAATACCGGCCAGCGGTGACCTTGGAACACTGTGGTCAGTTAAAAAGTGGTGGGGGTATAATTGAGATTATAAATACCTATGAATCATCGCAAATTATCTTGTCAGTTAGCTACAGCGAACAGACGTGCTCAGTTCAGATTTAGTCGCTAGTTAACGTTTTAGTTTTTAAAAAAATGGAAAAATTCTTCATCGTTAAGGATTCTACTAAGAAGATTAAAAAATTTAATCTATATGGGCGAGAAGTGGAATTTAAAATACGACCTATCCCTAAAGACGTCGAACCTGTGGGATGGATCAAAGACGCTCTGGAGGAAATAGTAGCCAAAGGAACTGAACATCTCCAGCCCAGTGATCAAGTTGGATTCACTTTCTGTTCCAAAGACTTTACCCGCGGTCAAGGGTGGATAGCTTTTAAATCGTTTTCCGACGTTTCAAATGAGGACATATGGGAGAAGATATCTTCCATCTATCAGTCAAATTCTGTGGGGTTGAATACCGAGACTTTTTGCTTGGGAGTTACGTCCATAAGGTTGCCTGCTGGTCGTGGTAGAGGTCAGAATTTCAATACTTTTGATGAGGAATGCACCAAAAGAAGAGGTATTATCACCGTTAAAAACACCGATAATTTGTGTCTCCCACGAGCCCTTGTCATCGCCATGGCCCATTTGAACAAAGACAAAGATTATAGCAGAATCCGCCTCGATCGAGGAAAAATACAAGGACAAAGAGCTGCACAACTTGTGGAAAAGGCTGATATTGTTATCCCTGAGGAGGGGTGTGGAATACCTGAACTTCAAAAGCTACAACGATATCTGCAAAACTACAAAATTGTTGTATACAAGTTTGGGTGCAAAGGTCGTGACGTCATTTTTGAAGGCGTGTCCACTGGTTCGACGCTTAACCTAATCTATCACGAGGGGCACTACAGCGTCATAACATCCCTCACTGCTGCCTTTTGCTGCAGCTATTTTTGTGAGAACTGCCACATTCCGTATAATAATAAACAAATTCATAGATGTGATAAACAATGTTATGCTTGTAAAAGATCTCCGGCCTGCCTGAAAACGAAGCACATCGAATGCAAAGAATGTAATAGAAGCTTTTATGGACAAGAATGTTTTAACGCTCATTTACCATCGGTCTGTTCTAAAATTAAAAGATGTGTAGACTGTTTTAAAGTTCACAACGGTAATAATCACATCTGCGGACATATACTTTGTAAAACATGTTATAAAAATCAACCAATTGAACATATGTGCTATATACAGCCTGACAGAAGTATTCCAAAATCAAATGATGTCTTATTAATATTTTACGATTTGGAAACCCGTCAGGAGAAGGAATTACCCAACGGATCTTACTTCATGAGCCAAATCTATGTGTATTCAAACAATGTTGTGAATCATGTACCGATAATCCTATATGCAAGAAATGTGGCCTTCGATTACAGATTCTTCGATGTCAAGACGTCATTTCTCCATTTATGCATCATATTCTGACACTTCGTAAAAAATTCAAGAAAGTCATTGTACTGGCGCATAATGGTGGAGGATTTGATCATCAGTTTCTACTTCGTTACATTTTAGAGAAGACTAGTCTGTACCCAAATGTAATTATGAGAGGAACAAAATTAATATTGATGGAGGTAGGAAATGTAAAATTTCTGGATTCTCTCAATTATTTTCCTATGCCTCTAACTGCTCTACCCAAGGCGTTTGATTTGAAAGAGCTAAAGAAAGGATACTTTCCACATCTATTCAACACTTTGGCTCATCAGAATTATCTAGGGCCAATTCCAGCGCTCGACTTCTACGATCCCGACCATTTAAAAGAAGACACTCGAGAAAAATTATTAAAATGGCATGGCAAAAGACAAGCGGAGGGATACGTTTTTGATTTTCAGAAAGAAATCGTTGAATACTGTATCTCCGATGTGGAAATATTGACACAGGCGTGTCTCAAATTTCGAGACCTGATGAAAACCGAAACCACAGTCGATCCCTTCCAGGAAAGCACCACTATTGCATCATGCTGTAACAAAGTCTTTAGACGCAATTTTTTAAAACCTGAGACGATCGGGGGTAATTCCAAAAGGGGGCTATAGATGGCGTGAAAATCAGTCAAAAATTGCCATCCAATGGATGTTGTGGGAGGAACATCAAAGAGGAATCAAAATTCAACACGCCGCTAAGGGTATAGAAACCATTGTTAAGGGACATAAAGTAGACGGTTTTTGTAGCGACACAAATCAAGTGTTTGAATTCCAAGGATGCTATTTTCACGGTTGCCCTCGATGTTTCAAATACAACAGAAGCAATCCTCTGCATAATGATCCGTTGAATACATTGGAAAGTCGATACGAACAATCAGTTAGCAAAGTAGAGAGACTCCGAAGCCTTGGACTAGAAGTAATTGAGATATGGGAATGTCAATTTCGAGGAATGCTAAACGATGAAATTAGAGCCTTCACAGAAGCACATCCATTGATAATCAATTTACCGATTAACCCCAGAGACGCTCTCTACGGGGGACGTACAGAAAATATCGTTGAATACTACAAGATCAAAACAAATGAATGCATAAAATATGTCGATATATGTTCCCTGTACCCCTTCATCTGTAAATATGGAAAATTTCCGGTGGGTCATCCAAAAAAATTTACGTAGGTGAAGAATGTGTTACAGCCTCTCTGTCGCAGATGTCAGGACTTATTAAATGCCAGATTCTACCGAACCAGAACTTATATCACCCGTTTTACCGTCAAAAATGAACAACAAATTGATGTTTGTTAACTGTCAAAAATGTGGTGAAGATTTCGTTCGAGAAGAGTGTCAGCATTCTATTCAAGAAAGAAGCCTAAAAGGAACTTGGGTGATAGAAGAGGTGCTCAAAGCTATTGAAAAAGGTTACCAAATTATAGAGACTTACGAAATATGGGAATACGATACAATTCAGCTCAGTAAAGACCAAGAGGGGTTATTTAGCGGAATGATGAACAAGTTTCTACAAATAAAACAACAAGCTTCAGGATGGCCCAAACATTGCTTAACGGATGAAGAAAAAAACCGTTATATTGATGCATTTTTGGATACAGAGGACATAAAGCTGGAATTTTCAAAAATTATAGAGAACCCCTGTTTGAGATCGTTAGCTAAACTTATGCTGAATTCTTTTTGGGGTAAATTTGCTCAAAAAGAAAACCAAAACAAAACCTCGATAGTCAGAGACTGTGGTGAATTCTTTGATATGCTGGACTAATCCTTCTATTCATGTAAATACAGTTCTCCCGGTAAAAACGAAGAAACCCTTCTCGTAACTTGGAATTTAGAGAAGAGGTGTATGACGTTTCTTCAACGGTTAACGTTGTATTGGCTTCATACGTCCGGCCCTAGCTAGACTAAAATTATATCATTCTTGGAGAAAGTGGAAGAAAGGGCAGTTTAGTAGATACAGATTCATTATTTATATCTCTCGTAAGGGATTAGACGACATATCTACAGGCGACTTCATAGGTGATATGACGATGAGCTCAATGGGGGTTTCATATCAGAGTTTGTTTCTGGAGGACCTAA